>OY726527.1:62153829-62353829 GCA_963383655.1 Bathymodiolus septemdierum | reverse complement strand
TAACATATCAATAAATAGAAATAAAAACAGAAAAACAAAAAAAGAGAAGAGAAAGGTCAAGTTATAATGTTACTTAGCAATGTACTCTGATGGTAAAGTCTGACAGAATTCATTCTAAATATTAAAAAATTATGCACAACGTTGCATTTGATGTGCTATTTTATCGAGAATATGAAACAATATTGTCCAATAAAACATAAAACTTCAAAGAGTCTCTGTCGGTATTACCTTTCTATAAAACATCATCTGGAACAAACACAAAATACATTAATTACTTTATTTTCAGAGAAAAAATATAAGAATAATGATGTTAATAAACGTTAACGTTAACTGGTGGTGTATGTTATCTAAAGTGTAATGATCATGTTGTCCTGCATGATATCTTTAAATATCTATAAAGCAATGACACTATACTTCCTAACCGTTGTTTCAAAGAGCTGTTTTCTATTTATGCTTCATCAAAAGACGTTTGATACGGTTAAGTGTTGATATCGTGTGGTTGAAAACCCAGCGATAGTATTCCACTCTAGAAAAACCTCACTAAGCTGTGACAGCGAGCATCGCAAGATGTAAGCTAAACAGCAACATGTGTGTAAGGTGATGAATCAATATATGACCAATACCAACCGGAAATGGATTCTAAGTTTCCGCAAAGAATGGACAATCAGAGTGAAGTACAAGAAATAGCCTTTTAATTTCAATAAAAAATAAGTATCCAGTTTAAAAATAACCCCAACAAAATTAGAAAGGAAACGTACAGCTTCTTTACATGAAACGATTAATTTATTTAAAAAATGGACAATCGTTAGACCTTCTTGTTTCGCCTCTAAAGAATGATCGGCCCTAAAAAAAAGTCGACCTCGATATATCTCGGTCCAAAAAATTTCCTTTGCAATAGAATTAACTGGGTAAGTCGAATTGAAGAACAAAGAAAATTAATCAAGAATAATGAAGAAAAGAACCCAAAACTACTATTTGTATATGTACATGTCTATGCGTAGATGCGATGTTCGTCTGTAGGCTGTGCCTAATCCATACTAATAGCGAGCTGCGCAAGATGCGAGCTAAACAGCAACATGTGTGTAAGGAGATGAAGCAGTATATGATCAATACCAACCGGAAATGGATTCTAAATTTCGACATATAATGGACAATCGGAGTGAAGTACAGGAAATAGCCTTTTAATTTCAATAAAAAATAACTATCCAGTTTAAAAATAACAAAAAACAAATTAGAAAGGAAACCGTACAACTTCTTTACATGAAACGATTAATTTATTTAAAAAATGGACAATCGTTAGACCTTCTTGTTTCGCCCCTAAAGAACGATCGGCCCTAAACAAAGTCGTCCCCGATATATCTCGGCCCAAAAAATCTCCTTTGCAATAGAATAAACTGGGTGAGTCGAATTGAAGAACAAAGAAGACTAATCAAGAATAATGAAGAAAAGAACCCAAAACTACTATTTGTGTTGTTTAAATGTGTTATTTCAATCATCCCAAGGATTTACATGATATAGATATTAGATAATATGGATTTTGCTTCGTTGACACTACAGGTAGCACCTGTCTCATATTAGACGTTTGACTCATAATCATAGACTAGTAAAATACATGTACATGTCTATATGTAGATGCGATGCTCGCCTGTAGGCTGTGCCTAATCCATATTATGAATTTTTTAAATCGGTATGCATAAAAAATTATGAAATTTCAGGATGCCGAGTTAGGTATCTTCATTAAGTGTCAATAATAGGACGAATAACCACATTGTGCAACCGTCAATTTGATACGATTACAAGACATATATTTGTCAATATTACTAATTATAACAGAAATATCTACTACCAATGATAAGTAAAACAATACAATAATACCTGAGTTCATACCCGGTTTTTTGATGAGGTCCGTGTTTCTGTTTTTTTCTATTTTTTTTTATAGTTTTTTTCTGTTGTGCTGTTATGTGTTTTAACTTTCTGAGTTCCGAGTTGTGGTGTCCGTTATGGTTCGTATTGATCTCCAGTTATTTGTAAGAGGGATCATGTGTTATTTACGTTATTTGTGTTTGTTTTCGTATAGTGGTGTCCAACACAAATTGTGTAGTGTTTTTGTTTTCTTCGTCTTGTGTACCCTATGTTGCCAGTTTCTCTGGATTGTCCATTTTTGATTGCCCCTTCGGTATTCTCTAACATTTATTTGTCCTGTGTCTTGTGTACCCTATGTTGCCAGTTTCTCTGGATTGTCCATTTTTGATTGTCCTTTCGGTATTCTCTAACATTTACTTGTCCTGTGTCTTGTATATCCTATGCTGCCAGTTTCTCTGGATTGTCCATTTTTGATTGCCCTTTCGGTATTCTCTAACATTTATTTGTCCTGTGTCTTGTGTACCCTATGTTGCCAGTTTCTCTGGATTGCACACTTGTGATTGCCTCTTCGGTATTCTCTAACATTTATTTGTCCTGTGTCTTGTGTACACTATGTTGCCAGTTTCTCTGGATTGTCCATTTTTGATTGCCCCTTCGGTATTCTCTAACATTTATTTGTCCTGTGTCTTGTGTACCCTATGTTGCCAGTTTCTCTGGATTGCGCATTTTTGATTGCCCCTTCGGTATTCTCTAACATTTATTTGTCCTGTGTCTTGTGTACCCTATGTTGCCAGTTTCTCTGGATTGTCCATTTTTGATTGCCCCTTCGGTATTCTCTAACATTTATTTGTCCTGTGTCTTGTGTACCCTATGTTGCCAGTTTCTCTGGATTATCCATTTTTGATTGCCCCTTCGGTATTCTCTAGCATTTATTTGTTCTCTGTCTTGTGTACCCTATGTTGCCAGTTTCTCTGGATTGTACATTTTTGATTGCCCCTTCGGTATTCTCTAACATTTATTTGTCCTGTGTCTTGTGCATCCTATGCTGCCAGTTTCTCTGGATTGTCCATTTTTTATTGCTCCTTCGGTATTCTCTAACATTTATTTGTCCTGTGTCTTGTGTACCCTATGTTGCCAGTTTCTCTGGATTGCGCATTTTTGATTGCCCCTTCGGTATTCTCTAACATTTATTTGTCCTGTGTCTTGTATACCCTATGTTGCCAGTTTCTCTGGATTGCACATTTTTGATTACCTCTTCGATATTCTCTAACATTTATTTGTCCTGTGTCTTGTGTACCCTATGTTGCCAGTTTCTCTGGATTGTCCTTTTTTATTACCCCTTCGGTATTCTCTAACATTTATTTGTCCTGTGTCTTGTGTATCCTATGCTGCCAGTTTCTCTGGATTGTACATTTTTGATTGCCCCTTCGGTATTCTCTAACATGTATTTGTTCTGTGTCTTGTGTACCCTATGTTGCCAGTTTCTCTGGATTGTCCTTTTTTATTACCCCTTCGGTATTCTCTAACATTTATTTGTCCTGTGTCTTGTGTACCCTATGTTGCCAGTTTCTCTGGATTGTCCATTTTTGATTGCCTTTTCGGTATTCTCTAACATTTGTTTCTCCTGTGTTTTGTGTATCAGATTGATGGAAACTAATATTATACCTACGACAACCTCTGTGTGGAGAAGATTGATGGAAACTAATATTATACCTACGACAACTGCTGTGTGGAGAAGATTGTAAATATTATGAATAATGTTCAAGATTGTAGCGTTCTTTATAATGACGCTGTTTGCACACTTATATGTGAGGGTTGGCATTTTACTAACATGTGGAAATTGCATGACAGCATCTTTTCACTAAGATGGAAGGTTTGTGCCTATAACACTATTTGAAACCCTCCACTTTTAAGTCTTGAAATTGAGAGGTTATGTATTTGAGAGCTCATGTACTTGAGCGGTCATGTATTTGAGTGGTCATGTATTTGAGCGGTCATGTATTTGAGCGGTCATGTATTTGAGTGGTCAGGTATCTGAGTGGTCATGTATTTCAGAGATCATGTATTTGAGAGGTCATGTATTTGAGTGGTCATTTATTTGAGTGGTCATGTATTTGAGAGGTCATGTATTTGAGTGGTCATGTATTTGAGAGGTCATGTATTTGAGTGGTCATGTATTTGAGCGGTCATGTATTTGAGTGGTCAAGTATTTGAGTTATCATGTATTTGAGTGGTCATGTATTTGAGAGGTCATGTATTTGAGCGGTCATGTAATTGAGTGGTCAGGTATTTGAGTGGTCATGTATTTGAGTGGTCATGTATTTGAGTGGCCATGTATTTGAGTGGTCAAGTATTTGAGTTATCATGTGTTTGAGTGGTCATGTATTTGAGAGGTTATGTATTTGAGCGGTCATGTAATTGAGTGGTCAGGTATTTGAGAGGTCATGTATTTGAGTGGTCATGTATTTGAGTGGTCATGTATTTGAGTGGCCATGTATTTGAGAGGTCATGTATTTGAGTGGTCATGTATTTGTGTGGTCATGTATTTGAGAGATCATGTATTTGAGTGGTCATGTATTTGAGTGGTCATGTATTTCAGAGGTCATGTATTTGAGTTATCATGTATTTGTGTGGTCATGTATTTGAGAGATCATGTATTTGAGTGGTCATGTATTTGAGTGGTCATGTATTTCAGAGGTCATGTATTTGAGTTATCATGTATTTGAGTGGTCATGTATTTGAGAGGTCAGGTATTTGAGAGGTCATGTATTTGAGTGGTCATGTATTTGAGTGGTCATGTATTTCAGAGGTCATGTATTTGAGTTGTCATGTATTAGAGCGGTCATGTATTTGAGTGGTCATGTATTTGAGTGGTCATGTATTTGTGTGATCATGTATTTGAGTGGTCATGTATTTGAGTTGTCATGTATTTGAGAGGTCATGTATTTGAGTGGTCATGTATTTGAGTTGTCATGTATTTGAGAGGTCATGTATTTGAGTGGTCATGTATTTGAGTTGTCATGTATTTGAGTGGTCATGTATTTGAGTGGTCATGTATTTGAGTGGTCATGTATTTGAGTGGTCAGGTATTTGTGTGATCATGTATTTGAGAGGTCAGGTATTTGAGAGTTCATGTATTTGAGTGGTCATGTATTTGAGTTGTCATGTATTTGAGTGGTCATGTATTTGAGTGGTCATGTATTTGAGTGGTCAGGTATTTGTGTGATCATGTATTTGAGAGGTCAGGTATTTGTGTGATCATGTATTTGAGTTGTCATGTATTTGAGTGGTCATGTATTTGAGTGGTCATGTATTTGAGTGGTCAGGTATTTGTGTGATCATGTATTTGAGTTGTCATGTATTTGAGAGGTCATGTATTTGAGTGGTCATGTATTTGAGTTGTCATGTATTTGAGTGGTCATGTATTTGAGTGGTCATGTATTTGAGTGGTCATGTATTTGAGTGGTCAGGTATTTGTGTGATCATGTATTTGAGAGGTCAGGTATTTGAGAGTTCATGTATTTGAGTGGTCATGTATTTGAGTTGTCATGTATTTGAGTGGTCATGTATTTGAGTGGTCATGTATTTGAGTGGTCATGTATTTGAGTTATCATGTATTTGAGTGATCATGTATTTGAGTGGTCAGGTATTTGTGTGATCATGTATTTGAGAGGTCAGGTATTTGAGAGTTCATGTATTTGAGTGGTCATGTATTTGAGTTGTCATGTATTTGAGTGGTCAGGTATTTGAGAGTTCATGTATTTGAGTGGTCATGTATTTGAGTGGTCATGTATTTGAGAGGTCATCTATTTGTGTGATCATGTATTTGAGAGGTCAGGTATTTGAGAGTTCATGTATTTGAGTGGTCATGTATTTGAGTTGTCATGTATTTGAGTGGTCATGTATTTGAGAGATCATGTATTTGAGTGGTCATGTATTTGAGTGGTCATGTATTTCAGAGGTCATGTATTTGAGTTATCATGTATTTGAGTGATCATGTATTTGAGAGGTCATGTATTTGAGTGGTCATGTATTTGTGTGATCATGTATTTGAGAGGTCATGTATTTGAGTTGTCATGTATTTGAGTGGTCATGTATTTGAGTGGTCATGTATTTGAGAGGTCATGTATTTGAGGGGTCATGTATTAGAGCGGTCATGTATTTGAGTGGTCATGTATTTGAGAGGTCATGTATTTGAGTGGTCATTTATTTGAGAGATCATGTATTTGAGTGGTCATGTATTTGAGTGGTCATGTATTTCAGAGGTCATGTATTTGAGTTATCATGTATTTGAGTGGTCATGTATTTGAGAGGTCATGTATTTGAGTGGTCATGTATTTGAGAGATCATGTATTTGAGTGGTCATGTATTTGAGTGGTCATGTATTTCAGAGGTCATGTATTTGAGAGATCATGTATTAGAGCGGTCATGTATTTGAGTGGTCATGTATTTGAGAAGTCATGTATTTGAGTGGTCATGTATTTGAGAGGTCATGTATTTGAGTGTTCATGTATTTGAGTGGTCATGTATTTGAGTGGTCATGTATTTGAGAGGTCATGTATTTGAGAGATCATCTATTTGAGTGGTCATGTATTTGAGTGGTCATGTATTTCAGTGGTCATGTATTTGTGTGATCATGTATTTGAGAGGTCATGTATTTGAGTTATCATGTATTTGAGTTGTCATGTATTTGAGTGGTCATGTATTTGAGAGGTCATGTATTTGAGTTATCATGTATTTGAGTTGTCATGTATTTGTGTGATCATGTATTTGAGAGGTCATGTATTTGAGTTGTCATGTATTTGTGTGATCATGTATTTGAGTGGTCATGTATTTGAGTTGTCATGTATTTGAGAGGTCATGTATTTGAGTGGTCATGTATTAGAGCGGTCATGTATTTGAGTGGTCATGTATTTGAGAGGTCATGTATTTGAGTGGTCATGTATTTGAGAGGTCATGTATTTGAGTGTTCATGTATTTGAGTGGTCATGTATTTGAGTTGTCATGTATTTCAGAGGTCATGTATTTGAGTTGTCATGTATTAGAGCGGTCATGTATTTGAGTGGTCATGTATTTGAGAGGTCATGTATTTGAGTGGTCATGTATTTGAGAGGTCATGTATTTGAGTGTTCATGTATTTGAGTGGTCATGTATTTGAGTGGTCATGTATTTGAGAGGTCATGTATTTGAGAGATCATGTATTTGAGAGGTCATGTATTTGAGTTATCATGTATTTGAGTTGTCATGTATTTGAGTGGTCATGTATTTGAGAGGTCATGTATTTGAGTTATCATGTATTTGAGTTGTCATGTATTTGTGTGATCATGTATTTGAGAGGTCATGTATTTGAGTTGTCATGTATTTGTGTGATCATGTATTTGAGTGGTCATGTATTTGAGTTGTCATGTATTTGAGTTGTCATGTATTTGAGAGGTCATATATTTGAGAGGTCATATATTTGAGAGGTCATGTATTTGAGAGGTCATGTATTTGAGTGGTCATGTATTTGAGAGGTCATGTATTTGAGTTATCATGTATTTGAGTGGTCATGTATTTGAGTGGTCATGTAATTGAGAGGTCATGTATTTGAGTTGTCATGTATTAGAGCGGTCATGTATTTGAGTGGTCATGTATTTGAGAGGTCATGTATTTGAGTGGTCATGTATTTGAGAGGTCATGTATTTGAGAGATCATGTATTTGAGTGGTCATGTATTTGAGAGGTCATGTATTTGAGAGATCATGTATTTGAGTGGTCATGTATTTGAGTTGTCATGTATTTGAGTGGTCATGTATTTGAGTGGTCATGTATTTGAGAGGTCATGTATTTGAGTGGTCATGTGTTTGAGTGGTCATGTATTTCAGAGGTCATGTATTAGAGCGGTCATGTATTTGAGTGGTCATGTATTTGAGAGGTCATGTATTTGAGTTGTCATGTATTTGAGTGGTCATGTATTTGAGTGGTCATGTATTTCAGATGTCATGTATTAGAGCGTTCATGTATTAGAGCGGTCATGTATTTGAGAGGTCATGTATTTGAGTTGTCATGTATTTGAGTGGTCATGTATTTGAGTGGTCATGTATTTGAGTGGTCATGTATTTCAGAGGTCATGTATTAGAGCGGTCATGTATTTGAGTGGTCATGTATTTGAGAAGTCATGTATTTGAGTTATCATGTATTTGAGTGGTCATGTATTTGAGTTATCATGTATTTGAGAGGTCATGTATTAGAGCGGTCATGTATTTGAGTGGTCATGTATTTGAGAGGTCATGTATTTGAGTGCTCATGTATTTGAGTGGTCATGTATTTGAGAGGTCATGTATTTGAGTGGTCTTGTATTTGAGTGGTCATGTATTTGAGTTATCATGTATTTGAGAGGTCATGTATTTGAGAGGTCATGTATTTGAGTGGTCATGTATTTGAGTGGTCATGTATTTGAGAGGTCATGTATTTGAGTGGTCATGTATTTGAGTGGTCTTGTATTTGAGTGGTCATGTATTTGAGTTATCATGTATTTGAGAGGTCATGTATTTGAGAGGTCATGTATTTGAGTGGTCATGTATTTGAGAGATCATGTATTTGAGTGGTCATGTATTTGAGTGGTCATGTATTTGAGTGGTCATGTATTTGAGTGGTCATGTATTTGTGTAATCATGTATTTGAGAGGTCATGTATTTGAGAGGTCATGTATTTAAGTGGTCATGTATTTGAGTTGCCAAGTATTTGAGTGGCCATGTATTTGAGAGGTCATCTATTTGAGCGTTCATGTATTTGAGCGTTCATATATTTGAGTGGCCAAGTATTTGAGTTATCATGTATTTGAGTGGCCAAGTATTTGAGCTATCATGTATTTGAGTGGTCATGTATTTGAGAGGTCATGTATTTGAGAGGTCATGTATTTGAGTGGTCATGTATTTGAGTGGTCATGTATTTGAGTTATCATGTATTTGAGTGGTCATGTATTTGAGTGGTCATTTATTTGAGAGGTCATGTATTTGAGAGGTCATGTATTAGAGAGGTCATGTATTTGAGTGGTCATCTATTTGAGTTATCATGTATTTGAGTGGTCATGTATTTGAGTGGTTATGTATTTGAGAGGTCATGTATTTGAGTTGTCATGTATTTGAGTTATCATGTATTTGTGTGATCATGTATTTGAGTGGTCATGTATTTGAGTGATCATGTATTTGAGTGGTCATGTATTTGAGTGGTCATGTATTTGAGTGATCATGTATTTGAGTGGTCATGTATTTGAGTGGTCATGTATTTGAGTGGTCATGTATTTGAGTGGTCATGTATTTGAGTGGTCATGTGTTTGAGTGGTCATGTATTTGAGTTATCATGTATTTGAGTGGTCATGTATTTGAGAGGTCATGTATTAGAGAGGTCATGTATTTGAGTGGTCATGTATTTGAGTGGTCATGTATTTGAGTGGTCATGTATTTGAGTGGTCATGTATTTGAGAGGTCATGTATTTGAGTTGTCATGTATTTGAGTGGTCATGTATTTGAGTGGTCATGTATTTGAGTGGTCATGTATTTGAGTGGTCATGTATTTGAGTGGTCATGTATTTGAGAGGTCATGTATTTGAGTTGTCATGTATTTGAGTTATCATGTATTTGTGTGATCATGTATTTGAGTGGTCATCTATTTGAGTGGTCATGTATTTTAGAGGTCATGTATTTGAGTGGTCATGTATTTGAGTGGTCATGTATTTGAGTGGTCATGTATTTGAGTGGTCATGTATTTGAGTGGTCATGTATTTGAGTGGTCATGTATTTGAGTTATCATGTATTTGAGTGGTCATGTATTTGAGAGGTCATGTATTTGAGTTATCATGTATTTGAGAGGTCATGTATTTGAGTGGTCATGTATTTGAGTTATCATGTATTTGAGTGGTCATGTATTTGAGAGGTCATGTATTTGAGTTATCATGTATTTGAGAGGTCATGTATTTGAGTTGTCATGTATTTGAGTGGTCATGTATTTGAGTGGTCATGTATTTGTGTGATCATGTATTTGAGTTGTCATGTATTTGAGTGGTCATGTATTTGAGTGGTCATGTATTTGAGAGGTCATGTATTTGAGTGGTCATGTATTAGAGCGGTCATGTATTTGAGTGGTCATGTATTTGAGAGGTCATGTATTTGAGTGGTCATTTATTTGAGAGATCATGTATTTGAGTGGTCATGTATTTGAGTGGTCATGTATTTCAGAGGTCATGTATTTGAGTTATCATGTATTTGAGTGGTCATGTATTTGAGAGGTCATGTATTTGAGTGGTCATGTATTTGAGAGATCATGTATTTGAGTGGTCATGTATTTGAGTGGTCATGTATTTCAGAGGTCATGTATTTGAGTTGTCATGTATTAGAGCGGTCATGTATTTGAGTGGTCATGTATTTGAGAGGTCATGTATTTGAGTGGTCATGTATTTGAGAGGTCATGTATTTGAGTGTTCATGTATTTGAGTGGTCATGTATTTGAGTGGTCATGTATTTGAGAGATCATGTATTTGAGTGGTCATGTATTTGAGTGTTCATGTATTTGAGTGGTCATGTATTTCAGTGGTCATGTATTTGTGTGATCATGTATTTGAGAGGTCATGTATTTGAGTTATCATGTATTTGAGTTGTCATGTATTTGAGTGGTCATGTATTTGAGAGGTCATGTATTTGAGTTATCATGTATTTGAGTTGTCATGTATTTGTGTGATCATGTATTTGAGAGGTCATGTATTTGAGTTGTCATGTATTTGTGTGATCATGTATTTGAGTGGTCATGTATTTGAGTTGTCATGTATTTGAGAGGTCATGTATTTGAGTGGTCATGTATTAGAGCGGTCATGTATTTGAGTGGTCATGTATTTGAGAGGTCATGTATTTGAGTGGTCATGTATTTGAGAGGTCATGTATTTGAGTGTTCATGTATTTGAGTGGTCATGTATTTGAGTTGTCATGTATTTCAGAGGTCATGTATTTGAGTTGTCATGTATTAGAGCGGTCATGTATTTGAGTGGTCATGTATTTGAGAGGTCATGTATTTGAGTGGTCATGTATTTGAGAGGTCATGTATTTGAGTGTTCATGTATTTGAGTGGTCATGTATTTGAGTGGTCATGTATTTGAGAGGTCATGTATTTGAGAGATCATGTATTTGAGTGGTCATGTATTTGAGTGGTCATGTATTTCAGTGGTCATGTATTTGTGTGATCATGTATTTGAGAGGTCATGTATTTGAGTTATCATGTATTTGAGTTGTCATGTATTTGAGTGGTCATGTATTTGAGAGGTCATGTATTTGAGTTATCATGTATTTGAGTTGTCATGTATTTGTGTGATCATGTATTTGAGAGGTCATGTATTTGAGTTGTCATGTATTTGTGTGATCATGTATTTGAGTGGTCATGTATTTGAGTTGTCATGTATTTGAGTTGTCATGTATTTGAGAGGTCATATATTTAAGAGGTCATATATTTGAGAGGTCATGTATTTGAGAGGTCATGTATTTGAGTGGTCATGTATTTGAGAGGTCATGTATTTGAGTTATCATGTATTTGAGTGGTCATGTATTTGAGTGGTCGTGTATTTGAGTGGTCATGTATTTGAGTGGTCATGTATTTCAGAGGTCATGTATTTGAGTTGTCATGTATTTGAGTGGTCATGTATTTGAATGGTCATGTATTTGAGAGGTCATGTATTTGAGTTGTCATGTATTAGAGCGGTCATGTATTTGAGTGGTCATGTATTTGAGAGGTCATGTATTTGAGTGGTCATGTATTTGAGAGATCATGTATTTGAGTGGTCATGTATTTGAGAGGTCATGTATTTGAGTGGTCATGTATTTGAGTGGTCATGTATTTCAGAGATCATGTATTTGAGTGGTCATGTATTTGAGAGGTCATGTATTTGAGAGATCATGTATTTGAGTGGTCATGTATTTGAGAGGTCATGTATTTGAGAGATCATGTATTTGAGTGGTCATGTATTTGAGTTGTCATGTATTTGAGTGGTCATGTATTTGAGTGGTCATGTATTTGAGAGGTCATGTATTTGAGTGGTCATGTGTTTGAGTGGTCATGTATTTCAGAGGTCATGTATTAGAGCGGTCATGTATTTGAGTGGTCATGTATTTGAGAGGTCATGTATTTGAGTTGTCATGTATTTGAGTGGTCATGTATTTGAGTGGTCATGTATTTCAGATGTCATGTATTAGAGCGTTCATGTATTAGAGCGGTCATGTATTTGAGAGGTCATGTATTTGAGTTGTCATGTATTTGAGTGGTCATGTATTTGAGTGGTCATGTATTTGAGTGGTCATGTATTTCAGAGGTCATGTATTAGAGCGGTAATGTATTTGAGTGGTCATGTATTTGAGAAGTCATGTATTTGAGTTATCATGTATTTGAGTGGTCATGTATTTGAGTTATCATGTATTTGAGAGGTCATGTATTAGAGCGGTCATGTATTTGAGTGGTCATGTATTTGAGAGGTCATGTATTTGAGTGGTCATGTATTTGAGTGGTCATGTATTTGAGAGGTCATGTATTTGTGTAATCATGTATTTGAGTGGTCTTGTATTTGAGTGGTCATGTATTTGAGTTATCATGTATTTGAGAGGTCATGTATTTGAGAGGTCATGTATTTGAGTGGTCATGTATTTGAGTGGTCATGTATTTGAGTGGTCATGTATTTGAGTGGTCATGTATTTGAGAGATCATGTATTTGAGTGGTCATGTATTTGAGTGGTCATGTATTTGTGTAATCATGTATTTGAGAGGTCATGTATTTGAGAGGTCATGTATTTAAGTGGTCATGTATTTGAGTTGCCAAGTATTTGAGTGGCCATGTATTTGAGAGGTCATCTATTTGAGCGTTCATGTATTTGAGCGTTCATATATTTGAGTGGCCAAGTATTTGAGTTATCATGTATTTGAGTGGCCAAGTATTTGAGTTATCATGTATTTGAGTGGTCATGTATTTGAGAGGTCATGTATTTGAGTGGTCATGTATTTGAGAGGTCATGTATTTGAGAGGTCATGTATTTGAGTGGTCATGTATTTGAGTTATCATGTATTTGAGATGTCATGTATTTGAGTGGTCATCTATTTGAGTTATCATGTATTTGAGTGGTCATGTATTTGAGTGGTTATGTATTTGAGAGGTCATGTATTTGAGTTGTCATGTATTTCAGTTATCATGTATTTGTGTGATCATGTATTTGAGTGGTCATCTATTTGAGTGGTCATGTATTTGAGATGTCATGTATTTGAGTGGTCATGTATTTGAGTGGTCATGTATTTGAGTGGTCATGTATTTGAGTGGTCATGTATTTGAGTGGTCATGTATTTGAGTGGTCATGTATTTGAGTGGTCATGTATTTGAGTGATCATGTATTTGAGTGGTCATGTATTTGAGTGGTCATGTATTTGAGTAGTCATGTATTTGAGTGGTCATGTATTTGAGTGGTCATGTGTTTGAGTGGTCATGTATTTGAGTTATCATGTATTTGAGTGGTCATGTATTTGAGAGGTCATGTATTAGAGAGGTCATGTATTTGAGTGGTCATGTATTAGAGAGGTCATGTATTTGAGTGGTCATGTATTTGAGTGGTCATGTATTTGAGTGGTCATGTATTTGAGTGGTCATGTATTTGAGTGGTCATGTATTTGAGTGGTCATGTATTTGAGTGGTCATGTATTTGAGCGGTCATGTATTTGAGTGGTCATGTATTTGAGTGGTCATGTATTTGAGTGGTCATGTATTTGAGTGGTCATGTATTTGAGAGGTCATGTATTTGAGTTGTCATGTATTTGAGTGGTCATGTATTTGAGTGGTCATGTATTTGAGTGGTCATGTATTTGAGTGGTCATGTATTTGAGTGGTCATGTATTTGAGAGGTCATGTATTTGAGTTGTCATGTATTTGAGTTATCATGTATTTGTGTGATCATGTATTTGAGTGGTCATCTATTTGAGTGGTCATGTATTTGAGTGGTCATGTATTTGAGTGGTCATGTATTTGAGTGGTCATGTATTTGAGTGGTCATGTATTTGAGTGGTCATGTATTTGAGTGGTCATGTATTTGAGTGGTCATGTATTTGAGTTATCATGTATTTGAGTGGTCATGTATTTGAGAGGTCATGTATTTGAGTTATCATGTATTTGAGAGGTCATGTATTTGAGTGGTCATGTATTTGAGTTATCATGTATTTGAGTGGTCATGTATTTGAGAGGTCATGTATTTGAGTTATCATGTATTTGAGAGGTCATGTATTTGAGTGGTCATGTATTTGAGTGGTCATGTATTTGAGTGGTCATGTATTAGAGAGGTCATGTATTTGAGTTATCATGTATTTGAGTGGTCATGTATTTGAGTTATCATGTATTTGTGTGATCATGTATTTGAGTGGTCATCTATTTGAGTGGTCATGTATTTGAGATGTCATGTATTTGAGTGGTCATGTATTTGAGTGGTCATGTATTTGAGTGGTCATGTATTTGAGTGATCATGTATTTGAGTGGTCATGTATTTGAGTGGTCATGTATTTGAGTGGTCATGTATTTGAGTGGTCATGTATTTGAGTTATCATGTATTTGAGTGGTCATGTATTTGAGAGGTCATGTATTTGAGTGGTCATGTATTTGAGAGGTCATGTATTCGAGTGGTCATGTATTTGAGTGGTCATGTATTTGAGTGGTCATGTATTTGAGTTATCATGTATTTGAGAGGTCATGTATTTGAGTGGTCATGTATTTGAGTGGTCATGTATTTGAGTGGTCATGTATTTGAGTGGTCATGTATTTGAGTGATCATGTATTTGAGTGGTCATGTATTTGAGTGGTCATGTATTTGAGTGGTCATGTATTTGAGTGGTCATGTATTTGAGTTATCATGTATTTGAGTGGTCATGTATTTGAGAGGTCATGTATTTGAGTTATCATGTATTTGAGAGGTCATGTATTTGAGTGGTCATGTATTTGAGTGGTCATGTATTTGAGTGGTCATGTATTTGAGTGGTCATGTATTTGAGTTATCATGTATTTGAGTGGTCATGTATTTGAGAGGTCATGTATTTGAGTGGTCATGTATTTGAGAGGTCATGTATTAGAGAGGTCATGTATTTGAGTGGTCATGTATTTGAGTTATCATGTATTTGAGAGGTCATGTATTTGAGTTGTCATGTATTTGAGTTATCATGTATTTGTGTGATCATGTATTTGAGTGGTCATCTATTTGAGTGGTCATGTATTTGAGATGTCATGTATTTGAGTGGTCATGTATTTGAGTGGTCATGTATTTGAGTGGTCATGTATTTGAGTGGTCATGTATTTGAGAGGTCATGTATTTGAGTGGTCATGTATTTGAGTGGTCATGTATTTGAGTGGTCATGTATTTGAGTGGTCATGTATTTGAGTGGTCATGTATTTGAGAGGTCATGTATTTGAGTTGTCATGTATTTGAGTGATCATGTATTTGAGAGATCATGTATTTGAGTGGTCATGTATTTGAGTGGTCATGTATTTGAGAGGTCATGTATTTGAGAGATCATGTATTTGAGTGGTCATGTATTTGAGTTGTCATGTATTTGAGTGGTCATGTATTTGAGTGGTCATGTATTTGAGAGGTCATGTATTTGAGTGGTCATGTGTTTGAGTGGTCATGTATTTCAGAGGTCATGTATTAGAGCGGTCATGTATTTGAGTGGTCATGTATTTGAGAGGTCATGTATTTGAGTTGTCATGTATTTGAGTGGTCATGTATTTGAGTGGTCATGTATTTCAGATGTCATGTATTAGAGCGTTCATGTATTAGAGCGGTCATGTATTTGAGAGGTCATGTATTTGAGTTGTCATGTATTTGAGTGGTCATGTATTTGAGTGGTCATGTATTTGAGTGGTCATGTATTTCAGAGGTCATGTATTAGAGCGGTAATGTATTTGAGTGGTCATGTATTTGAGAAGTCATGTATTTGAGTTATCATGTATTTGAGTGGTCATGTATTTGAGTTATCATGTATTTGAGAGGTCATGTATTAGAGCGGTCATGTATTTGAGTGGTCATGTATTTGAGAGGTCATGTATTTGAGTGGTCATGTATTTGAGTGGTCATGTATTTGAGAGGTCATGTATTTGTGTAATCATGTATTTGAGTGGTCTTGTATTTGAGTGGTCATGTATTTGAGTTATCATGTATTTGAGAGGTCATGTATTTGAGAGGTCATGTATTTGAGTGGTCATGTATTTGAGTGGTCATGTATTTGAGTGGTCATGTATTTGAGTGGTCATGTATTTGAGAGATCATGTATTTGAGTGGTCATGTATTTGAGTGGTCATGTATTTGTGTAATCATGTATTTGAGAGGTCATGTATTTGAGAGGTCATGTATTTAAGTGGTCATGTATTTGAGTTGCCAAGTATTTGAGTGGCCATGTATTTGAGAGGTCATCTATTTGAGCGTTCATGTATTTGAGCGTTCATATATTTGAGTGGCCAAGTATTTGAGTTATCATGTATTTGAGTGGCCAAGTATTTGAGTTATCATGTATTTGAGTGGTCATGTATTTGAGAGGTCATGTATTTGAGTGGTCATGTATTTGAGAGGTCATGTATTTGAGAGGTCATGTATTTGAGTGGTCATGTATTTGAGTTATCATGTATTTGAGATGTCATGTATTTGAGTGGTCATCTATTTGAGTTATCATGTATTTGAGTGGTCATGTATTTGAGTGGTTATGTATTTGAGAGGTCATGTATTTGAGTTGTCATGTATTTCAGTTATCATGTATTTGTGTGATCATGTATTTGAGTGGTCATCTATTTGAGTGGTCATGTATTTGAGATGTCATGTATTTGAGTGGTCATGTATTTGAGTGGTCATGTATTTGAGTGGTCATGTATTTGAGTGGTCATGTATTTGAGTGGTCATGTATTTGAGTGGTCATGTATTTGAGTGGTCATGTATTTGAGTGATCATGTATTTGAGTGGTCATGTATTTGAGTGGTCATGTATTTGAGTAGTCATGTATTTGAGTGGTCATGTATTTGAGTGGTCATGTGTTTGAGTGGTCATGTATTTGAGTTATCATGTATTTGAGTGGTCATGTATTTGAGAGGTCATGTATTAGAGAGGTCATGTATTTGAGTGGTCATGTATTAGAGAGGTCATGTATTTGAGTGGTCATGTATTTGAGTGGTCATGTATTTGAGTGGTCATGTATTTGAGTGGTCATGTATTTGAGTGGTCATGTATTTGAGTGGTCATGTATTTGAGTGGTCATGTATTTGAGCGGTCATGTATTTGAGTGGTCATGTATTTGAGTGGTCATGTATTTGAGTGGTCATGTATTTGAGTGGTCATGTATTTGAGAGGTCATGTATTTGAGTTGTCATGTATTTGAGTGGTCATGTATTTGAGTGGTCATGTATTTGAGTGGTCATGTATTTGAGTGGTCATGTATTTGAGTGGTCATGTATTTGAGAGGTCATGTATTTGAGTTGTCATGTATTTGAGTTATCATGTATTTGTGTGATCATGTATTTGAGTGGTCATCTATTTGAGTGGTCATGTATTTGAGTGGTCATGTATTTGAGTGGTCATGTATTTGAGTGGTCATGTATTTGAGTGGTCATGTATTTGAGTGGTCATGTATTTGAGTGGTCATGTATTTGAGTGGTCATGTATTTGAGTTATCATGTATTTGAGTGGTCATGTATTTGAGAGGTCATGTATTTGAGTTATCATGTATTTGAGAGGTCATGTATTTGAGTGGTCATGTATTTGAGTTATCATGTATTTGAGTGGTCATGTATTTGAGAGGTCATGTATTTGAGTTATCATGTATTTGAGAGGTCATGTATTTGAGTGGTCATGTATTTGAGTGGTCATGTATTTGAGTGGTCATGTATTAGAGAGGTCATGTATTTGAGTTATCATGTATTTGAGTGGTCATGTATTTGAGTTATCATGTATTTGTGTGATCATGTATTTGAGTGGTCATCTATTTGAGTGGTCATGTATTTGAGATGTCATGTATTTGAGTGGTCATGTATTTGAGTGGTCATGTATTTGAGTGGTCATGTATTTGAGTGATCATGTATTTGAGTGGTCATGTATTTGAGTGGTCATGTATTTGAGTGGTCATGTATTTGAGTGGTCATGTATTTGAGTTATCATGTATTTGAGTGGTCATGTATTTGAGAGGTCATGTATTTGAGTGGTCATGTATTTGAGAGGTCATGTATTCGAGTGGTCATGTATTTGAGTGGTCATGTATTTGAGTGGTCATGTATTTGAGTTATCATGTATTTGAGAGGTCATGTATTTGAGTGGTCATGTATTTGAGTGGTCATGTATTTGAGTGGTCATGTATTTGAGTGGTCATGTATTTGAGTGATCATGTATTTGAGTGGTCATGTATTTGAGTGGTCATGTATTTGAGTGGTCATGTATTTGAGTGGTCATGTATTTGAGTTATCATGTATTTGAGTGGTCATGTATTTGAGAGGTCATGTATTTGAGTTATCATGTATTTGAGAGGTCATGTATTTGAGTGGTCATGTATTTGAGTGGTCATGTATTTGAGTGGTCATGTATTTGAGTGGTCATGTATTTGAGTTATCATGTATTTGAGTGGTCATGTATTTGAGAGGTCATGTATTTGAGTGGTCATGTATTTGAGAGGTCATGTATTAGAGAGGTCATGTATTTGAGTGGTCATGTATTTGAGTTATCATGTATTTGAGAGGTCATGTATTTGAGTTGTCATGTATTTGAGTTATCATGTATTTGTGTGATCATGTATTTGAGTGGTCATCTATTTGAGTGGTCATGTATTTGAGATGTCATGTATTTGAGTGGTCATGTATTTGAGTGGTCATGTATTTGAGTGGTCATGTATTTGAGTGGTCATGTATTTGAGAGGTCATGTATTTGAGTGGTCATGTATTTGAGTGGTCATGTATTTGAGTGGTCATGTATTTGAGTGGTCATGTATTTGAGTGGTCATGTATTTGAGAGGTCATGTATTTGAGTTGTCATGTATTTGAGTGATCATGTATTTGAGAGATCATGTATTTGAGTGGTCATGTATTTGAGTGGTCATGTATTTGAGTGGTCATGTATTTGAGAGGTCATGTATTTGAGAGGTCATGTATTTAAGTGGTCATGTATTTGAGTTGCCAAGTATTTGAGTGGCCATGTATTTGAGAGGTCATCTATTTGAGCGTTCATGTATTTGAGCGTTCATATATTTGAGTGGCCAAGTATTTGAGTTATCATGTATTTGAGTGGCCAAGTATTTGAGTTATCATGTATTTGAGTGGTCATGTATTTGAGAGGTCATGTATTTGAGTGGTCATGTATTTGAGAGGTCATGTATTTGAGAGGTCATGTATTTGAGTGGTCATGTATTTGAGTTATCATGTATTTGAGATGTCATGTATTTGAGTGGTCATCTATTTGAGTTATCATGTATTTGAGTGGTCATGTATTTGAGTGGTTATGTATTTGAGAGGTCATGTATTTGAGTTGTCATGTATTTCAGTTATCATGTATTTGTGTGATCATGTATTTGAGTGGTCATCTATTTGAGTGGTCATGTATTTGAGATGTCATGTATTTGAGTGGTCATGTATTTGAGTGGTCATGTATTTGAGTGGTCATGTATTTGAGTGGTCATGTATTTGAGTGGTCATGTATTTGAGTGGTCATGTATTTGAGTGGTCATGTATTTGAGTGATCATGTATTTGAGTGGTCATGTATTTGAGTGGTCATGTATTTGAGTAGTCATGTATTTGAGTGGTCATGTATTTGAGTGGTCATGTGTTTGAGTGGTCATGTATTTGAGTTATCATGTATTTGAGTGGTCATGTATTTGAGAGGTCATGTATTAGAGAGGTCATGTATTTGAGTGGTCATGTATTAGAGAGGTCATGTATTTGAGTGGTCATGTATTTGAGTGGTCATGTATTTGAGTGGTCATGTATTTGAGTGGTCATGTATTTGAGTGGTCATGTATTTGAGTGGTCATGTATTTGAGTGGTCATGTATTTGAGCGGTCATGTATTTGAGTGGTCATGTATTTGAGTGGTCATGTATTTGAGTGGTCATGTATTTGAGTGGTCATGTATTTGAGAGGTCATGTATTTGAGTTGTCATGTATTTGAGTGGTCATGTATTTGAGTGGTCATGTATTTGAGTGGTCATGTATTTGAGTGGTCATGTATTTGAGTGGTCATGTATTTGAGAGGTCATGTATTTGAGTTGTCATGTATTTGAGTTATCATGTATTTGTGTGATCATGTATTTGAGTGGTCATCTATTTGAGTGGTCATGTATTTGAGTGGTCATGTATTTGAGTGGTCATGTATTTGAGTGGTCATGTATTTGAGTGGTCATGTATTTGAGTGGTCATGTATTTGAGTGGTCATGTATTTGAGTGGTCATGTATTTGAGTTATCATGTATTTGAGTGGTCATGTATTTGAGAGGTCATGTATTTGAGTTATCATGTATTTGAGAGGTCATGTATTTGAGTGGTCATGTATTTGAGTTATCATGTATTTGAGTGGTCATGTATTTGAGAGGTCATGTATTTGAGTTATCATGTATTTGAGAGGTCATGTATTTGAGTGGTCATGTATTTGAGTGGTCATGTATTTGAGTGGTCATGTATTAGAGAGGTCATGTATTTGAGTTATCATGTATTTGAGTGGTCATGTATTTGAGTTATCATGTATTTGTGTGATCATGTATTTGAGTGGTCATCTATTTGAGTGGTCATGTATTTGAGATGTCATGTATTTGAGTGGTCATGTATTTGAGTGGTCATGTATTTGAGTGGTCATGTATTTGAGTGATCATGTATTTGAGTGGTCATGTATTTGAGTGGTCATGTATTTGAGTGGTCATGTATTTGAGTGGTCATGTATTTGAGTTATCATGTATTTGAGTGGTCATGTATTTGAGAGGTCATGTATTTGAGTGGTCATGTATTTGAGAGGTCATGTATTCGAGTGGTCATGTATTTGAGTGGTCATGTATTTGAGTGGTCATGTATTTGAGTTATCATGTATTTGAGAGGTCATGTATTTGAGTGGTCATGTATTTGAGTGGTCATGTATTTGAGTGGTCATGTATTTGAGTGGTCATGTATTTGAGTGATCATGTATTTGAGTGGTCATGTATTTGAGTGGTCATGTATTTGAGTGGTCATGTATTTGAGTGGTCATGTATTTGAGTTATCATGTATTTGAGTGGTCATGTATTTGAGAGGTCATGTATTTGAGTTATCATGTATTTGAGAGGTCATGTATTTGAGTGGTCATGTATTTGAGTGGTCATGTATTTGAGTGGTCATGTATTTGAGTGGTCATGTATTTGAGTTATCATGTATTTGAGTGGTCATGTATTTGAGAGGTCATGTATTTGAGTGGTCATGTATTTGAGAGGTCATGTATTAGAGAGGTCATGTATTTGAGTGGTCATGTATTTGAGTTATCATGTATTTGAGAGGTCATGTATTTGAGTTGTCATGTATTTGAGTTATCATGTATTTGTGTGATCATGTATTTGAGTGGTCATCTATTTGAGTGGTCATGTATTTGAGATGTCATGTATTTGAGTGGTCATGTATTTGAGTGGTCATGTATTTGAGTGGTCATGTATTTGAGTGGTCATGTATTTGAGAGGTCATGTATTTGAGTGGTCATGTATTTGAGTGGTCATGTATTTGAGTGGTCATGTATTTGAGTGGTCATGTATTTGAGTGGTCATGTATTTGAGAGGTCATGTATTTGAGTTGTCATGTATTTGAGTGATCATGTATTTGAGTGGTCATGTACTTGAGTGATCATGTATTTGAGTTATCATGTATTTGAGTGGTCATGTATTTGAGAGGTCATGTATTTGAGAGGTCATGTATTAGAGAGGTCATGTATTTGAGTGGTCATGTATTTGAGTGGTTATGTATTTGAGAGGTCATGTATTTGAGTTATCATGTATTTGAGTGGTCATGTATTTGAAAGGTCATGTATTTGAGTGGTCATGTATTTGAGTTATCATGTATTTGTGTGATCATGTATTTGAGTGGTCATCTATTTGAGTGGTCATGTATTAGAGAGGTCATGTATTTCAGAGGTCATGTATTTGAGTGATCATGTATTTGAGTGGTCATGTATTTGAGAGGTCATGTATTTGAGTGGTCATGTATTTGAGTGGTCATGTATTTGAGTTATCATGTATTTGAGTGGTCATGTATTTGAGAGGTCATGTATTTGAGTTGTCATGTATTTGAGAGGTCATGTATTTGAAAGGTCATGTATTTGAGTGGTCATGTATTTGAGAGGTCATGTATTTGAGAGGTCATGTATTAGAGAGGTCATGCATTTGAGTGATCATGTATTTGAGTTATCATGTATTTGAGTTATCATGTATTTGAACGGTCATGTATTTGAGCGGTCATGTATTTGAGGGGTCATGTATTTGAGAGGTCATTTATTTGAGAGGTCATGTATTTGAGAGGTAATGTATGTGAGTGATCATGTATTTGAGTGGTCAGGTATTTGAGATGTCATGTATTTAAGTGGTCATGTATTTGAGTGGTCATGTATTTGAGTAGTCATGTATTTGAGTTATCATGTATTTTAGAGGTCATGTATTTGTGTGATCATGTATTTGAGAGGTCATGTATTTGAGTGGTCATGTATTTGTGTGATCATGTATTTGAGTGGTCATGTATTTGAGTGGCCATGTATTTGAGAGGTCATGTATTTGAGTGGTCATGTATTTGAGAGGTCATGTATTTTAGCGGTCATGTATTTGAGCGTTCATGTATTTGAGCGTTCATGTATTTGAGCGGTCATGTAATTGAGTGATCAGGTATTTGAGTGGTCATGTATTTGTGTGATCATGTATTTGAGTGGTCATGTATTTGAGAGATCATGTATTTGAGTGGTCATGTATTTGAGTGGTCATGTATTTGAGTGGTCATGTATTTGTGTGATCATGTATTTGAGTGATCATGTATTTGTGAGTTCAGGTATTTGAGTGGTCATGTATTTGAGTGGTCATGTATTTGAGAGTTCAGGTATTTGAGTGGTCAGGTATTTGTGTGGTCATGTATTTGTGTGATCATGTATTTGAGAGGTCATGTATTTGTGAGTTCAGGTATTTGAGTGGTCATGTATTTGAGTGGTCATGTATTTGTGAGTTCAGGTATTTGAGTGATCATGTATTTGTGTGATCATGTATTTGAGTGGTCATGTATTTGTGAGTTCAGGTATTTGAGTGGTCATGTATTTGAGTGGTCATGTATTTGAGTGGTCATGTATTTGTGAGTTCAGGTATTTGAGTGGTCATGTATTTGAGTGGTCATGTATTTGAGAGTTCAGGTATTTGAGTGGTCATGTATTTGTGTGGTCATGTATTTGTGTGATCATGTATTTGAGAGGTCATGTATTTGTGTGATCATGTATTTGAGAGGTCATGTATTTGAGTGGTCATGTATTTGAGTGGTCATGTATTTGAGAGGTCATGTATTTGAGAGGTCATGTATTTGAGTGGTCATGTATTTGAGAGGTCATGTATTTGAGTGGTCATGTATTTGAGTGGTCATGTATTTGAGTGGTCATGTATTTGAGAGGTCATGTATTTGAGTGGTCATGTATTTGAGTGGTCATGTATTTGTGTGATCATGTATTTGAGAGGTCATGTATTTGAGTGGTCATGTATTTGAGTGGTCATATATTTGAGAGGTCATGTATTTGAGTGGTCATGTATTTGAGAGGTCATGTATTTGAGTGGTCATGTATTTGAGTGGTCATGTATTTGAGTGGTCATGTATTTGAGTGGTCATGTATTTGAGTTATCATGTATTTGTGTGGTCATGTATTTGAGAGATATGTATTTGAGTGGTCATGTATTTGAGCGGTCATGTATTTGAGTGGTCATGTATTTGAGAGGTCATGTATTTGAGTGGTCATGTATTTGAGTGGTCATGTATTTGAGAGATATGTATTTGAGTGGTCATGTATTTGAGCGGTCATGTATTTGAGTGGTCATGTATTTGAGAGGTCATGTATTTGAGAGGTCATGTATTTGAGCGGTCATGTATTTGAGTTGTCATGTATTTGTGTGATCATGTATTTGAGTGGTCATGTATTTTAGAGGTCATGTATTTGTGTGGTCATGTATTTGAGAGATATGTATTTGAGAGGTCATGTATTTGAGCGGTCATGTATTTGAGTGGTCATGTATTTGAGAGGTCATGTATTTGAGTGGTCATGTATTTGAGAGGTCATGTATTTGAGTGGTCATGTATTTGAGTGGTCATGTATTTGAGAGATATGTATTTGAGTGGTCATGTATTTGAGCGGTCATGTATTTGAGTGGTCATGTATTTGAGAGGTCATGTATTTGAGAGGTCATGTATTTGAGTGGTCATGTATTTGAGTGGTCATGTATTTGTGTGATCATGTATTTGAGTTATCATGTATTTGAGTGGTCATGTATTTGAGAGATCATGTATTTGAGAGGTCATGTATTTGAGTGGTCATGTATTTGAGAGGTCATGTATTTGAGTGGTCATGTATTTGAGTGGTCATGTATTTGAGTGGTCATGTATTTGAGTGGTCATGTATTTGAGTGGTCATGTATTTGAGTGGTCATGTGTTTGAGTGGTCATGTATTTGAGAGGTCATGTATTTGAGTGGTCATGTATTTGAGAGGTCATGTATTTGAGTGGTCATGTATTTGTGAGTTCAGGTATTTGAGTGGTCATGTATTTGAGCGGTCATGTATTTGAGTGGTCATGTATTTGAGTGGTCATGTATTTGAGTGATCATGTATTTGAGTTATCATGTATTTGAGTGGTCATGTATTTGAGTGGTCATGTATTTGAGTGGTCATGTATTTGAGAGGTCATGTATTTGAGTGGTCATGTATTTGAGAGGTCATGTATTTGAGTGGTCATGTATTTGAGTGGTCATGTATTTGAGTGGTCATGTATTTGAGTGGTCATGTATTTGAGTGGTCATGTATTTGAGTGGTCATGTGTTTGAGTGGTCATGTATTTGAGAGGTCATGTATTTGAGTGGTCATGTATTTGAGAGGTCATGTATTTGAGTGGTCATGTATTTGAGTGGTCATGTATTTGAGAGGTCATGTATTTGAGAGGTCATGTATTTGAGTGGTCATGTATTTGAGTGGTCATGTATTTGAGTTATCATGTATTTGAGTGGTCATGTATTTGAGAGGTAATGTATTTGAGAGATCATGTATTTGAGTGGTCATGTATTTGAGAGGTAATGTATTTGAGAGGTCATGTATTTGAGAGGTCATGTATTTGAGTGGTCATGTATTTGAGTGGTCATGTATTTGAGCGGTCATGTATTTGAGTGGTCATGTATTTGAGTGGTCATGTATTTGAGTGGTCATGTATTTGAGTGGTCATGTATTTGAGAGGTCATGTATTTGAGTGATCATGTATTTGAGTGGTCATGTATTTGAGTGGTCATGTATTTGAGTTATCATGTATTTGAGTGGTCATGTATTTGAGACGTCATGTATTTGAGAGGTCATGTATTTGAGTGGTCATGTATTTGAGTGGTCATGTATTTGAGTGGTCATGTATTTGAGAGGTCATGTATTTGAGTGGTCATGTATTTGAGACGTCATGTATTTGAGAGGTCATGTATTTGAGTTATCATGTATTTGAGTGGTCATGTATTTGAGACGTCATGTATTTGAGAGGTCATGTATTTGAGTGATCATGTATTTGAGTGGTCATGTATTTGAGTGGTCATGTATTTGAGTGGTCATGTATTAGAGAGGTCATGTATTTGAGTGGTCATGTATTTGAGTGGTCATGTATTTGAGACGTCATGTATTTGAGAGGTCATGTATTTGAGTGGTCATGTATTTGAGTGGTCATGTATTTGAGTGGTCATGTATTTGAGTGGTCATGTATTTGAGTGGTCATGTATTTGAGACGTCATGTATTTGAGTGGCCAAGTATTTGAGTT
This sequence comes from Bathymodiolus septemdierum, assembly GCA_963383655.1. Lineage (NCBI taxonomy): Eukaryota > Metazoa > Mollusca > Bivalvia > Mytilida > Modiolidae > Bathymodiolus > Bathymodiolus septemdierum. Next base: position 62,327,945 of record OY726527.1, on the reverse strand, counting down.
ATCATGTATTTGAGTGGTCATGTATTTGAGAGGTCATGTATTTGAGTGGTCATGTATTTGAGTGGTCATGTATTTGAGTGGTCATGTATTTGAGAGGTCATGTATTTGAGTGGTCATGTATTTGTGTAATCATGTATTTGAGTTATCATGTATTTGAGTGGTCATGTATTTGAGACGTCATGTATTTGAGTGGTCATGTATTTGAGTGGTCATGTATTTGAGTGGTCATGTATTTGAGTGGTCATATATTTGAGAGGTCATGTATTTGAGTGGTCATGTATTTCAGAGGTCATGTATTTGAGTGGTCATGTATTTGAGTGGTCATGTATTTGAGTGGTCATGTATTTGAGTGGTCATGTATTTGAGAGGTCATGTATTTGAGTGGTCATGTATTTGTGTAATCATGTATTTGAGAGGTCATGTATTTGAGTGGTCATGTATTTGAGTGGTCATGTATTTGAGTGGTCATGTATTTGAGAGGTCATGTATTTGAGTGATCATGTATTTGAGTGGTCATGTATTTGAGTGGTCATGTATTTGAGAGGTCATGTATTTGAGTGGTCATGTATTTGAGTGATCATGTATTTGAGTGCTCTATGAGTATCAATTTTGCCTCTTTTTACATTGTTTCTATTGAGTTTTGTATCGAACTGTTTCGGTAGTGTAATATTTTTGTCTTTCGTTTTTTTGTCGCATACACATTCCTTGTTCTTGTGTTAGAGTATCGACGACCTTATAGTATGTCAGTTGTTAAGGACTGTCTTGTGTTAGGGTATTAACGGACTTTATATTATGTCAGTTGTTAGGGGCTGTCCTTGTGTTAGAGTATTAACGGACCTTATATTAGTCTATTTGGGCTGTTCGCCGTTTTAATGTATTAACCAACACTTGCTTAGTCTATATAGACTGTTGGCGTGAAATGATATTAAATGACACTTAAGCAATCTATGTAGTCTATTCGTATCGGGACATTGGCGGACTCTTATATAATCTATTTAGACTTTTCGTGTTGTGTCAGGATATTGAATGACGTTCAATAGATATTCATAGAATGTTCAAATCGGGACAGTGGCTGACTTTTTATATAGACTGTTTAAGTCGGGACAGTGACTGACTTTTTTATATAGACTTCATGTCGGGACAGTGGCTGACTTTTAATATAGAATGTTTAAGTCGGAACAGTGGCTGACTTTTTATATAGACTGTTTAAGTCGGGACAGTGGCTGACTTTTTATATAGACTGTTCATGTCGGGACAGTGGCTGACTTTTTTATATAGACTGTTCACGTCGGGACAGTGGCTGACTTTTTATATAGACTGTTCATGTCGGGACAGTGGCTGACTTTTTATATAGACTGTTCATGTCGGGACAGTGGCTGACTTTTTATATAGGCTGTTCATGTCGGGGCAGTGGCTGACTTTTTATATAGACTGTCCATGTCGGGGCAGTGGCTGACTTTTTATATAGACTGTTCACGTCGGGACAGTGGCTGACTCTTTTATATAGACTGTTCATGTCGGGACAGTGGCTGACTGTTTTATATAGACTGTTCATGTCGGGACAGTGGCTGACTTTTTATATAGACTGTTCACGTCGGGACAGTGGCTGACTTTTTATATAGACTGTTCATGTCAGGACAGTGGCTGACTTTTTTATATAGACTGTTCATGTCGGGACAGTGGCTGACTTTTTATATAGACTGTTCACGTCGGGACAGTGGCTGACTTTTTATATAAACTGTTCATGTCGGGACAGTGGCTGACTTTTTATCTAGACTGTTTAAGTCGTGACAGTGGCTGACGTTTTATATAGACTATTCAAGTCGGGACAGTGGCTGACTTTTTTATATAGACTGTTCATGTCGGGACAGTGGCTGACTTTTTTATATAGACTGTTCATGTCGGGGTAGTGGCTGACTTTTTATATAAACTGTTCACGTCGGGACAGTGGCTGACTGTTTTATCTAGACTGTTCAAGTCGGTACAGTGGCTGACTTTTTTTATAGACTGTTCAAGTCGGGACAGTGGCTGACTTTTTTATATAGACTGTTCAAGTCGGTACAGTGGTTGACTTTTTATATAGACTGTTCAAGTCGGGACAGTGGCTGACTTTTTATATAGACTGTTCAAGTTGGAACAGTGGCTGACTTTTTATATAGACTGTTCAAGTCGGGACAGTGGCTGACTTTTTAAATATACTGTTTAAAACGGGACAGTGGCTGACTTTTTTTCATAGACTGTTCAAGTCGGGACAGTGGCTGACTTTTTATAGACTGTTCATGAGTCAAGATATTGACTGAACGTTGGACAATCTATTCTCCTCATATTATCCTCCACATAAGCTATTATAATAAAAATGCCAAGTGCAACCATTAATTGTTACAACAACTATAGAGTTTATTAATATTCACTAATTACACATTGATTACTTTGTATATCTATTAAGGAATACTATATAATCATCTATTATACATTGACTATTATATTCCTCAGTCAATAACCATCTCTAACCTTACAAAGACAGGAAAATGAGTGGTCATGTATATGTTTGTTAGGGTTATCGATGTGGCCCCTGTTTATATGTTTGTCATATTAAACAAGAAATGCATTAATGTTTACTTTGGTTAATTTTCAATGTTAATTAATAGTCTTATCTTTTACACTCCATTTATGATTTTTAAAATCTTCCTTAATGCATGTAGTGGATTAAGTTTGACATTCCTTGGTTGGATTTTAATCCACATTGATAATGGATTACATCTAATCTTTATTAATGATATATGATTTTTATGCATTACATGATTTTTTTTAAATCTTCATCAATAATTTCATTCCGTTATTTTAATCCTAATTAATTATGTTTTTTAATCTTTAGTTATAAATAGAAGTTATTTTAGGATTTATATTTATAGATACCGTTGGGAATCTCGCTCATTGCGAGGTGTACTTGATACAACATTATGTGATAAAGGTTGTCAGTGATATGCGCAGGTTGGTTCTTTTCTCTGACCACTCTGGTTTCCTTCACCAATAAAACTGACCTCCGCGATATAAATGAAATATTTTGAAAGTGATCTGTAATAACCAGATTTTTCGTTTTCAACTTAAAGGATCTCATCTGAAACTGTAATAATTAATAAAGCTAAGGTTCTCCTACTTCATGACCTTATGACCTTAGACTATTGTTTTGTTATCCTGTGTATGCCCTTTGGCTTTATTGCTCCCAAAACTTTAAATTATTTGGCTTTTCAATTTTTCGATTTTGAGCGTACATGAAAAACGTAGTGGACACTATATTTGATATCTACGTTTTTATTGTAATTTTTTATTATAATTTTTTATTGTAATTTTCGGGTATTTCCTTTTCAATCTATAATGGTATTATCAAGGTTAGATCAAGTACATCGTTAGATGAGTAGATTACACTGGTAATGTCTAACCTTAGGTTTGTTTAGAAAGATATACATCAGTTATTAGTTTGTAATCTGCTAATCAACAAGAGATTTGTGGGTGTATAGTTAATTTACATACATCCATTGAGAAGTGTCCATCCACTATAGGGAAGGAATTTCTTATTGTCTTTGCCGTACAGAATCCTGATTGATCTTGTAATAAACAATCAATAAAGTGTCAGAAAACGTTATATTTACTCTCATGTGGAAAGCACTTGCATAACCGCATCATTGCACTAAGAGTTGAGACTTGGGTTCAAATAACTAGCTTATCCCCGCCACGTTTTATTGAAGTGCCTGTACCAAGCCAGGGAAGTGAGCAGTCGTGTATATTTGTGTTAAGGGTATCGATTGTTTCTTTTTCTATGATTTTCCTATTAGATGTTGAAACTGTTCCAACAGTATGGTACTTTTTGTTTATCATTATAAAGGACGAAGTCCTTCTAACGGTAAGCTGTCCGATTTTTCCTTCTATATTGATAGTCAAAAATCTGCTCACCGGAAGTTTACAAAATAGATCAATTGATAATTTAGAAACGCAAAAGAAATCTATTTCAATGAAAAATTCCCAATTCTTTGATTATTTACTCTATGCAAAATCGAAATAAACTTGAAATAAAATTATAATAAAAAAATCTCTTTCTACGAAACTCCCGATGGAAGAGCGGCGTAGGTAAAATGAACGCCATAACAAATCGGCTACACAATTCATTCAACATAAAAGATAATAGCCTCACCGGACGCAATTACGAACGAAATAAAAAGTATGTGCACTAATCGTTCTTTCAAAACATGAATTAAAAAAATGATTTTATAAATAGATACCCCGCTAAATTACTCGTGTCTTGGGAGAAAATTATTCATGCGCAGTTGTTGAATGTTGCAGACGACGGGTTTTCATATTTGTAAACAGAAAACGATCGACAATTGCACTTGGAATCTATCGCAAAAATTCATTGAGGTACGCATATTTTGTTATCTTATGCTTGTAATTGGAAAGAATATGATCTCCTGGTTCTATGCATATGTAGTACACATTGAAATTAAAACAAAAACAGTCAATATAATACATTTTCCTTACCTTGATCTATCCCAAAATGTCAAAATCCGTGATGTACCTTATTCATTGAAGAGTCCAAGGAATTCCGATTGCAAACTGGCACACATTTATGGTATGAATAAAGGAAAGGTTTTTATGTCATGTGTATTATAAACAAATAGATATGTGAACGTAAATGAATGAATGCTCTTTCAATTTTAACAGTTGTCATTAAATAATTTACACTAGAAAGGTTATTATGATGTCGTTCGAAATTGTGTCCGGATCTAGGTCACAGAGTGACTAGAACGGGGTCATGAAAATCTGTTCTAAATTAAAACCCGTAACAATGCATTGAATAATATAAATATATGGGCTATGATTCAAAAGGAATATTGGTGTTTAATCTGAAATATGAACATGTAATCAGCTTCATCAATTTGGTCAAATTTATAAATTATTATCAAATGCCACGGTCAATATCATCGAAATTGTTCGTAATATTGCGTCCGGTGAGGCTAACGTGTACGGATCATCGTATTATTGAAATTTTAGGACTTCGTCCTTCAAACAGGTTGCCTGTCTCATATCATTAGGACTAACTTTTATGTTGATTGACCTATCATTAAACTTTGAACTATTTTTCCCTGAACCAGCATTTTTTCTTTACACGAAACAAAAATCAGATTGTTCCTTTTTTTTTGGACAAGACAAATCAGTGTATTTTTTTTTCTCAAATTTTATAAACACCTTCTCTTTGAAAGATGCAGAGTCTGCCTATTTTAATATTTGCATCCATCAGGTCAACATACATATATTCTTGTAAACAATTTTTGTTAGTATTTATTTGTTAGGAAAAAAACATCCCCCCCTCCATTTTACAAGCACAATGGTCGTTCTCTGACCTGCATTTGTTCAGTGGTTGATTGATTGGTGTTTAACGCCAACTTTAGAAATATTTCCTCTATATGTAAATTTCCGAAAACAAATATGACAGCAAAATAAAAATGATAGAGTACCATTGTTAATTTGTGACACACATTCAATGTATAAAACAAAACTACGGAATGCATTCTGCAGCTAAGTTAAAGGTTTAATCCCGCCACGTGTTGATGTGGTGACTGTATCAAGCACGGAAAGTGAACGGTGTTTACATGTATATGTACTATATGGCTATTGATTTTGATTGATAATTTAGATGTTGGAGCTGAAAGTTAGTTTTAATTTATTGTTATATTGTTACGCTGTACTATTATTGACTGGGCGATATTTTACTATTATTGACTGGGCGATATGTTACTATTATTGATTGGATGATATGCGTTTAAGAAATTTTTAATAGCAATATAAGCATGGATCCTCTACTTTAATTTGTCTCTAAGCATAAGAGTGGATAAATAGTCTTTCACGTTAATTTACATTCATATCATTTCTTACAAATCACTCTTTTTTTGTATTACAGTCAAATATTTGTCCATAGGACTAACACGGTGCCTCCCCCTCTACATGTCATAGTTGATAAGCTTGCTTTCGGCACAAATATACAAAGATAGCTGGAATACTCGCTCACTTAACTATACACAACAATTAGCCATTCGTGTATTTTAGCAGCAATTCAGTATGAACAGAAATGGCTGGGTATATTGGTAAAACATACTGGGCATTTCTGTGTACACTACCTAAATTATACATTATACAATGGAAAATAATTAGAAGGACATCACACATGTAATAAATCGTCATTCATTCACTTTAATTTGTGTCTAAGTGTAATGTTACACAGTTTCTCATGTTCATTTACATCTATATCCTTTCTTACTACAAGCTGTTTATTTACTTTAATTTGTGTCTAAGTGTAATGTTAGACAGTCTCTCATGTTCATTTACATCCACATCCTTTCTTACAACAAGCTGTTCATTTACTTTAATTTGTGTCTAAGTGTAATCTTGGATGATATCTCATGTTCATTTACATCCACATTCTTTCTTACTACAAGTTGTTTATTTACTTTAATTTGTGTCTAAGTGTAATGTTAGACAGTCTCTCATGTTCATTTACATCCACATTCATTCTTACAACAAGCTGTTCATTTACTTTAATTTGTGTCTAAGTGTAATGTTGGATAGTCTCTCATGTTCATTTACATCCATATCCTTTCTTACTACAAGCTGTTCATTTACTTTAATTTGTGTCTAAGTGTAATGTTGGATAGTCTCTCATGTTCATTTACATCCATATCCTTTCTTACTACAAGCTGTTCATTTATTTTAATTTGTGTCTAAGTGTAATGTTAGACAGTCTCTCATGTTCATTTACATCCACATTCTTTCTGACAACAAGCTGTTCATTTACTTTAATTTGTGTCTAAGTGTAATCTTGGATGATATCTCATGTTCATTTACATCCACATTCTTTCTTACAACAAGCTGTTCATTTACTTTAATTTGTGTCTTAGTGTAATCTTGGATGATATATCATGTTCATTTACATCCACATTCTTTCTTACTACAAGTTGTTTATTTACTTTAATTTGTGTCTAAGTGTAATGTTAGACAGTCTCTCATGTTCATCTACATCCATATCCTTTCTTACAACAAGCTGTTCATTTACTTTAATTTGTGTCTAAGTGTAATGTTAGATGATATCTCATGTTCATTTACATCCACATTCTTTCTTACTACAAGTTGTTTATTTACTTTAATTTGTGTCTAAGTGTAATGTTAGATAGTCTCTCATGTTCATTTACATCCATATCCTTTCTTACTACAAGCTGTTCCTTTACTTTAATTTGTGTCTAAGTGTAATGTTGGATAGTCTCCCATGTTCATTTACATCCACATCCTTTCTTACAACAAGCTGTTCATTTACTTTAATTGGTGTCTAAGTGTAATCTTGGATGATATCTCATGTTCATTTACATCCATATCCTTTCTTACTACAAGCTGTTCATTTACTTTAATTTGTGTCTAAGTGTAATGTTGGATAGTCTCTCATGTTCATTTACATCCATATCCTTTCTAACTACAAGCTGTCCATTTACTTTAATTTGTGTCTAAGTGTAATTTTGGATGATATCTCATGTTCATTTACATCCACATCCTTTCTTACAACAAGCTGTTCATTTACTTTAATTTGTGTCTAAGTGTAATCTTGGATGATATCTCATGTTCATTTACATCCACATTCTTTCTTACTACAAGTTGTTTATTTACTTTAATTTGTGTCTAAGTGTAATGTTAGACAGTCTCTCATGTTCATCTACATCCATATCCTTTCTTACAACAAGCTGTTCATTTACTTTAATTTGTGTCTAAGTGTAATCTTGGATGATATCTCATGTTCATTTACATCCACATTCTTTCTAACTACAAGTTGTTTATTTACTTTAATTTGTGTCTAAGTGTAATGTTAGACAGTCTCTCATGTTCATCTACATCCATATCCTTTCTTACAACAAGCTGTTCATTTACTTTAATTTGTGTCTAAGTGTAATGTTAGATAGTCTCTCATGTTCATTTACATCCACATCCTTTCTTAAAACAAGCTGTTCATTTACTTTAATTTGTGTCTAAGTGTAATCTTGGATGATATCTCATGTTCATTTACATCCACATTCTTTCTTACTACAAGTTGTTTATTTACTTTAATTTGTGTCTAAGTGTAATGTTAGATAGTCTCTCATGTTCATTTACATCCATATCCTTTCTTACTACAAGCTGTTCCTTTACTTTAATTTGTGTCTAAGTGTAATGTTGGATAGTCTCCCATGTTCATTTACATCCACATCCTTTCTTACAACAAGCTGTTCATTTACTTTAATTTGTGTCTAAGTGTAATCTTGGATGATATCTCATGTTCATTTACATCCATATCCTTTCTTTCTACAAGCTGTTCATTTACTTTAATTTGTGTCTAAGTGTAATGTTGGATAGTCTCTCATGTTCATTTACATCCATATCCTTTCTAACTACAAGCTGTCCATTTACTTTAATTTGTGTCTAAGTGTAACCTTGGATGATATCTCATGTTCATTTACATCCACATCCTTTCTTACAACAAGCTGTTCATTTACTTTAATTTGTGTCTAAGTGTAATCTTGGATGATATCTCATGTTCATTTACATCCACATTCTTTCTTACTACAAGTTGTTTATTTACTTTAATTTGTGTCTAAGTGTAATGTTAGACAGTCTCTCATGTTCATCTACATCCATATCCTTTCTTACAACAAGCTGTTCATTTACTTTAATTTGTGTCTAAGTGTAATGTTAGATGATATCTCATGTTCATTTACATCCATATCCTTTCTTAAAACAAGCTGTTCATTTACTTTAATTTGTGTCTAAGTGTAATGTTAGATGATATCTCATGTTCATTTACATCCACATCCTTTCTTAATACCATGCAGATGGTATTTCTTTTCTTGTTTATATTGAATGTTTTTGGGCCCACTCAAACTGGTTTAACCCCGCCACTTTTTATTAAACTGTCTCTGTCAAGCCCGGAAAGTGAGCTGTCATGTATTTGTGTGCTTCATATAGCGATTTTGTCTTCTTTCTACCATTTTTCTTTCGGATTTTCTAACTGTTCCGACAGTGTGGTATTTATTTTGTAGTTGTTCCGACAGTATGGTATTTATTTTGTAGCTGTTCCGACAGTATGGTACTTATTTTGCAACTGTTCCGACAGTGTGTTATTTATTTTGTAGTTGTTGCGACAGTGTGGTATTTACTTTGTAGTTGTTGCGACAGTGTGGTATTTATTTTGCAACTGTTCCGAGAGTGTGGTATTTATTTTCCAACTGTTCCGACAGTGTGGTATTTATTTTGCAACTGTTCCGACAGTGTGGTATTTATTTTGCAACTGTTCCGACAGTGTGGTATTTATTTTGCAACTGTTCCGACAGTGTGGTACTTATTTTGCAACTGTTCCGACAGTATGGTATTTATTTTGTAGTTGTTGCGACAGTGTGGTATTTATTTTGCAACTGTTCCGACAGTGTGGTATTTATTTTCCAACTGTTCCGACAGTGTGGTACTTATTTTGCAACTGTTCCGACAGTGTGGTATTTATTTTGCAACTGTTCCGACAGTGTGGTATTTATTTTGCAACTGTTCCGACAGTGTGGTACTTATTTTGCAACTGTTCCGACAGTATGGTATTTATTTTGTAGTTGTTCCGACAGTGTGGTATTTATTTTGCAACTGTTCCGACAGTGTGGTATTTATTTTGCAACTGTTCCGACAGTGTGGTATTTATTTTGCAACTGTTCCGACAGTGTGGTATTTATTTTGCAACTGTTCCGACAGTGTGGTATTTATTTAGTTTTTCATTTCATTATTGTCTCCATAGAGCAGAAACATTGTTAAATTGACGTTAAATAATAATTAATCAATCACTTTTCTTCATGATTTAAATTTGACAAGAAAGGGGGTTCATATCCAGTTCTAATTGGGGCGGCGGAAAGGTCTACGGTCAGTTGTATTTTTCCTCCTAAATTTATCAGAAATCAGCATTGTATCTGCCCTGATGCATATGTGTCGGCATTAATCACGTGATTGATGCTTGTCAATTTCCAGCCTTGTCAATTACAGGCAGAGAATACACAATTATAACTTATAGTGAAGACGACGTGTTTAATTACTGTGGTGTCAGGCTACGTAATTACTCTATTACTTTCATGTACTCCATCGATTTAGGATTAGGAGCAGACGTGATGGTATAATCTTCTGCAACGAGACTCCATTGTTAGTGTGTCTATACCATTGAAACGAAACATGTACAGCTTATGTCCCAGTAATGTAAACTCCATTAAAATGTACGCTTCATTGATTTTAACGTATATAACTTTACCCATAATCACTTCCGGTGAGTGAATTTCGTATTTACTTTTATAAATCAAATAGAAGAATGACTATTTTATTGATAAAAGGGAAAATTTTTATTCAAACTATTGAATACATAGAAATTTATCAATACTATTTTTTGATAGAATTATGGAATTTTAGATAAAAATGATAAATTAAAGACCATCAGATTAATTCGGGTTTTTGCACATTTTGAAATAAATATTTCTTTTTCTTTATAAGTTGTATATAAATCGTCTTCAAATTGATATATACATTGAAAGCTATTTGTACAATATACTTATGGATATAAAGTGTCTATAACGTGTGAAAAGATACAAATATTCTAAAACCCTATTATGGAAATTTAAATTATACAACCCGAATGTCAATATCTTGTAAAGAATGAGTTATGCACGTTTGAGAAATAAGATAGCTATACATTTTATTGAAATAATTAAAAACAACATTTATATTATCTCGTACTAAGTTATATTCTGTGGAAAAAAATAAGAAATAACTCAAGTACAATATATGGATAATTGAAGAAAATAATATCTGAATATATTAACTGGAATCCGCAAAAAAGGAGCAAATATTTCCCTTTTAGCAGGTATAATATCCTCCACAATCCCACCGCTCCCATTTCCTGAGTCAGACGTGTGGTTTTTTTTAACATTAAGCGAAAGTCGGATTGTTTCTATTTTTTATATATAAAATAGCGGTATTTTCTTAAAATTTTACCAAAATGTCTTGTTAAAAACTGCAGAGTTCGATTACTATTTTTTTTTGTGCATCTTTCGGGTCAATTTTTTTCCTAGAAATTTATCATAGAAGAAAACCTACCCCCGTAAGTTTTCACTATAATTTGGCAAATTTTGTTCTTAGATGAAAATATCCCCCCCCCCCCCTTCCCCGATACATGTTTATTGGTTTGCTTGTTTGTTTATGGTGTTTAAGTTTTATTGGTGGAGGAAACTGGAGGACTCGGAGAAAACAACCGACCTGTCGCAAGTCACTGACAAACTTTATTACATAATGTTGTATATCTTGCCCTGATCGAGATTCGAACTCACAACATCAGTGGTGATAGGCACTGACTGTATAGGTAGTTGTAAATTTAACTACCATACGATTACGACCACGACGGCTATTTGTCATTGCTTCATGACAATTGTGTCATGATAAAGAAAACACTATAGTTTTCTAGTAGTTAACACTAAAACACACGGTGATAGGAATAGCGGATTTTTCTATAAATTTACAAAAATATCTCCTTAGAAACTTCAGGGTCAGAATATTTGTTTTGTTCCTTTGGGGTCAATTATGTTTTCTTAGAAAAAAGACATACCTCCCTACAAGTTAATGGTCATTCTTAATGACAATTTGGGCATGATAAAAAAAACACTGGTTGTCTAGTGGTTACCACTATAAAGGACGCGGTGGTAAGAACTGTTAAGTTTTAACATTATAAAACACTGGTTGTCTAGTGGTTACCACTATAAAGGACGCGGTGGTAAGAACTGTTAAGTTTTAACATTATAAAACACTGGTTGTCTAGTGGTTACCACTATAAAGGACACGGTGGTAAGAACTGTTAAGTTTTAACATTATAAAACACTGGTTGTCTAGTGGTTACCACTATAAAGGACGCGGTGGTAAGAACTGTTAAGTTTTAACATTATAAAACACTGGTTGTCTAGTGGTTACCACTATAAAGGACACGGTGGTAAGAACTGTTAAGTTTTAACATTATAAAACACTGGTTGTCTAGTGGTTACCACTATAAAGGACGCGGTGGTAAGAACTGTTAAGTTTTAACATTATAAAACACTGGTTGTCTAGTGGTTACCACTATAAAGGACGCGGTGGTAAGAACTGTTAAGTTTTAACATTATAAAACACTGGTTGTCTAGGGGTTACCACTATAAAGGACACGGGGGTAAGAACTGTTAAGTTTTAACATTATAAAACACTGGTTGTCTAGTGGTTACCACTATAAAGGACGCGGTGGTAAGAACTGTTAAGTTTTAACATTATAAAACACTGGTTGTCTAGTGGTTACCACTATAAAGGACACGGTGGTAAGAACTGTTAAGTTTTAACATTATAAAACACTTGTTGTCTAGTGGTTACCACTATAAAGGACACGGTGGTAAGAACTGTTAAGTTTTAACATTATAAAACACTGGTTGTCTAATGGTTACCACTATAAAGGTCACGGGGGTAAGAACTGTTAAGTTTTAACATTATAAAACACTGGTTGTCTAGTGGTTACCACTATAAAGGACACGGTGGTAAGAACTGTTAAGTTTTAACATTATAAAACACTGGTTGTCTAGTGGTTACCACTATAAAGGACACGGGGGTAAGAACTGTTAAGTTTTAACATTATAAAACACTGGTTGTCTAGGGGTTACCACTATAAAGGACACGGTGGTAAGAACTGTTAAGTTTTAACATTATAAAACACTGGTTGTCTAGTGGTTACCACTATAAAGGACACGGGGGTAAGAACTGTTAAGTTTTAACATTATAAAACACTGGTTGTCTAGTGGTTACCACTATAAAGGACACGGGGGTAAGAACTGTTAAGTTTTAACATTATAAAACACTGGTTGTCTAGTGGTTACCACTATAAAGGACACGGTGGTAAGAACTGTTAAGTTTTAACATTATAAAACACTGGTTGTCTAGGGGTTACCACTATAAAGGACACGGGGGTAAGGACTGTTAAGTTTTAACATTATAAAAACACTGGTTGTCTAGTGGTTACCACTATAAAGGACACGGGGGTAAGAACTGTTAAGTTTTAACATTATAAAACACTGGTTGTCTAGTGGTTACCACTATAAAGGACACGGGGGTAAGAACTGTTAAGTTTTAACATTATAAAACACTGGTTGTCTAGTGGGTACCACTATAAAGGACACGGGGGTAAGAACTGTTAAGTTTTAACATTATAAAACACTGGTTGTCTAATGGTTACCACTATAAAGGACACAGTGGTAAGAACTGTTAAGTTTTAACATTATAAAACACTGGTTGTCTAGTGGTTACCACTATAAAGGACACAGTGGTAAGAACTGTTAAGTTTTAACATTATAAAACACTGGTTGTCTAGTGGTTGCCACTATAAAGGTCACGGGGGTAAGAACTGTTCAGTTTTAACATGATAAAGCACTGGTTGTCTAGTGGTTACCACTATAAAGGACACAGTGGTAAGAACTGTTAAGTTTTAACATTATAAAACACTGGTTGTCTAATGGTTACCACTATAAAGGACGTGGTGGTAAGAACTGTTAAGTTTTAACATTATAAAACACTGGTTGTCTAGTGGTTACCACTATAAAGGAAACGGGGGTAAGAACTGTTAAGTTTTAACATTATAAAACACTGGTTGTCTGGGGGTTAACACTATAAAGGACACGGTGGTAAGAACTGTTAAGTTTTAACATTATAAAACACTGGTTGTCTAGTGGTTACTACTATAAAGGACACAGTGGTAAGAACTGTTAAGTTTTAACATTATAAAACACTGGTTGTCTAGTGGTTACCACTATAAAGGACACGGGGGTAAGAACTGTTAAGTTTTAACATTATAAAACACTGGTTGTCTAATGGTTACCACTATAAAGGACACGGTGGTAAGGACTGTTAAGTTTTAACATTATAAAACACTGGTTGTCTAGTGATTACCACTATAAAGGACACGGTGGTAAGAGCTGTTAAGTTTTAACATTATAAAACACTGGTTGTCTAGTGGTTAACACTATAAAGGACACGGGGGTAAGAACTGTTAAGTTTTAACATTATAAAACACTGGTTGTCTAGTGGTTACCACTATAAAGGACACGGGGGTAAGAACTGTTAAGTTTTAACATTATAAAACACTGGTTGTCTAGTGGTTACCACTATAAAGGACACGGTGGTAAGAACTGTTAAGTTTTAACATTATAAAACACTTGTTGTCTAGTGGTTACCACTATAAAGGACACAGTGGTAAGAACTGTTAAGTTTTAACATTATAAAACACTGGTTGTCTAGTGGTTACTACTATAAAGGACACGGGGGTAAGAACTGTTAAGTTTTAACATTATAAAACACTGGTTGTCTAGTGGTTACCACTATAAAGGACACGGGGGTAAGAACTGTTAAGTTTTAACATTATAAAACACTGGTTGTCTAGTGGTTACCACTATAAAGGACACGGTGGTAAGAACTGTTAAGTTTTAACATTATAAAACACTGGTTGTCTAGTGGTTACCACTATAAAGGACACGGGGGTAAGAACTGTTAAGTTTTAACATTATAAAACACTGGTTGTCTAGTGGTTACCACTATAAAGGACACGGTGGTAAGAACTGTTAAGTTTTAACATTATAAAACACTGGTTGTCTAGTGGTTACCACTATAAAGGACACGGTGGTAAGAACTGTTAAGTTTTAACATAATAAAACACTGGTTGTCTAGTGGTTACTACTATAAAGGACACGGGGGTAAGAACTGTTAAGTTTTAACATTATAAAACACTGGTTGTCTAATGGTTACCACTATAAAGGACACGGTGGTAAGGACTGTTAAGTTTTAACATTATAAAACACTGGTTGTCTAGTGATTACCACTATAAAGGACACGGTGGTAAGAACTGTTAAGTTTTAACATTATAAAACACTGGTTGTCTAGTGGTTAACACTATAAAGGACACGGGGGTAAGAACTGTTAAGTTTTAACATTATAAAACACTGGTTGTCTAGTGGTTACCACTATAAAGGACACGGGGGTAAGAACTGTTAAGTTTTAACATTATAAAACACTGGTTGTCTAGTGGTTACCACTATAAAGGACACGGTGGTAAGAACTGTTAAGTTTTAACATTATAAAACACTTGTTGTCTAGTGGTTACCACTATAAAGGACACAGTGGTAAGAACTGTTAAGTTTTAACATTATAAAACACTGGTTGTCTAGTGGTTACTACTATAAAGGACACGGGGGTAAGAACTGTTAAGTTTTAACATTATAAAACACTGGTTGTCTAGTGGTTACCACTATAAAGGACACGGGGGTAAGAACTGTTAAGTTTTAACATTATAAAACACTGGTTGTCTAGTGGTTACCACTATAAAGGACACGGTGGTAAGAACTGTTAAGTTTTAACATTATAAAACACTGGTTGTCTAGTGGTTACCACTATAAAGGACACGGGGGTAAGAACTGTTAAGTTTTAACATTATAAAACACTGGTTGTCTAGTGGTTACCACTATAAAGGACACGGTGGTAAGAACTGTTAAGTTTTAACATTATAAAACACTGGTTGTCTAGTGGTTACCACTATAAAGGACACGGTGGTAAGAACTGTTAAGTTTTAACATAATAAAACACTGGTTGTCTAGTGGTTACTACTATAAAGGACACGGGGGTAAGAACTGTTAAGTTTTAACATTATAAAACACTGGTTGTCTAGTGGTTACCACTATAAAGGACACGGGGGTAAGAACTGTTAAGTTTTAACATTATAAAACACTGGTTGTCTAGTGGTTACCACTATAAAGGACACGGTGGTAAGAACTGTTAAGTTTTAACATTATAAAACACTGGTTGTCTAGTGGTTACTACTATAAAGGACACGGTGGTAAGAACTGTTAAGTTTTAACATTATAAAACACTGGTTGTCTAGTGGTTACCACTATAAAGGACGCGGTGGTAAGAACTGTTAAGTTTTAACATTATAAAACACTGGTTGTCTAGTGGTTACCACTATAAAGGACACGGGGGTAAGAACTGTTAAGTTTTAACATTATAAAACACTGGTTGTCTAGTGGTTACCACTATAAAGGACACGGGGGTAAGAACTGTTAAGTTTTAACATTATAAAACACTGGTTGTCTAGTGGTTACCACTATAAAGGACGCGGTGGTAAGAACTGTTAAGTTTTAACATTATAAAACACTGGTTGTCTAGTGGTTACCACTATAAAGGACACGGGGGTAAGAACTGTTAAGTTTTAACATTATAAAACACTGGTTGTCTAGTGGTTACCACTATAAAGGACACGGTGGTAAGAACTGTTAAGTTTTAACATTATAAAACACTGGTTGTCTAATGGTTACCACTATAAAGGACACGGTGGTAAGAACTGTTAAGTTTTAACATTATAAAACACTGGTTGTCTAGTGATTACCACTATAAAGGACACGGTGGTAAGAACTGTTAAGTTTTAACATTATAAAACACTGGTTGTCTAATGGTTACCACTATAAAGGACACGGTGGTAAGAACTGTTAAGTTTTAACATTATAAAACACTGGTTGTCTAGTGGTTACCACTATAAAGGACACGGTGGTAAGAACTGTTAAGTTTTAACATGATAAAACACTGGTTGTCTAATGGTTACCACTATAAAGGACACAGTGGTAAGAACTGTTAAGTTTTAACATAATAAAACACTGGTTTTCTAGTGGTTACCACTATAAAGGACACGGTGGTAAGAACTGTTAAGTTTTAACATTATAAAACACTGGTTGTCTAGTGGTTACCACTATAAAGGACACGGTGGTAAGAACTGTTAAGTTTTAACATTATAAAACACTGGTTGTCTAGTGGTTACCACTATAAAGGACACGGTGGTAAGAACTGTTAAGTTTTAACATTATAAAACACTGGTTGTCTAGTGGTTACCACTATAAAGGACACGGGGGTAAGAACTGTTAAGTTTTAACATTATAAAACACTGGTTGTCTAATGGTTACCACTATAAAGGACACGGTGGTAAGAACTGTTAAGTTTTAACATTATAAAACACTGGTTGTCTAGTGATTACCACTATAAAGGACACGGTGGTAAGAACTGTTAAGTTTTAACATTATAAAACACTGGTTGTCTAATGGTTACCACTATAAAGGACACGGTGGTAAGAACTGTTAAGTTTTAACATTATAAAACACTGGTTGTCTAATGGTTACCACTATAAAGGACACGGTGGTAAGAACTGTTAAGTTTTAACATTATAAAACACTGGTTGTCTAGTGATTACCACTATAAAGGACGTGGTGGTAAGAACTGTTAAGTTTTAACATTATAAAACACTGGTTGTCTAGTGGTTACCACTACAAAGGTCACGGGGGTAAGAACTGTTAAGTTTTAACATTATAAAACACTGGTTGTCTAGTGGGTACCACTATAAAGGACACGGGGGTAAGAACTGTTAAGTTTTAACATTATAAAACACTGGTTGTCTAGGGGTTACCACAATAAAGGACACGGTGGTAAGAACTGTTAAGTTTTAACATTATAAAACACTGGTTGTCTAGTGGTTACTACTATAAAGGACACGGGGGTAAGAACTGTTAAGTTTTAACATTATAAAACACTGGTTGTCTAATGGTTACCACTATAAAGGACACCGTGGTAAGAACTGTTAAGTTTTAACATTATAAAACACTGGTTGTCTAGTGGTTACTACTATAAAGGACACGGGGGTAAGAACTGTTAAGTTTTAACATTATAAAACACTGGTTGTCTAGTGGTTACCACTATAAAGGACACCGTGGTAAGAACTGTTAAGTTTTAACATTATAAAACACTGGTTGTCTAGTGGTTACTACTATAAAGGACACGGGGGTAAGAACTGTTAAGTTTTAACATTATAAAACACTGGTTGTCTTGTGGTTACTACTATAAAGGACACGGGGGTAAGAACTGTTAAGTTTTAACATTATAAAACACTGCTTGTCTAGTGGGTACCACTATAAAGGACACAGTGGTAAGAACTGTTAAGTTTTAACATGATAAAACACTGGTTGTCTAGTGGTTACCACTATAAAGGACACGGGGGTAAGAACTGTTAAGTTTTAACATTATAAAACACTGGTTGTCTAGTGGGTACCACTATAAAGGACACGGGGGTAAGAACTGTTAAGTTTTAACATTATAAAACACTGGTTGTCTAGTGGTTACCACTATAAAGGACACGGTGGTAAGAACTGTTAAGTTTTAACATTATAAAACACTGGTTGTCTAGTGATTACCACTATAAAGGACACGAGGGTAAGAACTGTTAAGTTTTAACATTATAAAACACTGGTTGTCTAGTGGTTACCACTATAAAGGACACGGGGGTAAGAACTGTTAAGTTTTAACATTATAAAACACTGGTTGTCTAGTGGTTACCACTATAAAGGACACGGGGGTAAGAACTGTTAAGTTTTAACATTATAAAACACTGGTTGTCTAATGGTTACCACTATAAAGGACACGGGGGTAAGAACTGTTAAGTTTTAACATTATAAAACACTGGTTGTCTAGTGGTTACCACTATAAAGGACACGGTGGTAAGAACTGTTAAGTTTTAACATTATAAAACACTGGTTGTCTAGGGGTTACCACTATAAAGGACACGGTGGTAAGAACTGTTAAGTTTTAACATGATAAAACACTGGTTGTCTAGTGGTTACCACTATAAAGGACACGGGGGTAAGAACTGTTAAGTTTTAACATTATAAAACACTGGTTGTCTAGTGGTTACCACTATAAAGGACACGGTGGTAAGAACTGTTAAGTTTTAACATTATAAAACACTGGTTGTCTAATGGTTACCACTATAAAGGACACGGTGGTAAGAACTGTTAAGTTTTAACATTATAAAACACTGGTTGTCTAGTGATTACCACTATAAAGGACACGGTGGTAAGAACTGTTAAGTTTTAACATTATAAAACACTGGTTGTCTAATGGTTACTACTATAAAGGACACGGTGGTAAGAACTGTTAAGTTTTAACATTATAAAACACTGGTTGTCTAGTGGTTACCACTATAAAGGACACGGGGGTAAGAACTGTTAGGTTTTAACATAATAAAACACTGGTTGTCTAGTGGTTACCACTATAAAGGACACGGTGGTAAGAACTGTTAAGTTTTAACATTATAAAACACTGGTTGTCTAGTGGTTACCACTATAAAGGACACGGTGGTAAGAACTGTTAAGTTTTAACATTATAAAACACTGGTTGTCTAGTGGTTACTACTATAAAGGACGTGGTGGTAAGAACTGTTAAGTTTTAACATTATAAAACACTGGTTGTCTAGTGGTTACCACTATAAAGGACACGGGGGTAAGAACTGTTAAGTTTTAACATTATAAAACACTGGTTGTCTAATGGTTACCACTATAAAGGACACGGTGGTAAGAACTGTTAAGTTTTAACATTATAAAACACTGGTTGTCTAGTGGTTACCACTATAAAGGACACGGTGGTAAGAACTGTTAAGTTTTAACATTATAAAACACTGGTTGTCTAGTGGTTACCACTATAAAGGACACGGTGGTAAGAACTGTTAAGTTTTAACATGATAAAACACTGGTTGTCTAATGGTTACCACTATAAAGGACACAGTGGTAAGAACTGTTAAGTTTTAACATGATAAAACACTGGTTGTCTAGTGGTTACCACTATAAAGGACACGGTGGTAAGAACTGTTAAGTTTTAACATGATAAAACACTGGTTGTCTAGTGGTTACCACTATAAAGGACGCGGGGGTAAGAACTGTTAAGTTTTAACATTATAAAACACTTGTTGTCTAATGGTTACCACTCTAAAGGACACGGTGGTAAGGACTGTTAAGTTTTAACATTATAAAACACTGGTTGTCTAGTGGTTACCACTATAAAGGACACGGTGGTAAGAACTGTTAAGTTTTAACATAATAAAACACTGGTTGTCTAGTGGTTACCACTATAAAGGACACAGTGGTAAGAACTGTTAAGTTTTAACATTATAAAACACTGGTTGTCTAGTGGTTACCACTATAAAGGACACGGTGGTAAGAACTGTTAAGTTTTAACATTATAAAACACTGGTTGTCTAGTGGTTACCACTATAAAGGACACGGGGGTAAGAACTGTTAAGTTTTAACATTATAAAACACTGGTTGTCTAGTGGTTACCACTATAAAGGACACGGTGGTAAGAACTGTTAAGTTTTAACATTATAAAACACTGGTTGTCTGGGGGTTAACACTATAAAGGACACGGGGGTAAGAACTGTTAAGTTTTAACATTATAAAACACTGGTTGTCTAGTGGTTACCACTATTAAGGACACGGTGGTAAGAACTGTTAAGTTTTAACATTATAAAACACTGGTTGTCTAGTGGTTACCACTATTAAGGACACGGTGGTAAGAACTGTTAAGTTTTAACATTATAAAACACTGGTTGTCTAATGGTTACCACTATAAAGGTCACGGGGGTAAGAACTGTTAAGTTTTAACATTATAAAACACTGGTTGTCTAGTGATTACCACTATAAAGGACACGGTGGTAAGGACTGTTAAGTTTTAACATTATAAAACACTGGTTGTCTAGTGGTTACCACTATAAAGGACACGGGGGTAAGAACTGTTAAGTTTTAACATTATAAAACACTGGTTGTCTGGGGGTTAACACTATAAAGGACACGGGGGTAAGAACTGTTAAGTTTTAACATTATAAAACACTGGTTGTCTGGGGGTTAACACTATAAAGGACACGGGGGTAAGAACTGTTAAGTTTTAACATTATAAAACACTGGTTGTCTAGTGGTTACCACTATTAAGGACACGGTGGTAAGAACTGTTAAGTTTTAACATTATAAAACACTGGTTGTCTAGTGGTTACCACTATTAAGGACACGGTGGTAAGAACTGTTAAGTTTTAACATTATAAAACACTGGTTGTCTAATGGTTACCACTATAAAGGTCACGGGGGTAAGAACTGTTAAGTTTTAACATTATAAAACACTGGTTGTCTAGTGATTACCACTATAAAGGACACGGTGGTAAGGACTGTTAAGTTTTAACATTATAAAACACTGGTTGTCTAGTGGTTACCACTATAAAGGACACGGGGGTAAGAACTGTTAAGTTTTAACATTATAAAACACTGGTTGTCTAGGGGTTACCACTATAAAGGACACGGTGGTAAGAACTGTTAAGTTTTAACATTATAAAACACTGGTTGTCTGGGGGTTAACACTATAAAGGACACGGGGGTAAGAACTGTTAAGTTTTAACATGATAAAACACTGGTTGTCTAGTGATTACCACTATAAAGGACACGGGGGTAAGGACTCTTAAGTATTAATGTAATGTAAATGTCTTATGACACTTTATGACATATAATCATTAGGTTAACATTGGACGTTAAAAGTCAATTACATCCAACTTCTCCTCGGACAAGGTGATCAATAACTGACTTTACTAGGATTCGATCATTTCTGTCAAAGTCTCTGACGTTCATTTTATTTTAATTGCACTCTGATCTTAAAGATTTCATTATGAATTAGACAGTTGATGAAACTTCACTGAAGCAGTTCAAGATTAAACAAGCTTAGTGAAAACATTCAAGATTAAACAAACTTAGTGAAAAAGATCAGGATTAAACAAACTTAGTTAAAAAGTTCATGATTAAACAAACTTAGTTAAAAAGTTCATGATTAAACAAACTTAATGAAAAAGTTTTCACGATTAAATAAACCTAGTGAAAAAGATCAGGATTAAACAAGCTTAGTGAAAAAGTTCATGATTAAACAAACTTAGTTAAAAAGTTTAAGATTAAACAAACTTAGTTAAAAAGTTCATGATTAAACAAACTTAATGAAAAAGTTTTCACGATTAAATAAACCTTGTGAAAAAGATCATGATTAAACAAGCTTAGTGAAAAAGTTCATGATTAAACAAACTTAGTTAAAAAGTTTAAGATTAAACAAACTTAGTTAAAAAGATCATGATTAAACAAGCTTAGTGAACAAGTTCAGTGAACAAGTTCAAGATTAAGCAAACTTATTGAAAAGCTCAGGATTAAACAAACTCAGTGAAAAAGTTCAAGATTAAACATATTTAGTTAAACAGTTCAAAATTAAACAAACTTATCGAAAAAGTTCAGGATTAAGCAAACTTAGTGAACAAGTTTTCAAGATTAAACAAGCCTAGTGAAAAAGATCAGGATTAAACAAGCTTAGAGAAAAGGTTGAGGATTAATCAAACTTAGTGAAACATTTTAAGATTAAATAAAGTTAGAGAAACAGTTCAGGATTAAACAAACTTGCTGAAAAAGTTCAGAATTAAACAAACTTGCTGAAAAAGCACAGAATTAAGCAAACTTAGTGAAACAGTTAAAAATTAAACCAACTTAGTGAAAAAGTTCAGAATTAAAGAAGCTTAGTCAAAAAGCTCAGGATTAAACAAACTTAGTGAAAAAGTTCAAGATTAAACAAATCTAGTGAAAAAGTTCAGGATTAAGCAAACTTAGTTGAAAATTTTAAGATTAAGTAAACTTAGTGAAGAAGTTCAGGATTAAACAAACGTGGTGAAAAAGGTTAAAATTAAACAAACTTAGTGAAAAAGTTCAAGATTAAGCAAACTTAGTGAAACAGTTCAAGATTAAGCAAACTTAGTGAAACAGTTCAAAGTTAAACAAACTTAGTGAAAAGGTTTATGATTGAACAAACTCACTGGAAAAGATCAGGATTAAACAAACTTAGTGAAAAAGTTCAGGATTAAACAAGCTTAGTGAAAAAGTTCAAGATTAAGCAAGCATAGGGAAAAAGTTCAAGATTAAGCAAACGTAGTGAACAAGTTCAGGATTAAACAAATTTAGTGAAAAAGTTCAGGAATAAACAAACTTAGTGAAAAAGATCAAGATTAAACAAACTCAGTGAACAAGTTTAAGATTAAGCAAACATAGTGAAAACGTTAAAGATTAAACAAGCTTAGTGAAAACGTTAAAGATTAAACAAGCTTAGTGAAAAAGTTCAAGATTAAATAAACTTAGTGAAAAAGTTCAGGATTAAACAAATTTAGTGAAAAAGTTCAAGATTAAACAAATTTAGTGAAAAAGTTCAGGATTAAGCAAATTTAGTGAAACAGTTCAAAATTAAACAAACTTAATGAACAAGTTCAAGATTAAATAAGCTTAGTGGAAAAGTTCATGATTAAACAAACTTAGTGAAACAGTTCAAGATTAAACAAACTTAGTGAAAAAGTAAGATTAAACAAACATAGTGAAAAAGATCAAGATTAAACAAACTTAGTGAAAAAGTTCAAGATTAAACAAACTTAGTGAAAAAGATCAAGATTAAACAAATTTAGTGAAAAAGTTCAAGATTAAACAAACTTAGTGAAAACGTTCAAGATTAACAAACTTATTGAAAAAGATCAAGATTAAACAAACTTAGTGAAAAAGTTCAAGATTAAACAAACTTAGTGAAAAAGATCAAGATTAAACAAACTTAGTGAAAAAGATCAAGATTAAACAAACTTAGTGAAAAAGATCAAGATTAAACAAACTTAGTGAAAAAGTTCAAGATTAAACAAACTTAGTGAAAAAGATCAAGATTAAGCAAACTTAGTGAAAAAGTTCAAGATTAAACAAACTTAGTGAAACAGTTCAAGATTAAACAAACTTAGTGAAAAAGATCAAGATTAAACAAACTTAGTGAAAAAGATCAAGATTAAACAGACTTAGTGAAAAAGTTCAAGATTAAACAAACTTAGTGAAACAGTTCAAGATTAAACAAACTTAGTGAAAAAGATCAAGATTAAACAAACTTAGTGAAAAAGTTCAAGATTAAACAAACTTAGTGAAAAAGTTCAAGGTTAAACAAACTTAGTGAAAAAGTTCAAGGTTAAACAAACTTAGTGAAAAAGATCAAGATTAAACAAACTTTGTGAAACAGTTCAAGGTTAAACAAACTTAGTGAAAAAGTTAAAGATTAAACAAACTTAGTGAAAAAGATCAAGATTAAACAAATTTAGTGAAAAAGTTCAAGATTAAACAAACTTAGTGAAAACGTTCAAGATTAACAAACTTATTGAAAAAGATCAAGATTAAACAAACTTAGTGAAAAAGTTCAAGATTAAACAAACTTAGTGAAAAAGATCAAGATTAAACAAACTTAGTGAAAAAGATCAAGATTAAACAAACTTAGTGAAAAAGATCAAGATTAAACAAACTTAGTGAAAAAGTTCAAGATTAAACAAACTTAGTGAAAAAGATCAAGATTAAGCAAACTTAGTGAAAAAGTTCAAGATTAAACAAACTTAGTGAAACAGTTCAAGATTAAACAAACTTAGTGAAAAAGATCAAGATTAAACAAACTTAGTGAAAAAGATCAAGATTAAACAGACTTAGTGAAAAAGTTCAAGATTAAACAAACTTAGTGAAACAGTTCAAGATTAAACAAACTTAGTGAAAAAGATCAAGATTAAACAAACTTAGTGAAAAAGTTCAAGATTAAACAAACTTAGTGAAAAAGTTCAAGGTTAAACAAACTTAGTGAAAAAGTTCAAGGTTAAACAAACTTAGTGAAAAAGATCAAGATTAAACAAACTTTGTGAAACAGTTCAAGGTTAAACAAACTTAGTGAAAAAGTTAAAGATTAAACAAACTTAGTGAAAACGTATAGGGAAAAAGTTCAAGATTAAACAAACTTAGTGAAAACGTATAGGGAAAAAGCTAAAGATTAAACAAACTTAGTGAAAACGTATAGGGAAAAAGTTCAAGATTAAACAAACTTAGTGAAAACGTATAGGGAAACAGTTCAAGATTAAACAAACTTAGTGAAAACG
This sequence comes from Bathymodiolus septemdierum, assembly GCA_963383655.1. Taxonomy (NCBI): domain Eukaryota; kingdom Metazoa; phylum Mollusca; class Bivalvia; order Mytilida; family Modiolidae; genus Bathymodiolus; species Bathymodiolus septemdierum. Next base: position 62,302,999 of record OY726527.1, on the reverse strand, counting down.
TATAGGGAAAAAGTTCAAGATTAAACAAGAAGGTGAAGAAATATGTTGTCGATACATGTATATAAAAGATTGTAGTCTTCATTGCTGTTGACAACTTTTTATACATTATCATTTTTAAGTTAACATTCGGATTATAAATTGATACATGGAATTATATGTATTTTATAAATAAAATTCATTGATTGGTCGAGACGTCTATTATTTATAATAAAAAGGATTGTTTTACAGAAATGTCCACAGTTCATTTTAAATTGATACAAGCATGTCTTTAGAATATTAAATAAATCTTGGAGTTAAGTGGTCAAAGTGATTTAAGAACTATTGATAATTTGTGTCTCTCTAAAGAAGACGTATTGTTATTTTCGTCTTTCGTTAATGAAGAGAGTTTGTGTTATTGTATAAACTTGAACGTGTTTCTTCTCTTCTTATATTAAGATCAATATCTTTATTTTACGGAATATTCTAAAAAAAAAAAAAAAAAACAGAAACAAAAAAAACCAAACTGAAATTAAAGCGTTTCGAACAATTGCCGTAGAAAAATAAAAGAAACTAGCCTATTCTACTAGGAATAAGCTTACAATCATTTGTGGTTTAGGAATTATTCATTGCTAATTAGTACCACAGCTACTTCTTAGAATCTTAGAATCTTAGAATCTTAGAATCTTAGAATACTGTCACAGTCTGAAAGCTATTGAAAGGATATTTTCACATTGTCATATGATGAGAGAATAATAAAAAAACGACAAATCGGGCCGCTACATCAATTGTGATACATTTCCATAGTTTATTCTATATAAAATCATCTGGAACGTGTGTATTGGTTTATTAATATATTTGTTATGATATAAGCTGTAATATATACGGGATACGATTTAATTGCAAATATATTAGTTTATATATGTTTTGTGGGATAGAATTATCATAGTGGATTTTTTACACAACTGTCTGGACTGTCAAGAATTAAACGATCTTCACTTGATAAAGGTAAGCTATCTTATTTATATTTCAGTACATGTACATGTTTATATACTAAATGTTTATATACTAAATGTTTATATACTAAATGCTTTCTCACCCAAACAAATGTGACACTTTCTTTTAAGTATAAAAAATACATACCAGATATATACCAGATATATACCAGATATATCAAAATTATTATATAAAAATTACGAGGTGAGCTGTCTTAATTATATTACAGTACATTCAAACCTGTATTAAACGGTCACCTTTGGGACAAGGTCAAAGTGGGTTATATGACAGGTGACCTTTTAAAAAAAGATTTAATTTACATGAAATTGTATATGATAAAGCAAGAAAAGGGTGACGTTTTAATACAGGGTTAATCCTATAATTTAATAATATTTAATAATAAACACTAAAAGTCTTCTCACCCCACCAAATGTCACATTTTATTTAAATGATAAAAAATACCTGCCAGATATAAAAAATTATTATGCAAAAATTGCGATTTTAATAATATAATATAGATATGTACTTTAGTTCCCAAGACTAGAGGCGGGTACATATTTTTTATAACTTTTTTTTTAATATGTTGGTGATAACATTGCTTGAAGAATTATCTATTTATTGTTTCAAACATATACATATTTAATGTCCGACCATATACAACAAACGAAATAACGTTCCTAAGGGAAGTCAGTTCCCTTTTTAACCCCCAACAACTTTCTTTTTATCCCCTCCACCACCCCCCCCCCCCCCCCCCCCCAAAATGAAAAAGAAAATAAAAAATGTTATCATTGCATAAGCTATGATAATGTTTATGTCGCTTATATATTATGTTGGTGATGCTTTCAATTAGAAATCGCATGTGCAGTCTGCAGTAAGATTATTATATAATATACCATAAGCAAGAATAATATTTTCCTTTTATGTCACCAGAATATTATTTAGTGATGTTTTTAATTTGATAACGCATTGTGTGATGCAGTATGATTCTTATGTTATATGTCTCCTTCATGTTGTGTCTAAATCTCAATTATAATCGAAGTCACACAGTGTGGGACACCAGGTTTCATATCCTGGTCGATTCAAACGAAAGGTTGTTATTTGTATTGCTTTCATTATGACGAAACAACAATTATAGAAGTTTCAGGGTAATCAGAGGCTGCATATCAAAGAACAGATGACACTATGGCCTAACAAAAAAGACCAAATAATGAAAATACTCCACAGAGAACTAAAGATTGGGCACGAAACAACCTACTAAACAATGGGGTTGAACTCTGGTTCTCCGGAAGGGTATTCGGTGGAGGGTGAAGAATATGTTTGTTTTTATTTTTTTATTTAAGAAATAAAAATATATGATGCCAAATTTTATAGACCTGACAGATGCGAGAAGGTTTTGCATCAATTTAAGAAAATAAATATCGATTTTCAATGCCACAAAAAAAATTTATCTGATTTTGTTTGGTGTGAAAATTTGTTCCTGCCACTCTCCCTGTACGTTAAAGATCACCTTTGTAGATTTCGGAAAAAAGTAGGCGCAGTGTTGCCACTACAACAGACTAACGATTTCGTCCCTACCCACCTCTCCATACTTTTCAGTGGCAATCGAAAGTTGTTGACCTGGTAGACCAACCAGTTCCCTCATGTTGTTGACCTGGTAGACCCATCAGTTCCCTCATGTTGTTGATCTGGTAGACCCATCAGTTCCCTCATGTTGTTGACCTGGTTGACCCATCAGCTCCCTCATGTTGTTGACCTGGTAGACCCATCAGTTTCCTCATGTTGTTGACCTGGTAGACCCATCAGTTCCCTCATGTTGTTGACCTGGTTGACCCACCAGTTCCCTCATGTTGTTGACCTGGTTGACCCACCAATTCCCTCATGTTGTTGACCTGGTTGACCCACCAGTTCCCTCATGTTGTTGACCTGGTTGACCCACCAGTTCCCTCATGTTGTTGACCTGGTTGACCCATCAGTTCCCTCATGTTGTTGACCTGGTTGACCCATCAGTTCCATCATTTCTGTTGACCTTGATAACCCATCAGTTCCCTCATTTCTGTTGACCTGCTTGACCCATCACTTCCCTCATGTTGTTGACCTGGTTGACCCATCAGTTCCCTCATGTTGTTGACCTGGTAGACCCATTAGTTCCCTCATTTCTGTTGACCTGGTTGACCCATCAGTTCCCTCATGTTGTTGACCTGGTTGACCCACCAGTTCCCTCATGTTGTTGACCTGGTTGACCCATCACTTCCCTCATGTTGTTGACCTGGTTGACCCATCAGTTCCCTCATTTCTGTTGACCTGGTTGACCCACCAGTTCCCTCATTTCTGTTGACTTGGTTGACCCACCAGTTCCCTCATTTCTTTTGATCTGGTTGACACACCAGTTCCCTCATTTCTGTTGACTTGGCTGACACACCAGTTCCCTCATTTCTGTTGACCTGGTTGACCCATCAGTTCCCTCATTTCTGTTGACTTGGTTGACCCACCAGTTCCCTCATTTCTTTTGATCTGGTTGACACACCAGTTCCCTCATTTCTGTTGACCTGGTTGACCCATCAGTTCCCTCATTATTGTTGACCTGGTTGACCCATCCGTTCCCTCATGTTGTTGACCTGGTTGACCCATCAGTTCCCTCATGTTGCTGACTTGGTTGACCCATCAGTTCCCTCATTTCTGTTGACCTGGTTGACCCATCAGTTTCCTCATTTCTGTTGACCTGGTTGACCCACCAGTTCCCTCATTTCTGTTGATCTGGTTGACCCACCAGTTTCCTCATTACTGTTGACCTGGTTGACCCATCAGTTCCCTCATTTCTGTTGATCTGGTTGACCCATCAGTTCCCTCATTTCTGTTGACGTGGTTGAATCACCAGTTCCCTCATTTCTGTTGATCTGGTTGACCCACCAGTTTCCTCATTTCTGTTGATCTGGTTGACCCACCAGTTTCCTCATTACTGTTGACCTGGTTGACCCATCAGTTCCCTCATTTCTGTTGACCTGGTTGACCCATCAGTTCCCTCATTTCTGTTGACCTGGTTGACCCACCAGTTCCCTCATTTCTGTTGACCTGGTTGACCCACCAGTTCCCTCATTTATGTTGACCTGGTTGACCCACCAGTTCCCTCATTACTGTTGACCTGGTTGACCCATCAGTTCCCTCATTTCTGTTGATCTGGTTGACCCATCAGTTCCCTCATTTCTGTTGACGTGGTTGAATCACCAGTTCCCTCATTTCTGTTGATCTGGTTGACCCACCAGTTTCCTCATTTCTGTTGATCTGGTTGACCCACCAGTTCCCTCATTACTGTTGATCTGGTTGACCCATCAGTTCCCTCATTTCTGTTGACCTGGTTGACCCATCAGTTTCCTCATTACTGTTGATCTGGTTGACCCATCAGTTCCCTCATTTCTGTTGACGTGGTTGACCCACCAGTTCCCTCATTTCTGTTGATCTGGTTGACCCACCAGTTTCCTCATTACTGTTGACCTGGTTGACCCATCAGTTCCCTCATTTCTGTTGATCTGGTTGACCCATCAGTTCCCTCATTTCTGTTGACGTGGTTGAATCACCAGTTCCCTCATTTCTGTTGATCTGGTTGACCCACCAGTTTCCTCATTTCTGTTGATCTGGTTGACCCACCAGTTTCCTCATTACTGTTGACCTGGTTGACCCATCAGTTCCCTCATTTCTGTTGACCTGGTTGACCCATCAGTTCCCTCATTTCTGTTGACCTGGTTGACCCATCAGTTCTCTCATTTCTGTTTAGTTTTTATATATTGTTGAACTTATTCTCGTTTTGAATATATCTGAAATATTGCTACGCAATAACAAATCTGTAATTCAATATATGAGTTCAGCTGAAAGGTCTGGTAAAGACAGTCGTAACTACACGATACAATAATACCCACTTATACTCCTTGACAAACACCTGATATCCCTCAATGTCTCTTTCTCCAAAATTATAAGAAAATAAATCCTGTTCATATATGATATTTATTGATTTATTTGGCGAAGATCAGAAATAAAATTGATATATTGTGTTATATAAAATACAACACTAGTGGAACCATTCTAAAATCATATATTTTCTTATATAAAATACAACACTAGTGGAACAATTCTAAAATCATATATTTTCTTATATAAAATACAACACTAGTGGAACAATTCTAAAATCATATATTTTCTTATATAAAATACAACACTAGTGGAACAATTCTAAAATCATATATTTTCTTATATAAAATACAACACTAGTGGAACAATTCTAAAATCATATATTTTCTTATAAAAAATACAACACTAGTGGAACAATTCTAAAATCATATATTGTCTTATATAAAATACAACACTAGTGGAACCATTCTAAAATCATATATTTTCTTATATAAAATACAACACTAGTGGAACAATTCTAAAATCATATATTTTCTTATATAAAATACAACACTAGTGGAACAATTCTAAAATCATATATTGTCTTATATAAAATACAACACTAGTGGAACAATTCTAAAATCATATATTTTCTTATATAAAATACAACACTAGTGGAACAATTCTAAAATCATATATTGTCTTATATAAAATACAACATTAGTGGAACAATTCTAAAATCATATATTGTCTTATATAAAATACAACACTAGTGGAACAATTCTAAAATCATATATTTTCTTATATAAAATACAACACTAGTGGAACAATTCTAAAATCATATATTGTCTTATATAAAATACAACACTAGTGGAACAATTCTAAAATCATATATTGTCTTATATAAAATACAACACTAGTGGAACAATTCTAAAATCATATATTGTCTTATATAAAATACAACACTAGTGGAACAATTCTAAAATTGATATATTTTCTTATATAAAATACAACACTAGTGGAACAATTCTAAAATCATATATTTTCTTATATAAAATACAACACTAGTGGAACAATTCTAAAATCATATATTGTCTTATATAAAATACAACACTAGTGGAACAATTCTAAAATCATATATTTTCTTATATAAAATACAACACTAGTGGAACAATTCTAAAATCATATATTGTCTTATATAAAATACAACATTAGTGGAACAATTCTAAAATCATATATTGTCTTATATAAAATACAACACTAGTGGAACAATTCTAAAATCATATATTTTCTTATATAAAATACAACACTAGTGGAACAATTCTAAAATCATATATTGTCTTATATAAAATACAACACTAGTGGAACAATTCTAAAATCATATATTGTCTTATATAAAATACAACACTAGTGGAACAATTCTAAAATCATATATTGTCTTATATAAAATACAACACTAGTGGAACAATTCTAAAATTGATATATTTTCTTATATAAAATACAACACTAGTGGAACAATTCTAAAATCATTTATTTTCTTATATAAAATACACCACTAGTGGAACAATTCTAAAATTGATATATTTTCTAATATAAAATACAACACTAGTGGAACAATTCTAAAATCATATATTTTCTTATATGAAATACAACACTAGTGGAACAATTCTAAAATTGATTTATTGTCTTATATAAAATACAATACAGTGGAACAATTCTAAAATTGATTTATTGTCTTATATAAAATACAATACTAGTGGAACAATTCTATAATCATATATTGTCTTATATAAAATACAACACTAGTGGAACAATTCTAAAATCATATATTTTCTTATATAAAATACAACACTAGTGTAACAATTCTAAAATCATATATTTTCTTATATAAAATACAACACTAGTGGAACAATTCTAAAATCATATATTGTCTTATATAAAATACAACACTAGTGGAACAATTCTAAAATCATATATTGTCTTATATAAAATACAACACTAGTGGAACAATTATAAAATCATATATTGTCTTATATAAAATACAACACTAGTGGAACAATTCTAAAATCATATATTGTCTTATATAAAATACAACACTAGTGGAACAATTCTAAAATCATATATTGTCTTATATAAAATACAACACTAGTGGAACAATTCTAAAATCATATATTTTCTTATATAAAATACAACACTAGTGGAACAATTCTAAAATCATATATTGTCTTATATAAAATACAACACTAGTGGAACAATTCTAAAATCATATATTAAAATCGTAGGCAGAAGAAAAAGTAGAGATATCCTTAACGCACAAATACACGACCGCTGACTTTTCTGGCTTGTTACAGACACTTCAGTAAAATGTGGCGGGATTAAACTAGTGTTATGTGGCTAAGCATTCTCTCTTAGTTAAATGATTGTGAAGTTGTTCTAACAGTGTAATATATTTTGTTTTTCATTTTTAATATTAACAATTAAAACATTTTGAACTGAAATGAAGCAAACCTCTTGTCACTACTTTGAAGCTCAACATTTAGGTATCCGGTTATTATCTTGATTGAACTTAATTTTCAAACGGCATCACAGAGGTTTAGAAACAAACTTAATTAACCAGTTATAAGGTTATCGTTCCTGTTGTTTGCTCATATGGGTTCAACAGCTTCTGGGAAACAATTTAATAGGGAATGTATACACTCGTCGCAACTTCGGCTGATTCCGTTCCTTCATCAAACCTCGTCCGCATTACAATAGCTCCCATGGGAACTACTTTCGGAAATCTTCAATGAAGGAGGTATTAAAATAATTTCACTTTCGAATATTCGTCCAATAATAATATATTTTCATTCGTCGTAATGTCCGCTGATTCTGTACCTTCATCAAAGACCAATATTTTTTAAAGCAAACTCTATACACTCATCTATTTTTGCCATTTTAGAACTTATTCGCGGTGCGCAATGTTTTATTGAGACGCGTACACGCATATCAAATACCGTATTACAGCCGAGGTATTGAGGAAGCGAAGAGAACTCACCCGAGGTTTGCCGATTGGGTATCACACCCTTTATTAATCAGTGCATCTCACCACTAAAGTTTTAAGTTTTGAGTTTGAATCCCGCGTACTCGATACAATTTTAGGCGATCAAGTTCTCCGGTGATTTGCGACAAACATATTTGTAAAATTTTAAGTTACTTGATGACTTTTCCCTCCTCCACACCTTGACACAAGACTGATAAATCTCCCATAGATCACGTGAAATGTTAAAGTAATTGTAATATTTTATCAACGCGTAGAAGTGATTGAAGTTTAAATGATACCCAACAGTGCATATAGACGTTTAAATACGTGATACTATGATATAATATCATAATATAGAGTTAGGTGTTAATTCTGAGTTAAGCTATGTAAACATAAGAGACCTACAAAACTAAGGTTCTCCACCCTCAGACATAGGTGACCTTAGTTTTCCACCCTCGGACATAGGTGACCTTAGTTCTCCTCCCTCAGACATAGGTGACCTTAGTTCTCCTCCCTCAGACATAGGTGACCTTAGTTCTCCACCCTCAGACATAGGTGACCTTAGTTCTCCACCCTCAGACACAGGTGACCTTAGTTCTCCTCCCTCAGACATAGGTGACCTCAGTTCACCACCCTCAGACATAGGTGACCTTAGTTCTCCTCCCTCAGACATAGGTGACCTTAGTACTCCTCCCTCAGACATAGGTGACCTTAGTTCTCCTCCCTCAGACATAGATGACCATAGTTCTCCACCCTCAGACATAGGTGACCTTAGTTCTCCTCCTTCAGACATAGGTGACCTCAGTTCTCCACCCTCAGACATAGGTGACCTTAGTTCTCCTCCCTCAGACATAGATGACCTTAGTTCTTCTCCCGCAGACATAGGTGACCTTAGTTCTCCTCCCTCAGACATAGGTAACCTTAGTTCTCCTCCCTCAGACATAGATGACCTTAGTTCTCCTCCCTCAGACATAGATGACCTTAGTTCTCCTCCCTCAGACATAAGTGACCTTAGTTCTCCTCCCTCAGACATAGATGACCTTAGTTCTCCACCCTCAGACATAGGTGACCTTAGTTCTCCTCCCTCAGACATAGGTGACCTTAGTTCTTCTCCCGCAGACATAGGTGACCTTAGTTCTCCTCCCTCAGACATAGGTGACCTTAGTTCTCCTCCTTCAGACATAGATGACCTTAGTTCTCCTCCCTCAGACATAGGTGACCTTAGTTCTCCCCCCTCAGACATAGATGACCTTAGTTCTCCTCCCTCAGTCATAGGTGACCTTAGTTCTCCTCCTTCAGACATAGGTGACCTTAGTTCTCCTCCTTCAGACATAGGTGACCTTAGTTCTCCTCCCTCAGACATAGATGACCTTAGTTCTCCTCCTTCAGACATAGGTGACCTTAGTTCTCCTCCCTCAGACATAGATGACCTTAGTTCTCCTCCCTCAGACATAGATGACCTTAGTTCTCCTCCCTCAGACATAGATGACCTTAGTTCTCCTCCCTCAGACATAGATGACCTTAGTTCTCCACCCTCAGACATAGGTGACCTTAGTTCTCCTCCCTCAGACATAGGTGACCTTAGTTCTTCTCCCGCAGACATAGGTGACCTTAAGTCTCCTCCCTCAGACATAGGTGACCTTAGTTCTCCTCCTTCAGACATAGATGACCTTAGTTCTCCTCCCTCAGACATAGGTGACCTTAGTTCTCCTCCCTCAGACATAGATGACCTTAGTTCTCCTCCCTCAGACATAGGTGACCTTAGTTCTCCTCCTTCAGACATAGGTGACCTTAGTTCTCCTCCCTCAGATATAGATGACCTTAGTTCTCCCCCTCAGACATAGATGACCTTAGTTCTCCACCCTCAGACATAGGTGACCTTAGTTCTCCCCCCCTCAGACATAGGTGACCTTAGTACTCCTCCCTCAGACATAGGTGACCTTAGTTCTCCTCCCTCAGACATAGATGACCTTAGTTCTCCCCCTTCAGACATAGGTGACGTTAGTTCTCCCCCTTCAGACATAGGTGACCTTAGTTTTCCACACTCAGACATAGATGACCTTAGTTCTCCTCCCTCAGACATAGGTGACCTTAGTTCTCCTCCCTCAGACATAGATGACCTTAGTTCTCCTCCTTCAGACATAGATGACCTTAGTTCTCCCCCCTCAGACATAGATGACCTTAGTTCTCCTCCCTCAGACATAGATGACCTTAGTTCTCCTCCCTCAGACATAGATGACCTTAGTTCTCCTCCCTCAGACATAGATGACCTTAGTTCTCCCCCCTCAGACATAGATGACCTTAGTTCTCCCCCCTCAGACATAGATGACCTTAGTTCTCCTCCCTCAGACATAGATGACCTTAGTTCTCCTCCCTCAGACATAGATGACCTTAGTTCTCCCCCCTCAGACATAGGTGACCTTAGTTCTCCTCCCTCAGACATAGATGACCTTAGTTCTCCTCCCTCAGACATAGATGACCTTAGTTCTCCTCCCTCAGACATAGATGACCTTAGTTCTCCTCCCTCAGACATAGATGACCTTAGTTCTCCTCCCTCAGACATAGATGACCTTAGTCAATGTTGGCTATCCTGTTTAGGTCTTTTGACTTTAATGCTCCCAACATTTTCACTTTTGAGTGTCACCTGATGAAGGTTATTCCAGAAACAAGTCGTGCGCACTGAATGTTATATCTACATTTTTACTACAATATGGAGGCTAAAAAAATAATCGGAATCGTTAAGACAATAATATCACTAGGGAACAAGCGAAACTGTGAAAACCAAAATAGAAAAATATAATATATTTCTTGTAATGTTTTTGTGAGGTTCGATGTTTTATTTTTTTAATTTAAAATTTATTTAGAAATGACCCAAACAAATTTAAAATGAAACATTCTGTCCTAAAAATTTAACATTTACAAGTATAGCTTGGTTGCTCCGTTTTCTATGTTACAATATCAATCATAAAGTACATAGATGCCCTCGTCGTCGTGGTCGCATGTTAGTTGGATTTATAGATACCTATGCAATCAGTGCATATCACCACCAAAGTTATGAGTTCGAATCCCGTTCATGGCGAGGTGTACTCGTTAAAACATTATGTGATAAAGTTTAATATTGACTTGCGACAGGCCGGTGGTTTTCTCCGGGTACTTCGGGTTCCTCCACAAATAAAACTGACCACCACGATATAGTTTAAATATTGTTGAAAGTGGCGTTAAACACCACAAACTCCTAGCTCCTAAATTACAAAATATGATGACAAAATGTAAAGATATCCTGACCATAAATACATTATTGAAATAAAACAACTTGCTTTAAAAAAAATCCATCAACGGGTTGAAATCAAGTCCCGTCGTAAAGATGTAGTAAAACTATATATTGACTTCTCAAGTGTAAATTGTTCTCTAATAGAAATATTACTTGTTCTCGCCATAATAAAACTGACTACCACGATAGAGTTGAAATACTGTTGAAAGTGGCGTTAAACAGCAAAACCCTATGATGATAAAATGTAAATATATCCTGACCAAAAAAAAAAAACAAGATTGAAATGAAACTTTGCAAAAAAAAAATCCATGAACGAGAGGAAAGTAAGTGATATAGTCAAGTTGTAGCGTTGTACAATTAATTACTCCCTAAGAATTCAATACCAGGATATGAGGACCTCGAGACTTTTCACCGAGAGTGACAAGTCGAGAGGTCCTCATATCCTGGTATTGACTTCTTATGTAGTAATCAATTGTTTTATTATACCGAAATAAACTGGATAAGGCTGTTACCTTGTCTTTTGTCATTGTCTTATAATTTTTACTCTTCTAATAGAGTACGGAAATAATTCTTGGTCGTCACTGGATATATAATTGTGTTTTATTCATGTCAAAACTTCCGGTCTAGTAATGAATGTCACCTGTGCATGTACAATTTCCTAAAATGATGGTATGTATGCTTCAGGTTATAAACTTGGAGAATGTTCAAGTGTTTTATACACATCCAGAGAAGGAGGCGTCGTGGTCGTGATGGTATAGTAGTGAGATCTACAACAATATGTGATAAAGTTTGTCAGTTACTTGCGACAGGTCGATGGTTTTCTCCGGGTCCTCCGGCTTCCTCCACCAATATAACTGACCGCCACGTCATAGCTGAAATATTGTTGAATATATTCAATGAAGTGCAATAATTGTATACTATTCCATATTTCAATCGAAACAGGATTAATCGGTCGCCATTCTAATTTTTTCAATCGGTCAATATATCTAGAAGGTCAGTGTAAAATCACGTGATAAATAATGACTTCTTTGGAAGATTTAGTGGTTATCCCGTGGAAAATAAAATTAAATCACATGACAAAGCGTAACCAATAGAAAACGAGTATATCCTTATTAATATTCATGAGGTATAATACAATTTTATATTATTGTCTCTCTAATAAAAACATAACTTGCTCTCGCTATAATAAAAAAAAACTGACCAACACTATAAAGTTTAAATATTGTGGAAAGTGGTGTTAAGCACCATAACCCCATGATGATCAAATGCAAATATATCCTGACAAATAAAATAGATTGAAATAAACAATTTGCTTAAAGAAAATCCGTCAGCGAGTTGAAAGTCAGTCATATAGTAAATTAATGTATTGAATTCTCCTGTGCAAAATGTTCTCTAATATAACGATTAACTATATGTCTTTGATGATATAATTCACATGTTGTGTGATTATTTTTCAAGATTTACATCAAAGACCAGAATTTTGCGTGATTTTTCACGATACATATAACTTTATTATTTTCATACTTTCACCATTGTATACCATTGTTAGAGAGAATTACCGTAGATTGATTCTGTAGAATAACAGACCCATCCATTCATAGAGAATTACTATGGATTGAATCTGTAGAATAACAGACCCATCCATTCATAGAGAATTACGTGGATTGATTCTGTAGAATAACAGACCTATCCATTCATAGAGAATTACCGAGGATTGATTCTGTAGAATAACAGACCCATCCATTCATAGAGAATTACTGTGGATTAATTCTGTAGAATAACAGACTCATCCATTCATAGAGAATTATCGTGGATTGCTTCTGTAGAATAACAGACCCATCCATTCATAGAGAATTACCGTGGATTGATTCTGTAGAACAACAGACCCATCCATTCATAGAGAATTACCGTGGATTGATTCTGTAGAATAACAGACCCATCCATTCATAGAGAATTACCGTGGATTGATTCTGTAAAATAACAGACCCATCCATTCATAGAGAATTACCGTGGATTGATTCTGTAGAATAACAGACCCATTCATTCATAGAGAATTACCGTGGATTGATTCTGTAGAATAACAGACCCTTCCATTCATAGAGAATTTTCATGGATTGATTCTGTACAATAACAGACCCATCCATTCATAAAATCTCTTAATCTTATATAACTACAGAACAGCACCTTCGATGCAACATTATGTGATAAAGTTTGTCAGTGACTTGGGAAAGGTCGGTGGTCCGTGTACTCCTGTTTCCACCACGATATAATTGAAATATTGTTGAAAATGGCGTTAAACACCATGAACCAAACTAGAACGGCATCGATGGCGTAATAGTTTGCGGACATGATGACGGTTATTCCAGACACACGTCGTATTCACTACATATTTACGTTTTTATTAGAGTCCTCACCTCGAGTGTTGTAGATCGTGGGTTCGATGCCACTATCGGATCAAGCTAAGGATTAATAAAATATGTATTTGCTGCGTTTCTGCTACGGCATTAAGGGTAACAGTAAAGACTGGTTGCCCGTTAATCAGGATCATGCTGTTTCAGTGTGCTAGCACTATAACATCAAATTAAGCGTGTTAGTTTGGCGTTAAACAGCAACAGCAACTCATTATATAATCACAAACGTCAAGTTAGTTTGGAGTTAAACAGCAACAACAACTCATTATATAATCACAAACGTTAAGTTAGTTTGGAGTTAAACAGTAACAACAACTCATTATATAATCACAAACGTCAAGTTAGTTTGGAGTTAAACAGCAACAACAACTCATTATATAATCACAAACGTCAAGTTAGTTTGGAGTTAAACAGTAACAACAACTCATTATATAATCACAAACGTGAAGTTAGTTTGGAGTTAAACAGTAACAACAACTCATTATATAATCACAAACGTGAAGTTAGTTTGGAGTTAAACAGTAACAACAACTCATTATATAATCACAAACGTGAAGTTAGTTTGGAGTTAAACAGTAACAACAACTCATTATATAATCACAAACGTGAAGTTAGTTTGGAGTTAAACAGTAACAACAACTCATTATATAATCACAAACGTGAAGTTAGTTTGGAGTTAAACAGTAACAACAACTCATTATATAATCACAAACGTCAAGTTAGTTTGACGTTAAACAGCAACAACAACTCATTATATAATCACAAACGTGAAGTTAGTTTGACGTTAAACAGTAACAACAGCTCATTATATAATCACAAACGTCAAGTTAGTTTGGAGTTAAACAGTAACAACAACTCATTATATAATCACAAACGTCAAGTTAGTTTGGAGTTAAACAGTAACAACAACTCATTATATAATCACAAACGTCAAGTTAGTTTGACGTTAAACAGCAACAACAACTCGTTATATAATCACAAACGTCAAGTTAGTTTGGAGTTAAACAGTAACAACAACTCATTATATAATCACAAACGTCAAGTTAGTTTGACGTTAAACAGTAACAACAACTCATTATATAATCACAAACGTCAAGTTAGTTTGGAGCTAAACAGTAACAACAACTCATTATATAATCACAAACGTGAAGTTAGTTTGGAGTTAAACAGTAACAACAACTCATTATATAATCACAAACGTCAAGTTAGTTTGGAGTTAAACAGCAACAACAACTCATTATATAATCACAAACGTGAAGTTAGTTTGACGTTAAACAGTAACAACAACTCATTATATAATCACAAACGTCAAGTTAGTTTGACGTTAAACAGCAACAACAACTCATTATATAATCACAAACGTGAAGTTAGTTTGACGTTAAACAGCAACAACAACTCATTATATAATCACAAACGTGAAGTTAGTTTGACGTTAAACAGTAACAACAACTCATTATATAATCACAAACGTCAAGTTAGTTTGACGTTAAACAGCAACAACAACTCATTATATAATCACAAACGTCAAGTTAGTTTGACGTTAAACAGTAACAACAACTCATTATATAATCACAAACGTCAAGTTAGTTTGACGTTAAACAGTAACAACAACTCATTATATAATCACAAACGTCAAGTTAGTTTGACGTTAAACAGTAACAACAACTCATTATATAATCACAAACGTCAAGTTAGTTTGACGTTAAACAGCAACAACAACTCATTATATAATCACAAACGTGAAGTTAGTTTGGAGTTAAACAGCAACAATAACTCATTATATAATCACAAACGTGAAGTTAGTTTGGCGTTAAACAGTAACAACAACTCATTATATAATCACAAACGTCAAGTTAGTTTGACGTTAAACAGCAACAACAACTCATTATATAATCACAAACGTCAAGTTAGTTTGGAGTTAAACAGTAACAACAACTCATTATATAATCACAAACGTGAAGTTAGTTTGGAGTTAAACAGCAACAACAACTCATTATATAATCACAAACGTGAAGTTAGTTTGGAGTTAAACAGCAACAACAACTCATTATATAATCACAAACGTGAAGTTAGTTTGGCGTTAAACAGTAACAACAACTCATTATATAATCACAAACGTCAAGTTAGTTTGGAGTTAAACAGCAACAACAACTCATTATATAATCACAAACGTGAAGTTAGTTTGGAGTTAAACAGCAACAACAACTCATTATATAATCACAAACGTGAAGTTAGTTTGGCGTTAAACAGTAACAACAACTCATTATATAATCACAAACGTCAAGTTAGTTTGGAGTTAAACAGCAACAACAACTCATTATATAATCACAAACGTGAAGTTAGTTTGGAGTTAAACAGCAACAACAACTCATTATATAATCACAAACGTGAAGTTAGTTTGGCGTTAAACAGTAACAACAACTCATTATATAATCACAAACGTGAAGTTAGTTTGGAGTTAAACAGTAACAACAACTCATTATATAATCACAAACGTGAAGTTAGTTTGGAGTTAAACAGCAACAACAACTCATTATATAATCACAAACGTGAAGTTAGTTTGGAGTTAAACAGTAACAACAACTCATTATATAATCACAAACGTCAAGTTAGTTTGACGTTAAACAGCAACAACAACTCATTATATAATCACAAACGTGAAGTTAGTTTGGAGTTAAACAGTAACAACAACTCATTATATAATCACAAACGTCAAGTTAGTTTGACGTTAAACAACAACAACAACTCATTATATAATCACAAACGTCAAGTTAGTTTGACGTTAAACAACAACAACAACTCATTATATAATCACAAACGTGAAGTTAGTTTGGAGTTAAACAGCAACAACAACTCATTATATAATCACAAACGTGAAGTTAGTTTGGCGTTAAACAGTAACAACAACTCATTATATAATCACAAACGTCAAGTTAGTTTGGAGTTAAACAGCAACAACAACTCATTATATAATCACAAACGTGAAGTTAGTTTGGAGTTAAACAGCAACAACAACTCATTATATAATCACAAACGTGAAGTTAGTTTGGCGTTAAACAGTAACAACAACTCATTATATAATCACAAACGTCAAGTTAGTTTGGAGTTAAACAGCAACAACAACTCATTATATAATCACAAACGTGAAGTTAGTTTGGAGTTAAACAGCAACAACAACTCATTATATAATCACAAACGTGAAGTTAGTTTGGCGTTAAACAGTAACAACAACTCATTATATAATCACAAACGTGAAGTTAGTTTGGAGTTAAACAGTAACAACAACTCATTATATAATCACAAACGTGAAGTTAGTTTGGAGTTAAACAGCAACAACAACTCATTATATAATCACAAACGTGAAGTTAGTTTGGAGTTAAACAGTAACAACAACTCATTATATAATCACAAACGTCAAGTTAGTTTGACGTTAAACAGCAACAACAACTCATTATATAATCACAAACGTCAAGTTAGTTTGGCGTTAAACAGTAACAACAACTCATTATATAATCACAAACGTCAAGTTAGTTTGACGTTAAACAACAACAACAACTCATTATATAATCACAAACGTCAAGTTAGTTTGGAGTTAAACAGTAACAACAACTCATTATATAATCACAAACGTCAAGTTAGTTTGACGTTAAACAGCAACAACAACTCATTATATAATCACAAACGTCAAGTTAGTTTGGAGTTAAACAGCAACAACAACTCATTATATAATCACAAACGTGAAGTTAGTTTGGCGTTAAACAGCAACAACAACTCATTATATAATCACAAACGTCAAGTTAGTTTGACGTTAAACAGCAACAACAACTCGTTATATAATCACAAACGTCAAGTTAGTTTGGAGTTAAACAGCAACAACAACTCATTATATAATCACAAACGTGAAGTTAGTTTGGCGTTAAACAGCAACAACAACTCATTATATAATCACAAACGTCAAGTTAGTTTGACGTTAAACAGCAACAACAACTCATTATATAATCACAAACGTCAAGTTAGTTTGGAGTTAAACAGCAACAACAACTCATTATATAATCACAAACGTCAAGTTAGTTTGACGTTAAACAGCAACAACAACTCATTATATAATCACAAACGTCAAGTTAGTTTGGAGTTAAACAGCAACAACAACTCATTATATAATCACAAACGTGAAGTTAGTTTGGCGTTAAACAGCAACAACAACTCATTATATAATCACAAACGTGAAGTTAGTTTGACGTTAAACAGCAACAACAACTCATTATATAATCACAAACGTGAAGTTAGTTTGACGTTAAACAGCAACAACAACTCATTATATAATCACAAACGTCAAGTTAGTTTGGAGTTAAACAGTAACAACAACTCATTATATAATCACAAACGTCAAGTTAGTTTGGAGTTAAACAGCAACAACAACTCATTATATAATCACAAACGTGAAGTTAGTTTGGCGTTAAACAGCAACAACAACTCATTATATAATCACAAACGTGAAGTTAGTTTGACGTTAAACAGCAACAACAACTCATTATATAATCACAAACGTGAAGTTAGTTTGACGTTAAACAGCAACAACAACTCATTATATAATCACAAACGTCAAGTTAGTTTGGAGTTAAACAGTAACAACAACTCATTATATAATCACAAACGTCAAGTTAGTTTGGAGTTAAACAGCAACAACAACTCATTATATAATCACAAACGTCAAGTTAGTTTAGAGTTAAACAGTAACAACAACTCATTATATAATCACAAACGTGAAGTTTGTTTGGAGTTAAACAGTAACAACAACTCATTATATAATCACAAACGTCAAGTTAGTTTGGAGTTAAACAGTAACAACAACTCATTATATAATCACAAACGTCAAGTTAGTTTGGAGTTAAACAGCAACAACAACTCATTATATAATCACAAACGTCAAGTTAGTTTAGAGTTAAACAGTAACAACAACTCATTATATAATCACAAACGTCAAGTTTGTTTGGAGTTAAACAGTAACAACAACTCATTATATAATCACAAACGTCAAGTTAGTTTGGAGTTAAACAGTAACAACAACTCATTATATAATCACAAACGTCAAGTTAGTTTGACGTTACACAGCAACAACAACTCATTATATAATCACAAACGTCAAGTTAGTTTGGAGTTAAACAGCAACAACAACTCATTATATAATCACAAACGTCAAGTTAGTTTGACGTTAAACAGCAACAACAACTCATTATATAATCACAAACGTGAAGTTAGTTTGGAGTTAAACAGCAACAACAACTCATTATATAATCACAAACGTGAAGTTAGTTTGACGTTAAACAGCAACAACAACTCATTATATAATCACAAACGTCAAGTTAGTTTGGAGTTAAACAGCAACAGCAACTCGTTATATAATCACAAACGTCAAGTTAGTTTGGAGTTAAACAGCAACAACAACTCATTATATAATCACAAACGTGAAGTTAGTTTGACGTTAAACAGCAACAACAACTCATTATATAATCACAAACGTCAAGTTAGTTTGGAGTTAAACAGCAACAACAACTCATTATATAATCACAAACGTCAAGTTAGTTTGACGTTAAACAGCAACAACAACTCATTATATAATCACAAACGTCAAGTTAGTTTGACGTTAAACAGCAACAACAACTCATTATATAATCACAAACGTCAAGTTAGTTTGGAGTTAAACAGCAACAACAACTCATTATATAATCACAAACGTCAAGTTAGTTTGGAGTTAAACAGCAACAACAACTCATTATATAATCACAAACGTGAAGTTAGTTTGGAGTTAAACAGTAACAACAACTCATTATATAATCACAAACGTGAAGTTAGTTTGGAGTTAAACAGCAACAACAACTCATTATATAATCACAAACGTCAAGTTAGTTTGACGTTAAACAGCAACAACAACTCATTATATAATCACAAACGTCAAGTTAGTTTGACGTTAAACAGCAACAACAACTCATTATATAATCACAAACGTGAAGTTAGTTTGGAGTTAAACAGCAACAACAACTCATTATATAATCACAAACGTGAAGTTAGTTTGACGTTAAACAGCAACAACAACTCATTATATAATCACAAACGTCAAGTTAGTTTGGAGTTAAACAGCAACAGCAACTCGTTATATAATCACAAACGTCAAGTTAGTTTGGAGTTAAACAGCAACAACAACTCATTATATAATCACAAACGTCAAGTTAGTTTGACGTTAAACAGCAACAACAACTCATTATATAATCACAAACGTCAAGTTAGTTTGGAGTTAAACAGTAACAACAACTCATTATATAATCACAAACGTCAGGTTAGTTTGAAGTTAAACAGTAACAACAACTCATTATATAATGACAAACGTCAAGTTAGTTTGGAGTTAAACAGCAACAGCAACTCGTTATATAATCACAAACGTCAAGTTAGTTTGGAGTTAAACAGCAACAACAACTCATTATATAATCACAAACGTGAAGTTAGTTTGGAGTTAAACAGTAACAACAACTCATTATATAATCACAAACGTCAAGTTAGTTTGGAGTTAAACAGTAACAACAACTCATTATATAATCACAAACGTGAAGTTAGTTTGGAGTTAAACAGCAACAACAACTCATTATATAATCACAAACGTCAAGTTAGTTTGGAGTTAAACAGCAACAACAACTCATTATATAATCACAAACGTGAAGTTAGTTTGGAGTTAAACAGCAACAACAACTCATTATATAATCACAAACGTCAAGTTAGTTTGGCGTTAAACAGTAACAACAACTCATTATATAATCACAAACGTCAAGTTAGTTTGGCGTTAAACAGCAACAACAACTCATTATATAATCACAAACGTCAAGTTAGTTTGGCGTTAAACAGTAACAACAACTCATTATATAATCACAAACGTCAAGTTAGTTTGGCGTTAAACAGCAACAACAACTCATTATATAATCACAAACGTCAAGTTAGTTTGGAGTTAAACAGTAACAACAACTCATTATATAATCACAAACGTCAAGTTAGTTTGACGTTAAACAGCAACAACAACTCATTATATAATCACAAACGTCAAGTTAGTTTGGAGTTAAACAGTAACAACAACTCATTATATAATCACAAACGTCAAGTTAGTTTGACGTTAAACAGCAACAACAACTCATTATATAATCACAAACGTCAAGTTAGTTTGGCGTTAAACAGCAACAATAACTCATTATATAATCACAAACGTCAAGTTAGTTTGGAGTTAAACAGTAACAACAACTCATTATATAATCACAAACGTCAAGTTAGTTTGGCGTTAAACAGTAACAACAACTCATTATATAATCACAAACGTGAAGTTAGTTTGACGTTAAACAGCAACAATAACTCATTATATAATCACAAACGTCAAGTTAGTTTGGAGTTAAACAGTAACAACAACTCATTATATAATCACAAACGTCAAGTTAGTTTGGCGTTAAACAGCAACAATAACTCATTATATAATCACAAACGTCAAGTTAGTTTGGAGTTAAACAGTAACAACAACTCATTATATAATGACAAACGTCAAGTTAGTTTGGAGTTAAACAGCAACAACAACTCATTATATAATCACAAACGTCAAGTTAGTTTGGAGTTAAACAGCAACAGCAACTCGTTATATAATCACAAACGTCAAGTTAGTTTGGAGTTAAACAGCAACAACAACTCATTATATAATCACAAACGTGAAGTTAGTTTGGAGTTAAACAGCAACAACAACTCATTATATAATCACAAACGTCAAGTTAGTTTGGAGCTAAACAGCAACAACAACTCATTATATAATCACAAACGTCAAATTAGTTTGGAGTTAAACAGCAACAACAACTCATTATATAATCACAAACGTCAAGTTAGTTTGACGTTAAACAGCAACAACAACTCATTATATAATCACAAGCGTCAAGTTAGTTTGACGTTAAACAGTAACAATAACTCATTATATAATCACAAACGTCAAGTTAGTTTGACGTTAAACAGCAACAACAACTCATTATATAATCACAAACGTCAAGTTAGTTTGGCGTTAAACAGCAACAATAACTCATTATATAATCACAAACGTCAAGTTAGTTTGGAGTTAAACAGTAACAACAACTCATTATATAATCACAAACGTCAAGTTAGTTTGGCGTTAAACAGTAACAACAACTCATTATATAATCACAAACGTGAAGTTAGTTTGACGTTAAACAGCAACAATAACTCATTATATAATCACAAACGTCAAGTTAGTTTGGAGTTAAACAGTAACAACAACTCATTATATAATCACAAACGTCAAGTTAGTTTGGCGTTAAACAGCAACAATAACTCATTATATAATCACAAACGTGAAGTTAGTTTGGAGTTAAACAGTAACAACAACTCATTATATAATCACAAACGTCAAGTTAGTTTGGAGTTAAACAGCAACAACAACTCATTATATAATCACAAACGTCAAGTTAGTTTGGAGCTAAACAGCAACAACAACTCATTATATAATCACAAACGTCAAGTTAGTTTGGAGTTAAACAGCAACAACAACTCATTATATAATCACAAACGTCAAGTTAGTTTGACGTTAAACAGCAACAACAACTCATTATATAATCACAAGCGTCAAGTTAGTTTGACGTTAAACAGTAACAATAACTCATTATATAATCACAAACGTCAAGTTAGTTTGACGTTAAACAGCAACAACAACTCATTATATAATCACAAACGTCAAGTTAGTTTGGAGTTAAACAGTTACAACAACTCATTATATAATCACAAACGTCAAGTTAGTTTGGAGTTAAACAGTTACAACAACTCATTATATAATCACAAACGTCAAGTTAGTTTGGAGTTAAACAGCAACAACAACTCATTATATAATCACAAACGTCAAGTTAGTTTGGAGTTAAACAGTTACAACAACTCATTATATAATCACAAACGTCAGGTTAGTTTGAAGTTAAACAGTAACAACAACTCATTATATAATGACAAACGTCAAGTTAGTTTGGAGTTAAACAGCAACAGCAACTCGTTATATAATCACAAACGTCAAGTTAGTTTGGAGTTAAACAGCAACAACAACTCATTATATAATCACAAACGTGAAGTTAGTTTGGAGTTAAACAGTAACAACAACTCATTATATAATCACAAACGTCAAGTTAGTTTGGAGTTAAACAGTAACAACAACTCATTATATAATCACAAACGTGAAGTTAGTTTGGAGTTAAACAGCAACAACAACTCATTATATAATCACATACGTGAAGTTAGTTTGGAGTTAAACAGTAACAACAACTCATTATATAATCACAAACGTCAAGTTAGTTTGGAGTTAAACAGCAACAACAACTCATTATATAATCACAAACGTGAAGTTAGTTTGGCGTTAAACAGTAACAACAACTCATTATATAATCACAAATGTCAAGTTAGTTTGGCGTTAAACAGCAACAACAACTCATTATATAATCACAAACGTCAAGTTAGTTTGGAGTTAAACAGCAACAACAACTCATTATATAATCACAAATGTCAAGTTAGTTTGGAGTTAAACAGTAACAACAACTCATTATATAATCACAAACGTCAAGTTAGTTTGACGTTAAACAACAACAACAACTCATTATATAATCACAAACGTTAAGTTAGTTTGGAGTTAAACAGCAACAACAACTCATTATATAATCACAAACGTCAAGTTAGTTTGACGTTAAACAGTAACAACAACTCATTATATAATCACAAACGTCAAGTTAGTTTGGCGTTAAACAGTAACAACAACTCATTATATAATCACAAACGTCAAGTTAGTTTGGAGTTAAACAGTAACAACAACTCATTATATAATCACAAACGTCAAGTTAGTTTGGAGTTAAACAGCAACAACAACTCATTATATAATCACAAACGTCAAGTTAGTTTAGAGTTAAACAGTAACAACAACTCATTATATAATCACAAACGTCAAGTTTGTTTGGAGTTAAACAGTAACAACAACTCATTATATAATCACAAACGTCAAGTTAGTTTGGAGTTAAACAGCAACAACAACTCATTATATAATCACAAACGTCAAGTTAGTTTAGAGTTAAACAGTAACAACAACTCATTATATAATCACAAACGTCAAGTTTGTTTGGAGTTAAACAGTAACAACAACTCATTATATAATCACAAACGTGAAGTTAGTTTGACGTTAAACAGCAACAACAACTCATTATATAATCACAAACGTGAAGTTAGTTTGACGTTAAACAGCAACAACAACTCATTATATAATCACAAACGTCAAGTTAGTTTGGAGTTAAACAGTAACAACAACTCATTATATAATCACAAACGTCAAGTTAGTTTGGCGTTAAACAGCAACAACAACTCATTATATAATCACAAACGTGAAGTTAGTTTGACGTTAAACAGCAACAACAACTCATTATATAATCACAAACGTCAAGTTAGTTTGGAGTTAAACAGTAACAACAACTCATTATATAATCACAAACGTCAAGTTAGTTTGGAGTTAAACAGCAACAACAACTCATTATATAATCACAAACGTCAAGTTAGTTTAGAGTTAAACAGTAACAACAACTCATTATATAATCACAAACGTCAAGTTTGTTTGGAGTTAAACAGTAACAACAACTCATTATATAATCACAAACGTCAAGTTAGTTTGGAGTTAAACAGTAACAACAACTCATTATATAATCACAAACGTCAAGTTAGTTTGGAGTTAAACAGCAACAACAACTCATTATATAATCACAAACGTCAAGTTAGTTTAGAGTTAAACAGTAACAACAACTCATTATATAATCACAAACGTCAAGTTTGTTTGGAGTTAAACAGTAACAACAACTCATTATATAATCACAAACGTCAAGTTAGTTTGGAGTTAAACAGTAACAACAACTCATTATATAATCACAAACGTCAAGTTAGTTTGACGTTACACAGCAACAACAACTCATTATATAATCACAAACGTCAAGTTAGTTTGGAGTTAAACAGCAACAACAACTCATTATATAATCACAAACGTCAAGTTAGTTTGACGTTAAACAGCAACAACAACTCATTATATAATCACAAACGTGAAGTTAGTTTGGAGTTAAACAGCAACAACAACTCATTATATAATCACAAACGTGAAGTTAGTTTGACGTTAAACAGCAACAACAACTCATTATATAATCACAAACGTCAAGTTAGTTTGGAGTTAAACAGCAACAGCAACTCGTTATATAATCACAAACGTCAAGTTAGTTTGGAGTTAAACAGCAACAACAACTCATTATATAATCACAAACGTGAAGTTAGTTTGACGTTAAACAGCAACAACAACTCATTATATAATCACAAACGTCAAGTTAGTTTGGAGTTAAACAGCAACAACAACTCGTTATATAATCACAAACGTGAAGTTAGTTTGGAGTTAAACAGCAACAACAACTCATTATATAATCACAAACGTGAAGTTAGTTTGGAGTTAAACAGCAACAACAACTCATTATATAATCACAAACGTCAAGTTAGTTTGGAGTTAAACAGCAACAACAACTCATTATATAATCACAAACGTCAAGTTAGTTTGACGTTAAACAGCAACAACAACTCATTATATAATCACAAACGTGAAGTTAGTTTGACGTTAAACAGCAACAACAACTCATTATATAATCACAAACGTCAAGTTAGTTTGGAGTTAAACAGCAACAACAACTCATTATATAATCACAAACGTCAAGTTAGTTTGACGTTAAACAGCAACAACAACTCATTATATAATCACAAACGTCAAGTTAGTTTGACGTTAAACAGCAACAACAACTCATTATATAATCACAAACGTGAAGTTAGTTTGGAGTTAAACAGCAACAACAACTCATTATATAATCACAAACGTGAAGTTAGTTTGACGTTAAACAGCAACAACAACTCATTATATAATCACAAACGTCAAGTTAGTTTGGAGTTAAACAGCAACAGCAACTCGTTATATAATCACAAACGTCAAGTTAGTTTGGAGTTAAACAGCAACAACAACTCATTATATAATCACAAACGTCAAGTTAGTTTGACGTTAAACAGCAACAACAACTCATTATATAATCACAAACGTCAAGTTAGTTTGGAGTTAAACAGTAACAACAACTCATTATATAATCACAAACGTCAGGTTAGTTTGAAGATAAACAGTAACAACAACTCATTATATAATGACAAACGTCAAGTTAGTTTGGAGTTAAACAGCAACAGCAACTCGTTATATAATCACAAACGTCAAGTTAGTTTGGAGTTAAACAGCAACAACAACTCATTATATAATCACAAACGTGAAGTTAGTTTGGAGTTAAACAGTAACAACAACTCATTATATAATCACAAACGTCAAGTTAGTTTGGAGTTAAACAGTAACAACAACTCATTATATAATCACAAACGTGAAGTTAGTTTGGAGTTAAACAGCAACAACAACTCATTATATAATCACAAACGTCAAGTTAGTTTGGAGTTAAACAGCAACAACAACTCATTATATAATCACAAACGTCAAGTTAGTTTGGCGTTAAACAGCAACAATAACTCATTATATAATCACAAACGTCAAGTTAGTTTGGAGTTAAACAGCAACAACAACTCATTATATAATCACAAACGTCAAGTTAGTTTGGCGTTAAACAGCAACAATAACTCATTATATAATCACAAACGTGAAGTTAGTTTGGCGTTAAACAGCAACAACAACTCATTATATAATCACAAACGTGAAGTTAGTTTGACGTTAAACAGCAACAACAACTCATTATATAATCACAAACGTCAAGTTAGTTTGGAGTTAAACAGTAACAACAACTCATTATATAATCACAAACGTCAAGTTAGTTTGGCGTTAAACAGCAACAACAACTCATTATATAATCACAAACGTGAAGTTAGTTTGACGTTAAACAGCAACAACAACTCATTATATAATCACAAACGTCAAGTTAGTTTGGAGTTAAACAGTAACAACAACTCATTATATAATCACAAACGTCAAGTTAGTTTGGAGTTAAACAGCAACAACAACTCATTATATAATCACAAACGTCAAGTTAGTTTAGAGTTAAACAGTAACAACAACTCATTATATAATCACAAACGTCAAGTTTGTTTGGAGTTAAACAGTAACAACAACTCATTATATAATCACAAACGTCAAGTTAGTTTGGAGTTAAACAGTAACAACAACTCATTATATAATCACAAACGTCAAGTTAGTTTGGAGTTAAACAGCAACAACAACTCATTATATAATCACAAACGTCAAGTTAGTTTAGAGTTAAACAGTAACAACAACTCATTATATAATCACAAACGTCAAGTTTGTTTGGAGTTAAACAGTAACAACAACTCATTATATAATCACAAACGTCAAGTTAGTTTGGAGTTAAACAGTAACAACAACTCATTATATAATCACAAACGTCAAGTTAGTTTGACGTTACACAGCAACAACAACTCATTATATAATCACAAACGTCAAGTTAGTTTGGAGTTAAACAGCAACAACAACTCATTATATAATCACAAACGTCAAGTTAGTTTGACGTTAAACAGCAACAACAACTCATTATATAATCACAAACGTGAAGTTAGTTTGGAGTTAAACAGCAACAACAACTCATTATATAATCACAAACGTGAAGTTAGTTTGACGTTAAACAGCAACAACAACTCATTATATAATCACAAACGTCAAGTTAGTTTGGAGTTAAACAGCAACAGCAACTCGTTATATAATCACAAACGTCAAGTTAGTTTGGAGTTAAACAGCAACAACAACTCATTATATAATCACAAACGTGAAGTTAGTTTGACGTTAAACAGCAACAACAACTCATTATATAATCACAAACGTCAAGTTAGTTTGGAGTTAAACAGCAACAACAACTCGTTATATAATCACAAACGTGAAGTTAGTTTGGAGTTAAACAGCAACAACAACTCATTATATAATCACAAACGTGAAGTTAGTTTGGAGTTAAACAGCAACAACAACTCATTATATAATCACAAACGTCAAGTTAGTTTGGAGTTAAACAGCAACAACAACTCATTATATAATCACAAACGTCAAGTTAGTTTGACGTTAAACAGCAACAACAACTCATTATATAATCACAAACGTGAAGTTAGTTTGACGTTAAACAGCAACAACAACTCATTATATAATCACAAACGTCAAGTTAGTTTGGAGTTAAACAGCAACAACAACTCATTATATAATCACAAACGTCAAGTTAGTTTGACGTTAAACAGCAACAACAACTCATTATATAATCACAAACGTCAAGTTAGTTTGACGTTAAACAGCAACAACAACTCATTATATAATCACAAACGTGAAGTTAGTTTGGAGTTAAACAGCAACAACAACTCATTATATAATCACAAACGTGAAGTTAGTTTGACGTTAAACAGCAACAACAACTCATTATATAATCACAAACGTCAAGTTAGTTTGGAGTTAAACAGCAACAGCAACTCGTTATATAATCACAAACGTCAAGTTAGTTTGGAGTTAAACAGCAACAACAACTCATTATATAATCACAAACGTCAAGTTAGTTTGACGTTAAACAGCAACAACAACTCATTATATAATCACAAACGTCAAGTTAGTTTGGAGTTAAACAGTAACAACAACTCATTATATAATCACAAACGTCAGGTTAGTTTGAAGATAAACAGTAACAACAACTCATTATATAATGACAAACGTCAAGTTAGTTTGGAGTTAAACAGCAACAGCAACTCGTTATATAATCACAAACGTCAAGTTAGTTTGGAGTTAAACAGCAACAACAACTCATTATATAATCACAAACGTGAAGTTAGTTTGGAGTTAAACAGTAACAACAACTCATTATATAATCACAAACGTCAAGTTAGTTTGGAGTTAAACAGTAACAACAACTCATTATATAATCACAAACGTGAAGTTAGTTTGGAGTTAAACAGCAACAACAACTCATTATATAATCACAAACGTCAAGTTAGTTTGGAGTTAAACAGCAACAACAACTCATTATATAATCACAAACGTCAAGTTAGTTTGGCGTTAAACAGCAACAATAACTCATTATATAATCACAAACGTCAAGTTAGTTTGGAGTTAAACAGCAACAACAACTCATTATATAATCACAAACGTCAAGTTAGTTTGGCGTTAAACAGCAACAATAACTCATTATATAATCACAAACGTGAAGTTAGTTTGGCGTTAAACAGTAACAATAACTCATTATATAATCACAAACGTCAAGTTAGTTTGGAGTTAAACAGCAACAACAATTCATTATATAATCACAAACGTGAAGTTAGTTTGGAGTTAAACAGCAACAACAACTCATTATATAATCACAAACGTCAAGTTAGTTTGGAGCTAAACAGCAACAACAACTCATTATATAATCACAAACGTCAAGTTAGTTTGGAGTTAAACAGCAACAACAACTCATTATATAATCACAAACGTCAAGTTAGTTTGACGTTAAACAGCAACAACAACTCATTATATAATCACAAGCGTCAAGTTAGTTTGACGTTAAACAGTAACAATAACTCATTATATAATCACAAACGTCAAGTTAGTTTGACGTTAAACAGCAACAACAACTCATTATATAATCACAAACGTCAAGTTAGTTTGGAGTTAAACAGTTACAACAACTCATTATATAATCACAAACGTCAAGTTAGTTTGGAGTTAAACAGTTACAACAACTCATTATATAATCACAAACGTCAAGTTAGTTTGGAGTTAAACAGCAACAACAACTCATTATATAATCACAAACGTCAAGTTAGTTTGGAGTTAAACAGTTACAACAACTCATTATATAATCACAAACGTCAGGTTAGTTTGAAGTTAAACAGTAACAACAACTCATTATATAATGACAAACGTCAAGTTAGTTTGGAGTTAAACAGCAACAGCAACTCGTTATATAATCACAAACGTCAAGTTAGTTTGGAGTTAAACAGCAACAACAACTCATTATATAATCACAAACGTGAAGTTAGTTTGGAGTTAAACAGTAACAACAACTCATTATATAATCACAAACGTCAAGTTAGTTTGGAGTTAAACAGTAACAACAACTCATTATATAATCACAAACGTCAAGTTAGTTTGGAGCTAAACAGCAACAACAACTCATTATATAATCACAAACGTGAAGTTAGTTTGGAGCTAAACAGTAACAACAACTCATTATATAATCACAAACGTCAAGTTAGTTTGGAGCTAAACAGTAACAACAACTCATTATATAATCACAAACGTCAAGTTAGTTTGGAGTTAAACAGTAACAACAACTCATTATATAATCACAAACGTCAAGTTAGTTTGGAGTTAAACAGCAACAACAACTCATTATATAATCACAAACGTGAAGTTAGTTTGGAGTTAAACAGTAACAACAACTCATTATATAATCACAAACGTCAAGTTAGTTTGGCGTTAAACAGCAACAATAACTCATTATATAATCACAAACGTCAAGTTAGTTTGACGTTAAACAGCAACAACAACTCATTATATAATCACAAACGTGAAGTTAGTTTGGAGTTAAACAGCAACAACAACTCATTATATAATCACAAATGTCAAGTTAGTTTGGAGTTAAACAGTAACAACAACTCATTATATAATCACAAACGTCAAGTTAGTTTGGAGTTAAACAGCAACAACAACTCATTATATAATCACAAATGTCAAGTTAGTTTGGAGTTAAACAGTAACAACAACTCATTATATAATCACAAACGTCAAGTTAGTTTGACGTTAAACAACAACAACAACTCATTATATAATCACAAACGTTAAGTTAGTTTGGAGTTAAACAGCAACAACAACTCATTATATAATCACAAACGTCAAGTTAGTTTGACGTTAAACAGTAACAACAACTCATTATATAATCACAAACGTCAAGTTAGTTTGGCGTTAAACAGTAACAACAACTCATTATATAATCACAAACGTCAAGTTAGTTTGGAGTTAAACAGTAACAACAACTCATTATATAATCACAAACGTCAAGTTAGTTTGGCGTTAAACAGCAACAACAACTCATTATATAATCACAAACGTCAAGTTAGTTTGGAGTTAAACAGCAACAACAACTCATTATATAATCACAAACGTGAAGTTAGTTTGGAGTTAAACAGTAACAACAACTCATTATATAATCACAAACGTCAAGTTAGTTTGGCGTTAAACAGTAACAACAACTCATTATATAATCACAAACGTCAAGTTAGTTTGACGTTAAACAGCAACAATAACTCATTATATAATCACAAACGTCAAGTTAGTTTGGAGTTAAACAGCAACAACAACTCATTATATAATCACAAACGTCAAGTTAGTTTGGAGTTAAACAGCAACAACAACTCATTATATAATCACAAACGTCAAGTTAGTTTGGAGTTAAACAGCAACAACAACTCATTATATAATCACAAACGTCAAGTTAGTTTGGAGTTAAACAGTAACAACAACTCATTATATAATCACAAACGTGAAGTTAGTTTGGAGTTAAACAGTAACAACAACTCATTATATAATCACAAACGTCAAGTTAGTTTGGAGTTAAACAGTAACAACAACTCATTATATAATCACAAACGTCAAGTTAGTTTGGAGTTAAACAGTAACAACAACTCATTATATAATCACAAACGTCAAGTTAGTTTGGAGTTAAACAGTAACAACAACTCATTATATAATCACAAACGTCAAGTTAGTTTGGAGTTAAACAGTAACAACAACTCATTATATAATCACAAACGTCAAGTTAGTTTGGAGTTAAACAGTAACAACAACTCATTATATAATCACAAACGTCAAGTTAGTTTGGAGTTAAACAGTAACAACAACTCATTATATAATCACAAACGTCAAGTTAGTTTGGAGTTAAACAGTAACAACAACTCATTATATAATCACAAACGTCAAGTTAGTTTGGAGTTAAACAGTAACAACAACTCATTATATAATCACAAACGTCAAGTTAGTTTGGAGTTAAACAGTAACAACAACTCATTATATAATCACAAACGTCAAGTTAGTTTGGAGTTAAACAGCAACAACAACTCATTATATAATCACAAACGTCAAGTTAGTTTGGAGTTAAACAGCAACAACAACTCATTATATAATCACAAACGTCAAGTTAGTTTGGAGTTAAACAGTAACAACAACTCATTATATAATCACAAACGTCAAGTTAGTTTGGAGTTAAACAGTAACAACAACTCATTATATAATCACAAACGTCAAGTTAGTTTGGCGTTAAACAGCAACAACAACTCATTATATAATCACAAACGTCAAGTTAGTTTGGAGTTAAACAGTAACAACAACTCATTATATAATCACAAACGTCAAGTTAGTTTGGAGTTAAACAGTAACAACAACTCATTATATAATCACAAACGTCAAGTTAGTTTGGAGTTAAACAGCAACAACAACTCATTATATAATCACAAACGTCAAGTTAGTTTGGAGTTAAACAGTAACAACAACTCATTATATAATCACAAACGTGAAGTTAGTTTGGAGTTAAACAGTAACAACAACTCATTATATAATCACAAACGTCAAGTTAGTTTGACGTTAAACAACAACAACAACTCATTATATAATCACAAACGTCAAGTTAGTTTGGAGTTAAACAGCAACAACAACTCATTATATAATCACAAACGTCAAGTTAGTTTGGAGTTAAACAGTAACAACAACTCATTATATAATCACAAACGTCAAGTTAGTTTGGAGTTAAACAGCAACAACAACTCATTATATAATCACAAACGTCAAGTTAGTTTGGCGTTAAACAGCAACAACAACTCATTATATAATCACAAACGTCAAGTTAGTTTGGAGTTAAACAGCAACAACAACTCATTATATAATCACAAACGTCAAGTTAGTTTGACGTTAAACAGTAACAACAACTCATTATATAATCACAAACGTGAAGTTAGTTTGGCGTTAAACAGTAACAACAACTCATTATATAATCACAAACGTCAAGTTAGTTTGACGTTAAACAGCAACAACAACTCATTATATAATCACAAACGTCAAGTTAGTTTGGAGTTAAACAGCAACAACAACTCATTATATAATCACAAACGTCAAGTTAGTTTGACGTTAAACAGTAACAACAACTCATTATATAATCACAAACGTGAAGTTAGTTTGGCGTTAAACAGTAACAACAACTCATTATATAATCACAAACGTCAAGTTAGTTTGACGTTAAACAACAACAACAACTCATTATATAATCACAAACGTCAAGTTAGTTTGGAGTTAAACAGCAACAACAACTCATTATATAATCACAAACGTCAAGTTAGTTTGGAGTTAAACAGTAACAACAACTCATTATATAATCACAAACGTCAAGTTAGTTTGGAGTTAAACAGCAACAACAACTCATTATATAATCACAAACGTCAAGTTAGTTTGGCGTTAAACAGCAACAACAACTCATTATATAATCACAAACGTCAAGTTAGTTTGGAGTTAAACAGCAACAACAACTCATTATATAATCACAAACGTCAAGTTAGTTTGACGTTAAACAGTAACAACAACTCATTATATAATCACAAACGTGAAGTTAGTTTGGCGTTAAACAGTAACAACAACTCATTATATAATCACAAACGTCAAGTTAGTTTGACGTTAAACAGCAACAACAACTCATTATATAATCACAAACGTGAAGTTAGTTTGGCGTTAAACAGCAACAACAACTCATTATATAATCACAAACGTGAAGTTAGTTTGGCGTTAAACAGTAACAACAACTCATTATATAATCACAAACGTCAAGTTAGTTTGACGTTAAACAGCAACAACAACTCATTATATAATCACAAACGTGAAGTTAGTTTGGCGTTAAACAGTAACAACAACTCATTATATAATCACAAACGTCAAGTTAGTTTGACGTTAAACAGCAACAACAACTCATTATATAATCACAAACGTGAAGTTAGTTTGGCGTTAAACAGCAACAACAACTCATTATATAATCACAAACGTCAAGTTAGTTTGGCGTTAAACAGTAACAACAACTCATTATATAATCACAAACGTCAAGTTAGTTTGACGTTAAACAGCAACAACAACTCATTATATAATCACAAACGTGAAGTTAGTTTGGCGTTAAACAGTAACAACAACTCATTATATAATCACAAACGTCAAGTTAGTTTGACGTTAAACAGCAACAACAACTCATTATATAATCACAAACGTCAAGTTAGTTTGGAGTTAAACAGCAACAACAACTCATTATATAATCACAAACGTCAAGTTAGTTTGGAGTTAAACAGCAACAACAACTCATTATATAATCACAAACGTCAAGTTAGTTTGGAGTTAAACAACAACAACAACTCATTATATAATCACAAACGTCAAGTTAGTTTGGAGTTAAACAGCAACAACAACTCATTATATAATCACAAACGTCAAGTTAGTTTGGAGTTAAACAGTAACAACAACTCATTATATAATCACAAACGTCAAGTTAGTTTGGAGTTAAACAGCAACAACAACTCATTATATAATCACAAACGTCAAGTTAGTTTGGAGTTAAACAGTAACAACAACTCATTATATAATCACAAACGTCAAGTTAGTTTGGAGTTAAACAACAACAACAACTCATTATATAATCACAAACGTCAAGTTAGTTTGGAGTTAAACAGCAACAACAACTCATTATATAATCACAAACGTCAAGTTAGTTTGGAGTTAAACAGTAACAACAACTCATTATATAATCACAAACGTCAAGTTAGTTTGGAGTTAAACAACAACAACAACTCATTATATAATCACAAACGTCAAGTTAGTTTGGAGTTAAACAGCAACAACAACTCATTATATAATCACAAACGTCAAGTTAGTTTGGAGTTAAACAGCAAGAACAACTCATTATATAATCACAAACGTCAAGTTAGTTTGGCGTTAAACAGCAACAACAACTCATTATATAATCACAAACGTCAGGTTAGTTTGGAGTTAAACAGCAACAACAACTCATTATATAATCACAAACGTCAAGTTAGTTTGGAGTTAAACAGCAACAACAACTCATTATATAATCACAAACGTCAAGTTAGTTTGGAGTTAAACAGTAACAACAACTCATTATATAATCACAAACGTCAAGTTAGTTTGGAGTTAAACAGTAACAACAACTCATTATATAATCACAAACGTCAAGTTAGTTTGGCGTTAAACAGCAACAACAACTCATTATATAATCACAAACGTCAGGTTAGTTTGGAGTTAAACAGCAACAACAACTCATTATATAATCACAAACGTGAAGTTAGTTTGACGTTACACAGCAACAACAACTCATTATATAATCACAAACGTCAAGTTAGTTTGGAGTTAAACAGCAACAACAACTCATTATATAATCACAAACGTGAAGTTAGTTTGGAGTTAAACAGTAACAACAACTCATTATATAATCACAAACGTCAAGTTAGTTTGACGTTAAACAGTAACAACAACTCATTATATAATCACAAACGTCAAGTTAGTTTGACGTTAAACAGCAACAACAACTCATTATATAATCACAAACGTCAAGTTAGTTTGACGTTAAACAGCAACAACAACTCATTATATAATCACAAACGTCAAGTTAGTTTGACGTTAAACAGTAACAACAACTCATTATATAATC
This sequence comes from Bathymodiolus septemdierum, assembly GCA_963383655.1. Taxonomy (NCBI): domain Eukaryota; kingdom Metazoa; phylum Mollusca; class Bivalvia; order Mytilida; family Modiolidae; genus Bathymodiolus; species Bathymodiolus septemdierum. The sequence continues at coordinate 62,267,626 of OY726527.1, read as the reverse complement.
ACAAACGTCAAGTTAGTTTGGAGTTAAACAGCAACAACAACTCATTATATAATCACAAACGTCAAGTTAGTTTGGAGTTAAACAACAACAACAACTCATTATATAATCACAAACGTCAAGTTAGTTTGGAGTTAAACAGCAACAACAACTCATTATATAATCACAAACGTCAAGTTAGTTTGGAGTTAAACAGTAACAACAACTCATTATATAATCACAAACGTCAAGTTAGTTTGGAGTTAAACAGTAACAACAACTCATTATATAATCACAAACGTCAAGTTAGTTTGGAGTTAAACAGCAACAACAACTCATTATATAATCACAAACGTCAAGTTAGTTTGGAGTTAAACAACAACAACAACTCATTATATAATCACAAACGTCAAGTTAGTTTGGAGTTAAACAGCAACAACAACTCTTTATATAATCACAAACGTCAAGTTAGTTTGGAGTTAAACAGCAACAACAACTCATTATATAATCACAAACGTCAAGTTAGTTTGACGTTAAACAGTAACAACAACTCATTATATAATCACAAACGTCAAGTTAGTTTGGAGTTAAACAGCAACAACAACTCATTATATAATCACAAACGTCAAGTTAGTTTGGAGTTAAACAGTAACAACAACTCATTATATAATCACAAACGTGAAGTTAGTTTGACGTTAAACAGCAACAATAACTCATTATATAATCACAAACGTCAAGTTAGTTTGGAGTTAAACAGCAACAACAACTCATTATATAATCACAAACGTCAAGTTAGTTTGGAGTTAAACAGCAACAACAACTCATTATATAATCACAAACGTCAAGTTAGTTTGGAGTTAAACAGCAACAACAACTCATTATATAATCACAAACGTCAAGTTAGTTTGGCGTTAAACAGCAACAATAACTCATTATATAATCACAAACGTCAAGTTAGTTTGGAGTTAAACAGCAACAACAACTCATTATATAATCACAAACGTCAAGTTAGTTTGGAGTTAAACAGCAACAGCAACTCGTTATATAATCACAAACGTCAAGTTAGTTTGGAGTTAAACAGCAACAACAACTCATTATATAATCACAAACGTGAAGTTAGTTTGGAGTTAAACAGCAACAACAACTCATTATATAATCACAAACGTCAAGTTAGTTTGGAGCTAAACAGCAACAACAACTCATTATATAATCACAAACGTCAAGTTAGTTTGGAGTTAAACAGCAACAACAACTCATTATATAATCACAAACGTCAAGTTAGTTTGACGTTAAACAGCAACAACAACTCATTATATAATCACAAGCGTCAAGTTAGTTTGACGTTAAACAGTAACAACAACTCATTATATAATCACAAACGTCAAGTTAGTTTGGAGTTAAACAGCAACAACAACTCATTATATAATCACAAACGTCAAGTTAGTTTGACGTTAAACAGCAACAACAACTCATTATATAATCACAAACGTCAAGTTAGTTTGGAGTTAAACAGTTACAACAACTCATTATATAATCACAAACGTCAAGTTAGTTTGGAGTTAAACAGTTACAACAACTCATTATATAATCACAAACGTCAAGTTAGTTTGGAGTTAAACAGCAACAACAACTCATTATATAATCACAAACGTCAAGTTAGTTTGGAGTTAAACAGTTACAACAACTCATTATATAATCACAAACGTCAGGTTAGTTTGAAGTTAAACAGTAACAACAACTCATTATATAATGACAAACGTCAAGTTAGTTTGGAGTTAAACAGCAACAGCAACTCGTTATATAATCACAAACGTCAAGTTAGTTTGGAGTTAAACAGTAACAACAACTCATTATATAATCACAAACGTGAAGTTAGTTTGGAGTTAAACAGCAACAACAACTCATTATATAATCACAAACGTCAAGTTAGTTTGGAGTTAAACAGTAACAACAACTCATTATATAATCACAAACGTGAAGTTAGTTTGGAGTTAAACAGTAACAACAACTCATTATATAATCACAAACGTCAAGTTAGTTTGGAGTTAAACAGCAACAGCAACTCGTTATATAATCACAAACGTCAAGTTAGTTTGGAGTTAAACAGCAACAACAACTCATTATATAATCACAAACGTCAAGTTAGTTTGGCGTTAAACAGTAACAACAACTCATTATATAATCACAAACGTGAAGTTAGTTTGGAGTTAAACAGTAACAACAACTCATTATATAATCACAAACGTCAAGTTAGTTTGGAGTTAAACAGTAACAACAACTCATTATATAATCACAAACGTCAAGTTAGTTTGGCGTTAAACAGCAACAATAACTCATTATATAATCACAAACGTCAAGTTAGTTTGGAGTTAAACAGCAACAACAACTCATTATATAATCACAAATGTCAAGTTAGTTTGGAGTTAAACAGTAACAACAACTCATTATATAATCACAAACGTCAAGTTAGTTTGACGTTAAACAACAACAACAACTCATTATATAATCACAAACGTTAAGTTAGTTTGGAGTTAAACAGCAACAACAACTCATTATATAATCACAAACGTCAAGTTAGTTTGACGTTAAACAGTAACAACAACTCATTATATAATCACAAACGTCAAGTTAGTTTGGCGTTAAACAGTAACAACAACTCATTATATAATCACAAACGTCAAGTTAGTTTGACGTTAAACAGTAACAACAACTCATTATATAATCACAAACGTCAAGTTAGTTTGGCGTTAAACAGTAACAACAACTCATTATATAATCACAAACGTCAAGTTAGTTTGGCGTTAAACAGTAACAACAACTCATTATATAATCACAAACGTCAAGTTAGTTTGGAGTTAAACAGCAACAACAACTCATTATATAATCACAAACGTCAAGTTAGTTTGGCGTTAAACAGTAACAACAACTCATTATATAATCACAAACGTCAAGTTAGTTTGGAGTTAAACAGTAACAACAACTCATTATATAATCACAAACGTCAAGTTAGTTTGGAGTTAAACAGTAACAACAACTCATTATATAATCACAAACGTCAAGTTAGTTTGGAGTTAAACAGCAACAACAACTCATTATATAATCACAAACGTCAAGTTAGTTTGGCGTTAAACAGTAACAACAACTCATTATATAATCACAAACGTCAAGTTAGTTTGGAGTTAAACAGTAACAACAACTCATTATATAATCACAAACGTCAAGTTAGTTTGGCGTTAAACAGTAACAACAACTCATTATATAATCACAAACGTGAAGTTAGTTTGGAGTTAAACAGTAACAACAACTCATTATATAATCACAAACGTCAAGTTAGTTTGGCGTTAAACAGTAACAACAACTCATTATATAATCACAAACGACAAGTTAGTTTGACGTTAAACAGCAACAACAACTCATTATATAATCACAAACGTGAAGTTAGTTTGGAGTTAAACAGTAACAACAACTCATTATATAATCACAAACGTCAAGTTAGTTTGGAGTTAAACAGTAACAACAACTCATTATATAATCACAAACGTCAAGTTAGTTTGGAGTTAAACAGCAACAACAACTCATTATATAATCACAAACGTCAAGTTAGTTTGGCGTTAAACAGCAACAACAACTCATTATATAATCACAAACGTCAAGTTAGTTTGGCGTTAAACAGCAACAACAACTCATTATATAATCACAAACGTCAAGTTAGTTTGGAGTTAAACAGTAACAACAACTCATTATATAATCACAAACGTCAAGTTAGTTTGGAGTTAAACAGCAACAACAACTCATTATATAATCACAAACGTCAAGTTAGTTTGGAGTTAAACAGCAACAACAACTCATTATATAATCACAAACGTGAAGTTAGTTTGGAGTTAAACAGTAACAACAACTCATTATATAATCACAAACGTCAAGTTAGTTTGACGTTAAACAGCAACAATAACTCATTATATAATCACAAACGTCAAGTTAGTTTGGAGTTAAACAGCAACAACAACTCATTATATAATCACAAACGTCAAGTTAGTTTGGAGTTAAACAGCAACAACAACTCATTATATAATCACAAACGTCAAGTTAGTTTGGAGTTAAACAGCAACAACAACTCATTATATAATCACAAACGTGAAGTTAGTTTGGAGTTAAACAGTAACAACAACTCATTATATAATCACAAACGTCAAGTTAGTTTGACGTTAAACAGCAACAATAACTCATTATATAATCACAAACGTCAAGTTAGTTTGGAGTTAAACAGCAACAACAACTCATTATATAATCACAAACGTCAAGTTAGTTTGGAGTTAAACAGCAACAACAACTCATTATATAATCACAAACGTCAAGTTAGTTTGGAGTTAAACAGCAACAACAACTCATTATATAATCACAAACGTGAAGTTAGTTTGGAGTTAAACAGTAACAACAACTCATTATATAATCACAAACGTCAAGTTAGTTTGACGTTAAACAGCAACAATAACTCATTATATAATCACAAACGTCAGGTTAGTTTGGAGTTAAACAGCAACAACAACTCATTATATAATCACAAACGTCAAGTTAGTTTGGAGTTAAACAGCAACAACAACTCATTATATAATCACAAACGTCAAGTTAGTTTGGAGTTAAACAGCAACAACAACTCATTATATAATCACAAACGTCAAGTTAGTTTGGAGTTAAACAGCAACAACAACTCATTATATAATCACAAACGTGAAGTTAGTTTGGAGTTAAACAGTAACAACAACTCATTATATAATCACAAACGTCAAGTTAGTTTGACGTTAAACAGCAACAATAACTCATTATATAATCACAAACGTCAAGTTAGTTTGGAGTTATACAGCAACAACAACTCATTATATAATCACAAACGTCAAGTTAGTTTGGAGTTAAACAGCAACAACAACTCATTATATAATCACAAACGTCAAGTTAGTTTGGAGTTAAACAGCAACAACAACTCATTATATAATCACAAACGTCAAGTTAGTTTGGAGTTAAACAGTAACAACAACTCATTATATAATCACAAACGTGAAGTTAGTTTGGAGTTAAACAGTAACAACAACTCATTATATAATCACAAACGTCAAGTTAGTTTGGAGTTAAACAGTAACAACAACTCATTATATAATCACAAACGTCAAGTTAGTTTGGAGTTAAACAGTAACAACAACTCATTATATAATCACAAACGTCAAGTTAGTTTGGAGTTAAACAGTAACAACAACTAATTATATAATCACAAACGTCAAGTTAGTTTGGAGTTAAACAGTAACAACAACTCATTATATAATCACAAACGTCAAGTTAGTTTGGAGTTAAACAGTAACAACAACTCATTATATAATCACAAACGTCAAGTTAGTTTGGAGTTAAACAGTAACAACAACTCATTATATAATCACAAACGTCAAGTTAGTTTGGAGTTAAACAGTAACAACAACTCATTATATAATCACAAACGTCAAGTTAGTTTGGAGTTAAACAGTAACAACAACTCATTATATAATCACAAACGTCAAGTTAGTTTGGAGTTAAACAGTAACAACAACTCATTATATAATCACAAACGTCAAGTTAGTTTGGAGTTAAACAGCAACAACAACTCATTATATAATCACAAACGTCAAGTTAGTTTGGAGTTAAACAGCAACAACAACTCATTATATAATCACAAACGTCAAGTTAGTTTGGAGTTAAACAGTAACAACAACTCATTATATAATCACAAACGTCAAGTTAGTTTGGAGTTAAACAGCAACAACAACTCATTATATAATCACAAACGTCAAGTTAGTTTGGCATTAAACAGTAACAACAACTCATTATATAATCACAAACGTGAAGTTAGTTTGGAGTTAAACAGTAACAACAACTCATTATATAATCACAAACGTGAAGTTAGTTTGGAGTTAAACAGTAACAACAACTCATTATATAATCACAAACGTGAAGTTAGTTTGGAGTTAAACAACAACAACAACTCATTATATAATCACAAACGTCAAGTTAGTTTGACGTTAAACAGCAACAACCACTCATTATATAATCACAAACGTCAAGTTAGTTTGGAGTTAAACAGCAACAACAACTCATTATATAATCACAAACGTGAAGTTAGTTTGGAGTTAAACAGCAACAACAACTCGTTATATAATCACAAACGTGAAGTTAGTTTGGAGTTAAACAGTAACAACAACTCATTATATAATCACAAACGTCAAGTTAGTTTGGAGTTAAACAGCAACAACTCATTATATAATCACAAACGTGAAGTTAGTTTGGAGTTAAACAGTAACAACAACTCATTATATAATCACAAACGTCAAGTTAGTTTGGAGTTAAACAGCAACAATAACTCATTATATAATCACAAACGTCAAGTTAGTTTGACGTTAAACAGTAACAACAACTCATTATATAATCACAAACGTGAAGTTAGTTTGGAGTTAAACAGCAACAACAACTCATTATATAATCACAAACGTCAAGTTAGTTTGACGTTAAACAGCAACAATAACTCATTATATAATCACAAACGTCAAGTTAGTTTGGAGTTAAACAGCAACAACAACTCATTATATAATCACAAACGTCAAGTTAGTTTGACGTTAAACAGCAACAATAACTCATTATATAATCACAAACGTGAATTTAGTGTGGATTTAAACAGCAACAACAACTCATTATATAATCACAAACGTGAAGTTAGTTTGGAGTTAAACAGCAACAACAACTCATTATATAATCACAAACGTCAAGTTAGTTTGGAGCTAAACAGTAACAACAACTCATTATATAATCACAAACGTCAAGTTAGTTTGGAGTTAAACAGCAACAACAACTCATTATATAATCACAAACGTAAAATTAGTTTGGCGTTAAACAGTAACAACAACTCATTATATAATCACAAACGTCAAGTTAGTTTGGAGTTAAACAGCAACAACAACTCATTATATAATCACAAACGTAAAATTAGTTTGGCGTTAAACAGTAACAACAACTCATTATATCATCACAAACGTCAAGTTAGTTTGGAGTTAAACAGCAACAACAACTCATTATATAATCACAAACGTGAATTTAATTTGGAGTTAAACAGTAACAACAACTCATTATATAATCACAAACGTGAAGTCAGTTTGGAGTTAAACAGTAACAACAACTCATTATATAATCACAAACGTCAAGTTAGTTTGGAGTTAAACAGCAACAACAACTCATTATATAATCACAAACGTCAAGTTAGTTTGACGTTAAACAGTAACAACAACTCATTATATAATCACAAACGTCAAGTTAGTTTGGAGTTAAACAGCAACAACAACTCATTATATAATCACAAACGTAAAATTAGTTTGGAGTTAAACAGCAACAGCAACTCGTTATATAATCACAAACGTCAAGTTAGTTTGACGTTAAACAGCAACAACAACTCATTATATAATCACAAACGTGAAGTTAGTTTGGAGTTAAACAGCAACAACAACTCATTATATAATCACAAACGTGAATTTAGTTTGGAGTTAAACAGTTACAACAACTCATTATATAATCACAAACGTGAAGTTAGTTTGGAGTTAAACAGCAACAACAACTCATTATATAATCACAAACGTGAAGTTAGTTTGGAGTTAAACAGTAACAACAACTCATTATATAATCACAAACGTCAAGTTAGTTTGACGTTAAACAGCAACAACAACTCATTATATAATCACAAACGTCAAGTTAGTTTGAAGTTAAACAGTTACAACAACTCATTATATAATCACAAACGTCAAGTTAGTTTGGAGTTAAACAGCAACAACAACTCATTATATAATCACAAACGTGAAGTTAGTTTGGAGTTAAATAGCAACAACAACTCATTATATAATCACAAACGTCAAGTTAGTTTGGAGTTAAACAGTAACAACAACTCATTATATAATCACAAACGTCAAGTTAGTTTGGAGTTAAACAGCAACAACAACTCATTATATAATCACAAACGTTAAGTTTGTTTGGAGTTAAACAGCAACAACAACTCATTATATAATCACAAACGTCAAGTTAGTTTGGAGTTAAACAGCAACAACAACTCATTATATAATCACAAACGTGAAGTTAGTTTGAAGTTAAACAGTAACAACAACTCATTATATAATCACAAACGTCAAGTTAGTTTGGAGTTAAACAGCAACAACAACTCATTATATAATCACAAACGTCAAGTTAGTTTGGAGATACCACAGGAGTAATCCGAATCCCTAAATTGAAGAAATACAGATTATGCAGTGACCAAAAGGACAAATGGACAAACAACAATCTACAAAACATTGCACAGAAAACTGATAGAGTAAGGTTATTAGTCTAGAAGCATCAGACAACTTTAAAAGAACCAGACATTATATTACGACCTTAGCTTTAAGATCAGACAACTTTAAATAGAACCAGACATTATATTACGACCTTAGCTTTAAGATCAGACAACTTTTAATAGAACCAGACATTATATTACGACCTTAGCTTTAAGATCAGACAACTTTAAATAGAACCAGACATTATATTACGACCTTAGCTTTAAGATCAGACAACTTTAAATAGAACCAGACATTATTCTACGACCTTAGCTTTAAGATCAGACAACTTTAAATAGAACCAGACATTATATTACGACCTTAGCTTTAAGATCAGACAACTTTAAATAGAACCAGACATTATATTACGACCTTAGCTTTAAGATCAGACAACTTTAAATAGAACTAGACATTATATTACGACCTTAGCTTTAAGATCAGACAACTTTAAATAGAACCAGACATTATATTACGACCTTAGCTTTAAGATCAGACAACTTTAAATAGAACCAGACATTATATTACGATCTTAGCTTTAAGATCAGACAACTTTAAATAGAACCAGACATTATATTACGACCTTAGCTTTAAGATCAGACAACTTTAAATAGAACCAGACATTATTCTACGACCTTAGCTTTAAGATCAGACAACTTTAAATAGAACCAGACATTATATTACGACCTTAGCTTTAAGATCAGACAACTTTAAATAGAACCAGACATTATATTACGACCTTAGCTTTAAGATCAGACAACTTTAAATAGAACCAGACATTATTCTACGACCTTAGCTTTAAGATCAGACAACTTTAAATAGAACCAGACATTATATTACGACCTTAGCTTTAAGATCAGACAACTTTAAATAGAACCAGACATTATATTACGACCTTAGCTTTAAGATCAGACAACTTTAAATAGAACTAGACATTATATTACGACCTTAGCTTTAAGATCAGACAACTTTAAATAGAACCAGACATTATATTACGACCTTAGCTTTAAGATCAGACAACTTTAAATAGAACCAGACATTATATTACGATCTTAGCTTTAAGATCAGACAACTTTAAATAGAACCAGACATTATATTACGACCTTAGCTTTAAGATCAGACAACTTTAAATAGAACCAGACATTATTCTACGACCTTAGCTTTAAGATCAGACAACTTTAAATAGAACCAGACATTATATTACGATCTTAGCTTTAAGATCAGACAACTTTAAATAGAACCAGACATTATATTACGATCTTAGTTTTAAGATCAGACAACTTTAAATAGAACCAGATATTATTCTACGACCTTAGCTTTAAGATCAGACAACTTTAAATAGAACCAGGCATTATATTACGACCTTAGTTTTAAGATCAGACAACTTTAAATAGAACCAGGCATTATATTACGACCTTAGTTTTAAGATCTGACAACTTTAAATAGAACCAGACATTATATTACGATCTTAGTTTTAAGATCAGACAACTTTAAATAGAACCAGACATTATATTACGACCTTAGTTTTAAGATCAGACAACTTTAAATAGAACCAGACATTATATTACGACCTTAGTTTTAAGATCAGACAACTTTAAATAGAACCAGACATTATTCTACGACCTTAGCTTTAAGATCAGACAACTTTAAATAGAACCAGACATTATATTACGACCTTAGCTTTAAGATCAGACAACTTTAAATAGAACCAGACATTATATTACGACCTTAGTTTTAAGATCAGACAACTTTAAATAGAACCAGACATTATTCTACGACCTTAGCTTTAAGATCAGACAACTTTAAATAGAACCAGACATTATATTACGACCTTAGCTTTAAGATCAGACAACTTTAAATAGAACCAGACATTATATTACGACCTTAGTTTTAAGATCAGACAACTTTAAATAGAACCAGACATTATATTACGACCTTAGCTTTAAGATCAGACAACTTTAAATAGAACCAGACATTATTCTACGACCTTAGCTTTAAGATCAGACAACTTTAAATAGAACCAGACATTATATTACGACCTTAGCTTTAAGATCAGACAACTTTAATTAGAACCAGACATTATATTACGACCTTAGCTTTAAGATCAGACAACTTTAAATAGAACCAGACATTATTCTACGATCTTAGCTTTAATAAAACAAGATATGTTTTCATCAGTTTATAGTCGTGATTCTAACAGGAAGTTTCCAGCCCATTCTGTGAACCCACGTTATATTATCTGTCCGTCAACGTGAGATATAATTGTGTTGTCCATTCTTTTTCGATTTACGGATTCTTATTACCCGTTTGGTATCTTCAAATTCTTCTTTAAGGTTTCACTTCAAGCGGAAATGATCGGATTATAAGCTCATTAGAAGACAAACTGTCAGATGTTGTTATATCTACAGCCATATGCTACAATGTATAAGAAGATTTTAAAGTGACAGTGTCTATGATTTTGTGGTTTTCACGAACTATTTCGGGGGAAATATGGTCGCAAGCAATTTGTGTCTGGGCTACTCATATTCAAGTCAATCAAGGTAACTCTGTCTCTGTATGATGAACTGCACACGCGCGGAATCGGTTTGAAACAGCGTATGTTGTTTACAAACTAAAATTGTTACAAAAATGCCTAATAATTTGAGTTTTGATTGATAAATTGTGTTCTTATAGATAGGTATGACTAATTTATCATTAAACATGTATGAATTATACATTTTAGTCTAAAGACAGGTTATTTGGTCATTTTATTTATTTGTCTATCTATTTTCAAGTTGTCAAACTTAAAAATTATGAAAAATCGTGGACACTGATACTTTAAGGATACCAATGGGGTAATGAGAATCCGTATAGCGAAGAAGAACAGACAACACAATGTCTAAATGGAGTAACGTTTCCGTTTAAGTTCTTCCATGTCTTCAATCTATGACTTTTTAACACTATTGATTGTTTATGGTCGTTCGACCTGTCAGAACTAATTTGATTCAACATAGGTCTGTTTTATCTTGTCTTAGCCAACCTGTTTATGTGAATCATTACACATGCATGAATAGAGTGGGATAAGCATGATATACAGTTCATATATAAAAAACACATACACTGTTTCCGAATATATCTAACCAGCAGTGAATAAAATAAAAATAAAAAAACAAAAAAATATATAAAAACAGCTGAAGAACGACCAGGAGTTAACTACTTATATTTTTGGGAACATATTTAAATATCATTCAGTAGTTAAGTAAATCGTAGCTATCTTAAGTTATTTGTGTTTGTTGGTGGATAGTGGTGTCCAACACATATTGTGTTGTGTTCTTGTTTTGTTTTTCTTCATTTTGTGTAACCTATGGTGCTAGTTATTCTGAATTGTCCATTCTTGATTGCCCCTTCGGTATTATCTAACGTGTATTTATCAAACAAGACTAAAATTAGAAAAACTTATATATTTATGAAATGACTCAAAATCCGTATTCATTTTCATTGATAAATTTAATTGTATTGTACTAACACGACTAACACTATATATCTATAACATGCTGCTAGTGCTAAAGAGGCCAGGATAAGGTACTGGTACTCCTGTTTTTCCACAAACAAATGTAAAGATTTCATTAAAGATATTAATTGTGGAAAAAAAACACAAGAAACGCCCGTTTATTTATTAGTTACGATTGGAGGTAAATATTGGAAAGTTAATCAAATAGAAAACAACAAATACCACACTGTCGGTCAGATTCCAAAATACAACAAATACCACACTGTCGGTCAGATTACAAAATACAACAAATACCACACTGTCGGTCAGATTCCAAAATACAACAAATACAACACTGTCGGTCAGATTCCAAAATACAACTAATACTACACTGTCGGTCAGATTCCAAAATACAACAAATACCACACTGTCGGTCAGATTCCAAAATGCAACAAATATCACACTGTCGGTCAGATTCTAAAATACAACAAATACCACACTGTCGGACAGATTCCAAAATACAACAAAAACCACACTGTCGGTCAGATTCCAAAATACAACAAATATCACAATGTCGGTCAGATTGCAAAATACAACAAATACCACACTGTCGGTCAGATTCCAAAATACAACAAATACTACATTGTCGGTCAGATTGCAAAATACAACAAATACCACACTGTCGGTCAGATTGCAAAATACAACAAAAACCACACTGTCGGTCATATTCCAAAATACAACAAATACCACACTGTCCGTCAGATTCCAAAATACAACAAATACCACACTGTCGGTCATATTCCAAAATACAACAAATATCACACTGTCGGTCAGATTCCAAAATACAACAAATACCATACTGTCGATCATATTCCAAAATACAACAAATATCACACTGTCGGTCAAATTCCAAAATACAACAAATACCACACTGTCGGTCATATTCCAAAATACAACAAATACCACACTGTCGGTAAGATTCCAAAATACAGCAAATACCACACTGTCGGTAAGATTCCAAAATACAACAAATACCACACTGTCGGTAAGATTCCAAAATACAGCAAATACCACAATGTCGGTAAGATTCCAAAATACAACAAATACCACACTGTCGGTAAGATTCCAAAATACAACAAATACTACACTGTCGGTCAGATTCCAATAAACAACAAATACCACACTGTCGGTAAGATATCAAAATACAACAAATATCACACTGTCGGTCAGATTCCAAAATACAACAAATACCACACTGTCGGTCAGATTCCAATATACAACAAATACCACACTGTCGGTAAGATTCCAAAATACAACAAATACCACACTGTCGGTCAGATTCCAATATACAACAAATACCACACTGTCAGTAAGATTCCAAAATACAACAAATACCACACTGTCGGTCAGATTCCAATATACAACAAATACCACACTGTCGGTAAGATTCCACAATACAACAAATACCACACTGTCGGTCATATTCCAAAATACAACAAATATCACACTGTCGGTCAGATTCCAAAGTACAACAAATACCACACTGTCGGTAAGATTCCATAATAGAACAAATACCACACTGTCGGTCAGATTCCAAAATACAACAAATACCACACTGTCGGTAAGATTTCAAAATACAACAAATACTACACCGTCGGTCAGATTCCTAAATACAACAAATACCACACTGTCGGTCAGATTCCGAAATACAACAAATACCACACTGTCTGTCAGATTTCAAAATACAACAAATACTACATTGTCAGTCAGATTTCAAAATACAACAAATACCATACTGTCGGTCAGACTCCAAAATACAACAAATACCATACAGTCGGTCAGATTCCAAAATACAACAAATACTACACTGTCGGTCAGATTCCAAAATACAACAAATGCCACACTGTCGGTCAGATTCCAAAATACAGCAAATACCACATTGTCTCTCAGATTTCAAAACACAACAAATACTACACTGTCGGTCAGATTTCAAAATACAACAAATACCATACTGTCGGTAAGATTCCAAAATACAACAAATACCACACTGTCGGTAAGTTTCCTAAATACAACAAATACTACACTGTCGGTAAGATTTCAAAATTCAACAAATACCACACTGTCGGTCAGATTACAAAATACAACAAATACCCTACTGTCACTCAGATTCCAAAAAACAACAAATACCACACTGTCGGTAAGATTCCAAAATACAACAAATACCACACTGTCGGTCAGATTCCAAAATACAACAAATACCACACTGTCGGTCAGATTCCAAATACAACAAATACCACACTGTCGGTAAGAATTCCTAAATACAACAAATACCACACTGTCGGTAAGAATTCCTAAATCAAGTCACGAAATCGTATAAGGTTGAGCAATCGATACCCGTAACTCAAATATATTACCGCTCACTTTCATGCAGTGTCAGGTTTATGACAAATGAGGTCCTGTGCTAGTTAAGTTATGAGACCCCTTACTTGAGTCCTGAATGAGGTAGACCCGGTAGGACTGCACAGGCAATCGGGCCTACACGCTCAGAAAATTTCGGAATAGTTAAAAATTGCACCACATAAGCACAAATCCATCGTAAAATGTTTTTTTTTAGCAGGAAGATGGTTCCCCTCCCCTGGCCAACGGGGCCCTATCCTTAAGCACACCTAAGCACAATGGTAAATCCGGCACTGCTTTCATGGATTGATACATGCGTGGCAATAAAATAAAAGATATAAACTGAATTTTATTTCGTGTGAAGAAATATTTCAGCCTCTGGGAAAAACATGCTCGTGCCAACAAGTTAAATGGGTTGTCTATTAGACATATGTCTACTTAGTAGACTTCCTCTATGAGTTCAGCCTACAGTTAAATGGGTTGTCTATTAGATATATGTCTACTTAGTAGACTTCCTCTATGAGTTCAGCCTGCAGTTAAATGGGTTGTCTATTAGACATATGTCTACTTAGTAGACTTCCTCTATGAGTTCAGCCTGCAGTTAAATGGGTTGTCTATTAGACACATGTCTACTTAGTAGACTTCCTCTATGAGTTCAGCCTGCAGTTAATTGGGTTGTCTATTAGACATATGTCTACTTAGTAGATTTCCTCTATGAGTTCAGCCTGCAGTTAAATGGGTTGTCTATTAGACATATGTCTACTTAGTAGACTTCCTCTATGAGTTCAGCCTGCAGTTAATTGGGTTGTCTATTAGACATATGTCTACTTAGTAGACTTCCTCTATGAGTTCAGCCTGCAGTTAATTGGGTTGTCTATTAGACATATGTCTACTTAGTAGATTTCCTCTATGAGTTCAGCCTGCAGTTAAATGGGTTGTCTATTAGACATATGTCTACTTAGTAGATTTCCTCTATGAGTTCAGTCTGCAGTTAAATGGGTTGTCTATTAGACATATGTCTACTTAGTAGACTTCCTCTATGAGTTCAGCCTGCAGTTAATTGGGTTGTCTATTAGACATATGTCTACTTAGTAGACTTCCTCTATGAGTTCAGCCTGCAGTTAATTGGGTTGTCTATTAGACATATGTCTACTTAGTAGATTTCCTCTATGAGTTCAGCCTGCAGTTAAATGGGTTGTCTATTAGACATATGTCTACTTAGTAGACTTCCTCTATGAGTTCAGCCTGCAGTTAATTGGGTTGTCTATTAGACATATGTCTACTTAGTAGACTTTCTCTATGAGTTCAGCCTGCAGTTAAATGGGTTGTCTATTAGACATATGTCTACTTAGTAGACTTCCTCTAAAGCATCGGTAGCATTCGTCGTCAAAAAATATTGCATTTCCTGGAAATATGGCAGAAATATTTGATTTTTCTGGACGATATTGCCAAATATTGGAGTTTTCTGTGCAGTAATTCGGAATAATTGACTTTCTGCGAAATAATACAGAATATTTAACATTCTTTGAAAAAAACGTACTCAGACATGCTTACTACATGCATATTGTTTTTACTTCCATAAATATCAACAAAACGAACGATAACCTCTCATGATGTTGGAATAGCAGGTGCTGACTTAGGACAAGCACAGACGATGATGGAGTCAAACCTTTTTATTGTAATTGCCATTCATTCAGAATCCATGTAAAATTTGTATTCAGTTCTCTAAAAACATTTACTTTTTGTTATTTAATCAACTGATCAAACTTCATACAAATATATTTTTAATATATTTCACATAGTTTTTCTAACTTATTAGCTATTAGTATTAGTCTTACGATATCTATGTAGCCTAAAGACGTGTTCATATAAAGTTTTGTTTAATTAACTTGAGTATAACCCCATGCAGTCATATCATGGATGAAATTACCACAATCACATCCTGTTTATTTCCAATCGTTCTGTAATTAAAATTTAATAAAATCAGATAAAATTGCATTTTTATAACAAAAACAATTTTTCAGATTTGTTTATTAATAAATGATATTGACCTTATTATGTGTAATAAAAACGTAGATATCTGACGAGTTTCTGAAAAAATCTTCATTAGGTACAAAAGATATGATTTCAATTTTCCCATTGTGAGCTTTCCATTTATATGTAGCAACATTCCAGCAGCACCCGCATATGGAGTATATATCTCTCAGTTGATACGATATTCCAGAGCGTGCGGATCCTATCACAATTTCTTTGATAGAGGGTTGCTCCTAACAAGGAGGCTACTAAACCAAGGGTTCCTCTTGGTTAAGTTGAAGTCATCACTTCGAAAGTTTTACGTTGGCTACCATGACCTGGTTGACCGTTATGGAATATCTGTGTCACAAATGACCACGGATATGTGCCACTTGTCGTTCCCGTTTCTTTCCTCATTCATGACTTATCACCGGGTTTGTAACTAGATTAACACGACGGGTGTCACTAGTGCAGCATGAACTGCTTACGCTTCCGGAGCACCTGAGTTCACCGACGGTTGTTAGTGGGGTTCGTGTTACTCGATCGTTAGTCTTATGTGTATATTTTGTAGATGGTTGTTTGTCCTTTTGTACTTTTTTTTTCGCCATTGTGGTGTCTGTTCTTATCCGATATACGGACTCTGATTACCTCCCTTTGGTATCTTCAAACTCTCTGATTACCTCCCTTTGGTATCATCAAACTCTCTGATTACCTCCCTTTGGTATCTTCAAACTCTCTGATTACCTCCCTTTGGTATCATCAAACTCTCTGATTACCTCCCTTTGGTATCTTCAAACTCTCTGATTACCTCCCTTTGATATCTTCAAACTCTCTGATTACCTCCCTTTGGTATCTTCAAACTCTCTGATTACCTCCCTTTGGTATCTTCAAACTCTCTGATTACCTCCCTTTGGTATCTTCAAACTCTCTGATTACCTCCCTTTGATATCTTCAAACTCTCTGATTACCTCCCTTTGGTATCTTCAAACTCTCTGATTATCTCCCTTTGGTATCTGCAAACTCTCTGATTACCTTCCTTTAGTATCTTCAAACTCTTCTTTGTACAATAGAAGGCAAAATATTGATAAGTTAATAAAATGAAAACCACAAAATACCAGAGAACCATTCAAAAATACCAGAGAACCATTCAAAAATACCCGAGAACCATTCAAAAATACCAGAGAACCATTCAAAATTACCAGAGAACCATTCAAAATTACCAGAGAACCATTCAAAATTACCAGAGAACCATTCAAAAATACCAGAGAATCATTCAAAAATACCAGGGAACCATTCAAAAATACCAGAGAACCATTCAAAAATACCAGAGAACCATTCAAAAATACCAGAGAACCATTCAAAAATACCAGAGAACCATTCAAAAATACCAGAGAACCATTCAAAATTACCAGAGAACCATTCAAAAATACCAGAGAACCATTCAAAAATACCAGAGAACCATTCAAAAATACCAGAGAACCATTCAAAAATACCAGAGAACCATTCAAAATTACCAGAGAACCATTCAAAGATACCAGAGAACCATTCAAAAATACCAGAGAACCATTCAAAAATACCAGAGAACCATTCAAAATTACCAGAGAACCATTCAAAAATACCAGAGAACCATTCAAAAATACCAGGGAACCATTCAAAATTACCAGAGAACCATTCAAAAATACCAGAGAACCATTCAAAAATACCAGAGAACCATTCAAAGATACCAGAGAACCATTCAAAAATACCAGAGAACCATTCAAAAATACCAGAGAACCATTCAAAAATACCAGAGAACCATTCAAAAATACCAGAGAACCATTCAAAAATAAAATATCAAAATCGTAGGAAGAAGCAAAATCGATACCCCTAACACAAACAAATACATGACCTATCACTTTCCTGGGATGGTACATGCACTTCAATTAAGACAAACCTGTTATTGTTATGAAATGATGCAGTCATGCAAGTATTTCCTATATGCGAGTAAAATGTCATACATCCCATAAAAATGGAGGCACAACGTTATTATAAAGAACGCTATGAGATTGAAAAAAAACATTTGGAGCAAGAAAATCAAAGAGCTTTAAAGAGGAAAACCAACATCATCAAAGGTTTAAAGAGGAAGACCAACATCATCAAAGGTTTAAAGAGGAAGACCAACATCGTCAAAGGTTTAAAGAGGAAGACCAACATCGTCAAAGGTTTAAAGAGGAAGACCAACATCATCAAAGGTTTAAAGAGGAAGACCAACATCGTCAAAGGTTTAAAGAGGAAGACCAACATCGTCAAAGGTTTAAAGAGGAAAAACAACATCATCAAAGGTTTAAAGAGGAAGACCAACATCGTCAAAGGTTTAAAGAGGAAGACCAACATCGTCAAAGGTTTAAAGAGGAAGACCAACATCATCAAAGGTTTAAAGAGGAAGACCAACATCGTCAAAGGTTTAAAGAGGAAAAACAACATCATCAAAGGTTTAAAGAGGAAGACCAACATCGTCAAAGGTTTAAAGAGGAAGACCAACATCATCAAAGGTTTAAAGAGGAAGACCAACTTCGTCAAAGGTTTAAAGAGGAAAACCAACATCATCAAAGGTTTAAAGAGGAAGACCAACATCATCAAAGGTTTAAAGAGGAAAACCAACATCGTCAAAGGTTTAAAGAGGAAAGCCAACATCATCAAAGGTTTAAAGAGGAAGACCAACATCGTCAAAGGTTTAAAGAGGAAAACCAACATCGTCAAAGGTTTAAAGATGAAAACCAACATCATCAAAGGTATAAAGAGGAAGACCAACATCATCAAAGGTTTAAAGAGGAAAACCAACATCGTCAAAGGTTTAAAGAGGAAGACCAACATCATCAAAGGTTTAAAGAGGAAGACCAACATCATCAAAGGTTTAAAGAGGAAAACCAACATCATCAAAGGTTTAAAGAGGAAAACCAACATCATCAAAGGTTTAAAGAGGAAGACCAACATAGTCAAAGGTTTAAAGAGGAAGACCAACATCATCAAAGGTTTAAAGAGGGAGACCAACATCGTCAAAGGTTACAGTCACCTATACCCGAGTGAGATTGTCCTCAGAATTAATAAATTGCACTATTTAGCAACTGGAATTGTCGAACATAAGGTTGACAAATGTTCAAGAGATTTTCAATTTGTAGAAAGTACACATAACAGTAGTCAATGACTTCGGCACTGATATGGTTTATCAGATATATTTATTACTGAAATTTACAGTTCCTAAATAATGTAATTATTAATAAAACCTAAACTTCTCCTCCCTCAGGAATAGGTGACCTTTGCCGATGTTGACTATCCTGTTTTGGCCCTTCGGTTTTATTGCTTTCCAATTTTTCGATTTTGAGTGTACCTGATGAAGGTTATTCCAGAAACGCGTCGGGTGCGCTAATTTTGATATCTACGTTTTTTAGCACATTCATCTAAACTATCTTTCAAACCCTCCGCTAATAAATAACAGTAAAATAATAAATACAAACAAATATGCCCATAATTAAATTGAATTAATTTGATTTGATTTATTTTGCTTAACGCCACTTTCAGCAATATTTCAGCTATATCATGGCGATCAGTTTTAGTGGTGGAAGAAGCCGGAGTAAGTACCCGGAGAGAACCACCGACCATGGGCAAGCAACTGGTAATCTTTATCACTTGCGGCTGCGAGTCGAGTGCACCCTTTTTGTAATATACAAAGCCGGGCGCAAACCCACGCCGTATTGGTGATAGGCTTGTAGGAGTTGTTAGGTAATCTAACTACCTAACTCATTGAGCCACCCGGGCTCTCCACGCTGTATTGGTGATAGGCTTGAAGGAGTTGTTAGGTAATCTAACTACCTAACTCATTGAGCCACCCGGGCTCTCCACGCTGTATTGGTGATAGGCTTGTAGGAGTTGTTAGGTAATCCAACTATCTAACACATTGAGCCACCCGGGCTCTCCACGCTGTATTGGTGATAGACTTGTAGAAGTTGTTAGGTAATCCAACTATCTAACACATTGAGCCACCCGGGCTCTCCACGCTGTATTGGTGATAGACTTGTAGAAGTTGTTAAGTAATCCGACTACATAACTCATTGAGCCACCCGGGCCCTCCACGCTGTATTGGTGATAGACTTGTAGAAGTTGTTAGGTAATCCAACTACATAACTCATTGAGCCACCCGGGCCCTCCACGCTGTATTGGTGATAGACTTGTAGAAGTTGTTAGGTAATCCAACTACCTAACTCATTGAGCCTCCCGGGCTCTCCACGCTGTATTGGTGATAGGCTTGTAGGAGTTGTTAGGTAATCCAACTATCTAACACATTGAGCCACCCGGGCTCTCCACGCTGTATTGGTGATAGACTTGTAGAAGTTGTTAAGTAATCCGACTACATAACTCATTGAGCCACCCGGGCCCTCCACGCTGTATTGGTGATAGACTTGTAGAAGTTGTTAGGTAATCCAACTACATAACTCATTGAGCCACCCGGGCCCTCCACGCTGTATTGGTGATAGACTTGTAGAAGTTGTTAGGTAATCCAACTATCTAACACATTGAGCCACCCGGGCTCTCCACGCTGTATTGGTGATAGACTTGTAGAAGTTGTTAAGTAATCCGACTACATAACTCATTGAGCCACCCGGGCCCTCCACGCTGTATTGGTGATAGACTTGTAGAAGTTGTTAGGTAATCCAACTACATAACTCATTGAGCCACCCGGGCCCTCCACGCTGTATTGGTGATAGACTTGTAGAAGTTGTTAGGTAATCCAACTACCTAATTCATTGAGCCACCCAGGCCCGCTACGCTGTGTTGGTGATAGGCTTGTAGGAGTTGTTAGGTAATCCAACAACCTAACTCATTGAGCCCATAATTAAAGCAAAGTCATTGTCTATACTACCTAACTCATTGAGCCACCCAGGTCCTCTACGCTGTATTGGTGATAGGCTTGTAGGAGTTAGGTAATCTAACTACCTAACTCATTGAACCACCCAGGTCCTCTACGCTGTAATGGTGATAGGCTTTTAGGAGTTGCTAGGTAATCCAACTACCTAACTCATTGAGCCACCCGGGCTTTCCACGCTGTATTGCTGATAGGCTTGTAGAAGTTGTTAGGTAATCCAACAACATAACTCATTGAGCCTCCCGGGCTCTCCACGCTGTATTGGTGATAGGCTTGTAGAAGTTGTTAGGTAATCCAACAACTTAACTAATTGAGCCTCCCGGGCTCTCCACGCTGTATTGGTGATAGGCTTGTAGGAGTTGTTAGGTAATCCAACTTACCTAACTCATTGAGCCCATAATTAAAGCAAAGTCATTATCTATACTACAACTCAGCTGCAGATTTGAATTTAATTTGAATAATGTAAAAGTGTTTGGCAGCAATTAAACTAAAGGGCCTTTACAAAATGGCCGACATCGGCTAAGATTAACTTTGGCTGACATCGGCTAAGATTAACTTTGGCTGACATCGGCTAAGATTAACTTTGGCTGACATCGGCTAAGATTAACTTTGGCTGACATCGGCTAAGATTAACTTTGGCCGACATCGGCTAAGATTAACTTTGGCTGACATCAGCTAAGATTAACTTTGGCTGACATCGGCTAAGATTAACTTTGGCTGACATCGGCTAAGATTAACTTTGGCCGACATCGGCTAAGATTAACTTTGGCTGACATCGGCTAAGATTAACTTTGGCCGACATCGGCTAAGATTAACTTTGGCCGACATCGGCTAAGATTAACTTTGGCTGACATCGGCTAAGATTAACTTTGGCTGACATCGGCTAAGATTAACTTTGGCTGACATCGGCTAAGATTAACTTTGGCTGACATCGGCTAAGATTAACTTTGGCTGACATCGGCTAAGATTAACTTTGGCTGACATCGGCTAAGATTAACTTTGGCTGACATCGGCTAAGATTAACTTTGGCTGACATCGGATAAGATTAACTTTGGCTGACATCGGCTAAGATTAACTTTGGCCGACATCGGCTAAGATTAACTTTGGCTGACATCGGCTAAGATTAACTTTGGCTGAAGGAGATTGAACTTAGCTATAATGAATTACAATTTAAACATCAACATATTTAATTAATTATGTCCGTGCCAATCTATCTGCCATGATAACTCAACCAAAACGGGTCGCTCTCTGTGTTTAAACTTTAATTTCAACTGTCATAAATATATACAATATCAACACACATCATAAACTATATTCCTCTTCAGCATCTTCTTGGTCGTGATGGCATGGTAGTTTGGTTTATAGCTATCTGTGCAATCAATGTATATCACCACTAACGTTGTGAGTTCGAGCCCCACTCAGCTGAGGCACACTCGATACAACATCAAGTGTGTAAGTGACTTGCGATAGGCCGGTGGTTTTCTCCAGGTACTCCGGTTTCATCCAGTTTTGAAACTGATCGTCACGATATAGCTGAAGTATTGTTGAAAGTGACGTTAAGCACAATAAACCTAATCAATCCATGTCTGTGTTCACCTGCATGCTAACTCAACCAATGAGAGTTGATTCTGTATTTCAAATTATTTCAACTTTCACAAATGTACAAGCATACAACATAAACTATATTCCACGTCAGTATCTAGGTGACAATATTAAAACACAACTCAGCATTTTCTTTGAAAATATGAATTCGGCATTATTTTATAAGCTTCGTCACGTACCAGTCACTGTTTATATGAAAACGGTAACAAATATGAAAAAAAAATACAACACAATATGTGTTGGACACCACCATGCGCAAGCAAACACTAATGACGTAAATAAGACATGCGCTCTCCTGAAAAATATATCCCTAGTCTGTGTGTCAATATTAAAGCACAACTCACCATTGTCTTTGAGAATTTGAACCCTGTCTTATTTTGAAGTTTCGTCACGTATTTACCAGTGTTAATATGAAAACCGTAACAGATTTTGTCTTTTCAAAGTATTGATGTTTTGTGTCGATGCTTATTTCCATTTCTCATTATTTTCTGTTAATATTGACAATTTAATCCTTAGTTCTAATCAAATTGTTTTAAAAATGTAAAAAACCTGTCACAATTTCGCCGCCTTGTATCTTTTTCCAGTTTTATAATGAATTCTGTTGGGATAAAACAAACTAAATTGTTGAATTTAATCACTTTTCACAAGCAATTGTTGAATCTTCACAATTCCTCATGGATTAGTCAACAATTTAGAGAGTATTTGTCTACTACCATCATCAAACATTTTCAGATTAGAGGGTATTTTTTCTGCTAACGTGAGCAAATATTTTTCAGATAAATTTCGTAATTTTAGCAAAATCTTCAAATGAGATATGACTTTTATTTACATTTGCCGTCTGTTGTTCTTGATAAGGTATGTCTTAATCTGAGGTAAAACATATTGTTCTGTTGTTCTTGATAATGTATGTCTTAATCTGAGATAAAACATATTGTTCTGTTGTTCTTGATAATGTATGTCTTAATCTGAGGTAAAACATATTGTTCTGTTGTTCTTGATAAGGTATGTCTTAATCTGAGGTAAAACATATTGTTCTGTTGTTCTTGATAATGTATGTCTTAATCTGAGGTAAAACATATTGTTCTGTTGTTCTTGATAATGTATGTCTTAATCTGAGGTAAAACATATTGTTCTGTTGTTCTTGATAATGTATGTCTTAATATGAGGTAAAACATATTGGTCTGTTGTTCGTGATAATGTATGTCTTAATCTGAGGTAAAACATATTGTTCTGTTGTTCTTGATAATGCATGTCTTAATCTGAGGTAAAACATATTGTTCTGTTGTTCTTGATAATGTATGTCTTAATCTGAGGTAAAACATATTGTTCTGTTGTTCTTGATAATGTATGTCTTAATCTGAGGTAAAACATATTGTTCTGTTGTTCTTGATAATGTATGTCTTAATCTGAGGTAAAACATATTGTTCTGTTGTTCTTGATAATGTATGTCTTAATCTGAGGTAAAACATATTGTTCTGTTGTTCTTGATAATGTATGTCTTAATCTGAGGTAAAACATATTGTTCTGTTGTTCTTGATAATGTATGTCTTAATCTGAGGTAAAACATATTGTTCTGTTGTTTTTGATAATGTATGTCTTAATCTGAGGTAAAACATATTGTTCTGTTGTTCGTGATAATGTATGTCTTAATCTGATGTAAAGCATATTGTTCTGTTGTTCTTGATAATGTATGTCTTAATCTGAGGTAAAACATATTGTTCTGTTGTTCTTGATAATGTATGTCTTAATCTGAGGTAAAAACATATTGTTCTGTTGTTCTTGATAATGTATGTCTTAATCTGAGGTAAAACATATTGTTCTGTTGTTCTTGATAATGTATGTCTTAAACTGAGGTAAAACATATTGTTCTGTTGTTCTTGATAATGTATGTCTTAAACTGAGGTAAAACATATTGTTCTGTTGTTCTTGATAATGTATGTCTTAATCTGAGGTAAAACATATTGTTCTGTTGTTCTTGATAATGTATGTCTTAATCTGAGGTAAAACATATTGTTCTGTTGTTTTTGATAATGTATGTCTTAATCTGAATTGGAAAAACATATTGTTCGTAGGAAATTGCAAGTGATATTGTTTGTTCTGAGCTAGTATTTTCATTTGAACATGGTTATAGGGTTAGGGTTATTGTGTTTTGTGCCACTTTCAACACCATTTCAGCTATTTCTTGATGATCAGTTTTATTAGTGGAGGAAACCGGATTACAAAGATAAATCCATCGACCTGTTGCAAGTCACTGAAAACCTTTAACACATAACGTTGTTTCGTCTTGTGCCTTACGTGCCTAGTGTTTCCGGGGCCGAATATATCCATTCTTGATGTCTTCATCGGTTTTCTCTAACGTAAACGTTGATTAATACTTCTATCGTTAATTTGCAACATTTTCTGTTTGATATAATTGTACGATAAAGTGATTATTGTGTCGCCCTGATAATTTGAAAATTATCATCAATCTTAATGCGTATTCAAGGGCGAGCAATAATTTACTACGCCTGATATTTATCAACGCACCGCAGTCGTTGTTTGAGTTCAACAGAGAAGAACGTAATCAAAAGAAATACACTTTTACTTTACAACATTCACGATACAGTCATTTCTCAAATTTCAAACTGAATCAAGTTACCTTAAATGAAATTAAGAGACGTTTGTGTTTGTTTTGTAATCATTTCTTGCAAGAACATTTTATTAAAACTTTTTAATAAAAAAAAGTCTCGTCCAACACCAATGGTCAAGTAGAAAATAGGATTCTAGTATAGAAACAATGAGTTATTTCAGAACAATGCACTGGATTCTGTTGATTGTCCACGCGTCAGAAATGACAGACAATTTTAGCATAAACAACAATTTCAATTACTGGACATTTGCGAAGATAAATTCTTTCTCCCTCAACATTATTCATTATGAAACGATTAAATACAATTAAATCTACATCATTTACTGGAATTAGAATTCCATCCTACATAAACATTAAACATATAATGTAATATAATCTCATGTTGTTGACCCTCCACACAGTGACATGGTTGATCAACTACAGAATGTTGACCTTGCAGATTGTGATTTGTTTAAGACATTCAATGTTAATACTTGATTGATTCATTGATTGATTTATTGTGCTTAACGCCACCCTCAGCAATATTTCAGCCATATTATGGTGACCAGTTTTAGTGGTGGAAGAAGCTGGAGTACCCGGAGAGAACTATCGACAATGGGCAAGCAACTGGTAAGCATCATCACTTGCGGCTGCGATTCGAGTGCACCCTTTCAATATTAATAAGAACACACTTATTAAGTAATGCAAATATGAGAGGTCAAGTAATATTTATACCACGGTTTTCCTTGTTAAACGGTTAAAAAATGGAACACGAAGTGTGAGATTGTTTGACCGTTTTACTCGGTAAACAGTGGTATAAATGAATTTTAGCATCATAATATCATGTCTAGGTTGTTGATTATTGCACGGCTCTCTGCGAGTAATAAAACTACAGTCCAGATTGAAAGTGTGCAATATCTGATATCTGCATGTAATATTTCATATTTCCTTTGCTGTTCCTTACATTCTGGTATATAAATGTACATCAGACAATAGCATATAAGAAATAGGAATTATTTATACTTCGCGAGCACGTGGATTCACCAAAGTTAGTTGCTCCTCTGTTAAGTTGTCTGTGTTGTATGTGCATACTGTGACGTGTCCATTTCTGATTGTCTCTCTAGGTTGTCTCTAACACTTGTGTACTACAGTCTGTTCTGTGACGTACCTAATGTTGTCTGTGTCTCTGGTTTGTCCATTTCTGATTGTCTCTCTATGTTTTTTCTATCATTTATGTACAACAGTCTGTTCTGTGATGTGCCTAATGTTGTCTGTGTCTCTGGTTTGTCTATTTCTGATTGTCTCTAGGTTGTCTCTAACAGTTATTTACTACAGTCTGTTCTGTGACGTGCCTAATGTTGTCTGTGTCTCTGGTTTGTCTATTTCTGATTGTCTCTAGGTTGTTTCTATCATTTATTTACTACAGTCTGTTCTGTGACGTACCTAATGTTGTCTGTGTCTCTGGTTTGTCTATTTCTGATTGTCTCTCTAGGTTGTCTCTAACAGTTATTTACTACAGTCTGTTCTGTGACGTGCTTAATGTTGCCTGTGTCTCTGGTTTGTCTATTTCTGATTGTCTCTCTAGGTTGTCTCTAACAGTTATTTACTACAGTCTGTTCTGTGACGTGCCTAATGTTGTCTGTGTCTCTGGTTTGTCCATTTCTGATTGTCTCTCTAGGTTGTTTCTATCATTTATTTACTACAGTCTGTTCTGTGACGTACCTAATGTTGTCTGTGTCTCTGGTTTGTCCATTTCTGATTGTCTCTCTAGGTTGTTTCTATCATTTATTTACTACAGTCTGTTCTGTGACGTGCCTAATGTTGTATGTGTCTCTGGTTTGTCCATTTCTGATTGTCTCTCTAGGTTGTCTCTAACAGTTATTTACTACAGTCTGTTCTGTGACGTGCCTAATGTTGTCTGTGTCTCTGGTTTGTCCATTTCTGATTGTCTCTCTAGGTTGTTTCTATCATTTATTTACTACAGTCTGTTCTGTGACGTGCCTAATGTTGTCTGTGTCTCTGGTTTGTCCATTTCTGATTGTCTCTCTAGGTTGTCTCTAACAGTTGTGTACTACAGTCTGTTCTGTGACGTACCCAATGTTGTCTGTGTCTCTGGTTTGTCCATTTCTGATTGTCTCTCTAGGTTGTTTCTATCATTTATTTACTACAGTCTGTTCTGTGACGTGCCTAATGTTGTCTGTGTCTCTGGTTTGTCCATTTCTGATTGTCTCTCTAGGTTGTCTCTAACAGTTATTTACTACAGTCTGTTCTGTGACGTGCCTAATGTTGTCTGTGTCTCTGGTTTGTCTATTTCTGATTGTCTCTCTAGGTTGTCTCTAACAGTTATTTACTACAGTCTGTTCTGTGACGTGCCTAATGTTGTCTGTGTCTCTGGTTTGTCTATTTCTGATTGTCTCTCTAGGTTGTCTCTAACAGTTATTTACTACAGTCTGTTCTTTGACATGCCTAATGTTGCTTGTGTCTCTGGTTTGTCCATTTCTGATTGTCTCTCTAGGTTGTTTCTATCATTTATTTACTACAGTCTGTTCTGTGACGTGCCTAATGTTGTCTGTGTCTCTGGTTTGTCCATTTCTGATTGTCTCTCTAGGTTGTTTCTATCATTTATTTACTACAGTCTGTTCTGTGACGTGCCTAATGTTGTCTGTGTCTCTGGTTTGTCTATTTCTGATTGTCTCTCTAGGTTGTTTCTATCATTTATTTACTACAGTCTGTTCTGTGACGTGCCTAATGTTGTCTGTGTCTCTGGTTTGTCTATTTCTGATTGTCTCTAGGTTGTTTCTACCATTTATTTACTACAGTCTGTTCTGTGACGTGCCAAATGTTGTCTGTGTCTCTGGTTTGTCCATTTCTGATTGTCTCTAGGTTGTTTCTATCATTTATTGACTACAGTCTGTTCTGTGACGTGCCTAATGTTGTCTGTGTCTCTGGTTTGTCTATTTCTGATTGTCTCTCTAGGTTGTCTCTAACAGTTATTTACTACAGTCTGTTCTGTGACGTGCCTAATGTTGTCTGTGTCTCTGGTTTGTCTATTTCTGATTGTCTCTCTAGGTTGTCTCTAACAGTTGTGTACTACAGTCTGTTCTGTGACGTACCTAATGTTGTCTGTGTCTCTGGTTTGTCCATTTCTGATTGTCTCTCTAGGTTGTCTCTAACAGTTATTTACTACAGTCTGTTCTGTGACGTACCCAATGTTGTCTGTGTCTCTGGTTTGTCTATTTCTGATTGTCTCTCTAGGTTGTCTCTAACAGTTGTGTACTACAGTCTGTTCTGTGACGTGCCTAATGTTGCTTGTGTCTCTGGTTTGTCTATTTCTGATTGTCTCTAGGTTGTTTCTATCATTTATTTACTACAGTCTGTTCTGTGACGTACCTAATGTTGCTTGTGTCTCTGGTTTGTCCATTTCTGATTGTCTCTCTAGGTTGTTTCTATCATTTATTTACTACAGTCTGTTCTGTGACGTGCCTAATGTTGTCTGTGTCTCTGGTTTGTCTATTTCTGATTGTCTCTCTAGGTTGTCTCTAACAGTTGTGTACTACAGTCTGTTCTGTGATGTGCCTAATGTTGTCTGTGTCTCTGGTTTGTCTATTTCTGATTGTCTCTAGGTTGTCTCTATCATTTATGTACTACAGTCTGTTCTGTGACGTACCTAATGTTGTCTGTGTCTCTGGTTTGTCTATTTCTGATTGTCTCTCTAGGTTGTCTCTAACAGTTATTTACTACAGTCTGTTCTGTGACGTGCCTAATGTTGTCTGTGTCTCTGGTTTGTCTATTTCTGATTGTCTCTAGGTTGTTTCTATCATTTATTTACTACAGTCTGTTCTGTGACGTACCTAATGTTGTCTGTGTCTCTGGTTTGTCTATTTCTGATTGTCTCTCTAGGTTGTCTCTAACAGTTATTTACTACAGTCTGTTCTGTGACGTGCTTAATGTTGCCTGTGTCTCTGGTTTGTCTATTTCTGATTGTCTCTCTAGGTTGTCTCTAACAGTTATTTACTACAGTCTGTTCTGTGACGTGCCTAATGTTGTCTGTGTCTCTGGTTTGTCCATTTCTGATTGTCTCTCTAGGTTG
This sequence comes from Bathymodiolus septemdierum, assembly GCA_963383655.1. Taxonomy (NCBI): domain Eukaryota; kingdom Metazoa; phylum Mollusca; class Bivalvia; order Mytilida; family Modiolidae; genus Bathymodiolus; species Bathymodiolus septemdierum. The sequence continues at coordinate 62,238,208 of OY726527.1, read as the reverse complement.
TTTCTATCATTTATTTACTACAGTCTGTTCTGTGACGTACCTAATGTTGTCTGTGTCTCTGGTTTGTCCATTTCTGATTGTCTCTCTAGGTTGTTTCTATCATTTATTTACTACAGTCTGTTCTGTGACGTGCCTAATGTTGTCTGTGTCTCTGGTTTGTCCATTTCTGATTGTCTCTCTAGGTTGTCTCTAACAGTTGTGTACTACAGTCTGTTCTGTGACGTACCCAATGTTGTCTGTGTCTCTGGTTTGTCCATTTCTGATTGTCTCTCTAGGTTGTTTCTATCATTTATTTACTACAGTCTGTTCTGTGACGTGCCTAATGTTGTCTGTGTCTCTGGTTTGTCCATTTCTGATTGTCTCTCTAGGTTGTCTCTAACAGTTATTTACTACAGTCTGTTCTGTGACGTGCCTAATGTTGTCTGTGTCTCTGGTTTGTCTATTTCTGATTGTCTCTCTAGGTTGTCTCTAACAGTTATTTACTACAGTCTGTTCTGTGACGTGCCTAATGTTGTCTGTGTCTCTGGTTTGTCTATTTCTGATTGTCTCTCTAGGTTGTCTCTAACAGTTATTTACTACAGTCTGTTCTTTGACATGCCTAATGTTGCTTGTGTCTCTGGTTTGTCCATTTCTGATTGTCTCTCTAGGTTGTTTCTATCATTTATTTACTACAGTCTGTTCTGTGACGTGCCTAATGTTGTCTGTGTCTCTGGTTTGTCCATTTCTGATTGTCTCTCTAGGTTGTTTCTATCATTTATTTACTACAGTCTGTTCTGTGACGTGCCTAATGTTGTCTGTGTCTCTGGTTTGTCCATTTCTGATTGTCTCTCTAGGTTGTTTCTATCATTTATTTACTACAGTCTGTTCTGTGACGTGCCTAATGTTGTCTGTGTCTCTGGTTTGTCTATTTCTGATTGTCTCTCTAGGTTGTTTCTATCATTTATTTACTACAGTCTGTTCTGTGACGTGCCTAATGTTGTCTGTGTCTCTGGTTTGTCTATTTCTGATTGTCTCTAGGTTGTTTCTATCATTTATTTACTACAGTCTGTTCTGTGACGTGCCAAATGTTGTCTGTGTCTCTGGTTTGTCCATTTCTGATTGTCTCTAGGTTGTTTCTATCATTTATTGACTACAGTCTGTTCTGTGACGTGCCTAATGTTGTCTGTGTCTCTGGTTTGTCTATTTCTGATTGTCTCTCTAGGTTGTCTCTAACAGTTATTTACTACAGTCTGTTCTGTGACGTGCCTAATGTTGTCTGTGTCTCTGGTTTGTCTATTTCTGATTGTCTCTCTAGGTTGTCTCTAACAGTTATTTACTACAGTCTGTTCTGTGACGTACCTAATGTTGTCTGTGTCTCTGGTTTGTCTATTTCTGATTGTCTCTCTAGGTTGTCTCTAACAGTTGTGTACTACAGTCTGTTCTGTGACGTACCTAATGTTGTCTGTGTCTCTGGTTTGTCTATTTCTGATTGTCTCTCTAGGTTGTCTCTAACAGTTATTTACTACAGTCTGTTCTGTGACGTACCTAATGTTGCTTGTGTCTCTGGTTTGTCCATTTCTGATTGTCTCTCTAGGTTGTTTCTATCATTTATTTACTACAGTCTGTTCTGTGACGTACCTAATGTTGTCTGTGTCTCTGGTTTGTCCATTTCTGATTGTCTCTAGGTTGTTTCTATCATTTATTTACTACAGTCTGTTCTGTGACGTGCCTAATGTTGTCTGTGTCTCTGGTTTGTCTATTTCTGATTGTCTCTCTAGGTTGTCTCTAACAGTTATTTACTACAGTCTGTTCTGTGACGTACCTAATGTTGCTTGTGTCTCTGGTTTGTCTATTTCTGATTGTCTCTAGGTTGTCTCTAACAGTTATTTACTACAGTCTGTTCTGTGACGTGCCTAATGTTGCTTGTGTCTCTGGTTTGTCTATTTCTGATTGTCTCTAGGTTGTTTCTATCATTTATTTACTACAGTCTGTTCTGTGACGTACCTAATGTTGTCTGTGTCTCTGGTTTGTCTATTTCTAATTGTCTCTCTAGGTTGTCTCTAACAGTTGTGTACTACAGTCTGTTCTGTGACGTGCCTAATGTTGTCTGTGTCTCTGGTTTGTCTATTTCTGATTGTCTCTCTAGGTTGTCTCTAACAGTTATTTACTACAGTCTGTTCTGTGACGTACCTAATGTTGTCTGTGTCTCTGGTTTGTCCATTTCTGATTGTCTCTCTAGGTTGTCTCTAACAGTTATTTACTACAGTCTGTTCTGTGACGTGCCTAATGTTGCTTGTGTCTCTGGTTTGTCCATTTCTGATTGTCTCTCTAGGTTGTTTCTATCATTTATTTACTACAGTCTGTTCTGTGACGTACCTAATGTTGTCTGTGTCTCTGGTTTGTCTATTTCTGATTGTCTCTCTAGGTTGTCTCTAACAGTTATTTACTACAGTCTGTTCTGTGACGTACCTAATGTTGCTTGTGTCTCTGGTTTGTCTATTTCTGATTGTCTCTCTAGGTTGTCTCTAACAGTTATTTACTACAGTCTGTTCTGTGACGTACCTAATGTTGCTTGTGTCTCTGGTTTGTCTATTTCTGATTGTCTCTCTAGGTTGTCTCTAACAGTTGTGTACTACAGTCTGTTCTGTGACGTACCTAATGTTGCTTGTGTCTCTGCTTTGTCTATTTCTGATTGTCTCTAGGTTGTCTCTAACAGTTATTTACTACAGTCTGTTCTGTGACGTGCCTAATGTTGCTTGTGTCTCTGGTTTGTCTTTTTCTGATTGTCTCTAGGTTGTTTCTATCATTTATTTACTACAGTCTGTTCTGTGACGTACCTAATGTTGTCTGTGTCTCTGGTTTGTCTATTTCTGATTGTCTCTCTAGGTTGTTTCTATCATTTATTTACTACAGTCTGTTCTGTGACGTACCTAATGTTGTCTGTGTCTCTGGTTTGTCCATTTCTGATTGTCTCTCTAGGTTGTCCCTAACAGTTATTTACTACAGTCTGTTCTGTGACGTGCCTAATGTTGTCTGTGTCTCTGGTTTGTCTATTTCTGATTGTCTCTCTAGGTTGTCTCTAACAGTTATTTACTACAGTCTGTTCTGTGACGTGCCTAATGTTGTCTGTGTCTCTGGTTTGTCCATTTCTGATTGTCTCTCTAGGTTGTTTCTATCATTTATTTACTACAGTCTGTTCTGTGACGTACCTAATGTTGTCTGTGTCTCTGGTTTGTCTATTTCTGATTGTCTCTCTAGGTTGTCTCTAACAGTTATTTACTACAGTCTGTTCTGTGACGTGCCTAATGTTGTCTGTGTCTCTGGTTTGTCTATTTCTGATTGTCTCTAGGTTGTTTCTATCATTTATTTACTACAGTCTGTTCTGTGACGTACCTAATGTTGCTTGTGTCTCTGGTTTGTCTATTTCTGATTGTCTCTAGGTTGTCTCTAACAGTTATTTACTACAGTCTGTTCTGTGACGTGCTTAATGTTGCTTGTGTCTCTGGTTTGTCTATTTCTGATTGTCTCTAGGTTGTTTCTATCATTTATTTACTACAGTCTGTTCTGTGACGTACCTAATGTTGTCTGTGTCTCTGGTTTGTCTATTTCTGATTGTCTCTCTAGGTTGTCTCTAACAGTTGTGTACTACAGTCTGTTCTGTGACGTGCCTAATGTTGTCTGTGTCTCTGGTTTGTCCATTTCTGATTGTCTCTCTAGGTTGTCTCTAACAGTTATTTACTACAGTCTGTTCTGTGACGTACCTAATGTTGTCTGTGTCTCTGGTTTGTCCATTTCTGATTGTCTCTCTAGGTTGTTTCTATCATTTATTTACTACAGTCTGTTCTGTGACGTGCCTAATGTTGTCTGTGTCTCTGGTTTGTCTATTTCTGATTGTCTCTCTAGGTTGTCTCTAACAGTTATTTACTACAGTCTGTTCTGTGACGTACCTAATGTTGTCTGTGTCTCTGGTTTGTCCATTTCTGATTGTCTCTCTAGGTTGTCTCTAACAGTTATTTACTACAGTCTGTTCTGTGACGTACCTAATGTTGCTTGTGTCTCTGGTTTGTCCATTTCTGATTGTCTTTCTAGGTTGTCTCTAACAGTTATTTACTACACTCTGTTCTGTGAAGTGCCCAATGTTGTCTGTGTCTCTGGTTTGTCCATTTCTGATTGTCTCTAGGTTGTTTCTATCATTTATTTACTACAGTCTGTTCTGTGACGTGTCCAATGTTGTCTGTGTCTCTGGTTTGTCCATTTCTGATTGTCTCGAGGTTGTTTCTATCATTTATTTACTACAGTCTGTTCTGTGACGTGCCTAATGTTGTCTGTGTCTCTGGTTTGTATATTTCTGATTGTCTCTCTAGGTTTTCTCTAACAGTTGTGTACTACAGTCTGTTCTGTGACGTGCCTAATGTTGTCTGTGTCTCTGGTTTGTCTATTTCTGATTGTCTCTCTAGGTTGTCTCTAACAGTTGTGTACTACAGTCTGTTCTGTGACGTACCTAATGTTGCTTGTGTCTCTAGTTTGTCCATTTCTGATTGTCTCTCTAGGTTGTCTCTAACAGTTATTTACTACAGTCTGTTCTGTGACGTGCCTAATGTTGTCTGTGTCTCTGGTTTGTCTATTTCTGATTGTCTCTCTAGGTTGTTTCTATCATTTATTTACTACAGTCTGTTCTGTGACGTACCTAATGTTGTCTGTGTCTCTGGTTTGTCCATTTCTGATTGTCTCTCTAGGTTGTCTCTAACAGTTATTTACTACAGTCTGTTCTGTGACGTACCTAATGTTGCTTGTGTCTCTGGTTTGTCCATTTCTGATTGTCTCTCTAGGTTGTTTCTATCATTTATTTACTACAGTCTGTTCTGTGACGTGCCCAATGCTGTCTGTGTCTTTGGTTTGTCCATTTCTGATTGTCTCTAGGTTGTTTCTATCATTTATTTACTACAGTCTGTTCTGTGACGTGTCCAATGTTGTCTGTGTCTCTGGTTTGTCCATTTCTGATTGTCTCTAGGTTGTTTCTATCATTTATTTACTACAGTCTGTTCTGTGACGTGCCTAATGTTGTCTGTGTCTCTGGTTTGTCCATTTCTGATTGTCTCTCTAGGTTGATTCTATCATTTATTTACTACAGTCTGTTCTGTGACGTACCTAATGTTGTCTGTGTCTCTGGTTTGTCCATTTCTGATTGTCTCTCTAGGTTGTCTCTAACAGTTATTTACTACAGTCTGTTCTGTGACGTGCCTAATGTTGCTTGTGTCTCTGGTTTGTCCATTTCTGATTGTCTCTAGGTTGTCTCTAACAGTTATTTACTACAGTCTGTTCTGTGACGTGCCTAATGTTGTCTGTGTCTCTGGTTTGTCCATTTCTGATTGTCTCTCTAGGTTGTCTCTAACAGTTATTTACTACATTCTGTTCTGTGACGTGCCCAATGTTGTTTGTGTCTCTGGTTTGTTCATTTCTGATTGTCTCTAGGTTGTTTCTATCATTTATTTACTACAGTCTGTTCTGTGACGTGCCTAATGTTGCTTGTGTCTCTGGTTTGTCCATTTCTGATTGTCTCTCTAGGTTGTCTCTAACAGTTATTTACTACAGTCTGTTCTGTGACGTGCTCAATGTTGTCTGTGTCTCTGGTTTGTCCATTTCTGATTGTCTCTAGGTTGTTTCTATCATTTATTTACTACAGTCTGTTCTGTGACGTACCTAATGTTGCCTGTGTCTCTGGTTTGTCTATTTCTGATTGTCTCTCTAGGTTGTCTCTAACAGTTATTTACTACAGTCTGTTCTGTGACGTGCCTAATGTTGTCTGTGTCTCTGGTTTGTCTATTTCTGATTGTCTCTCTAGGTTGTCTCTAACAGTTATTTACTACAGTCTGTTCTGTGACGTGCCTAATGTTGTCTGTGTCTCTGGTTTGTCTATTTCTGATTGTCTCTCTAGGTTGTCTCTAACAGTTATTTACTACAGTCTGTTCTGTGACGTGCCTAATGTTGTCTGTGTCTCTGGTTTGTCTATTTCTGATTGTCTCTCTAGGTTGTCTCTAACAGTTATTTACTACAGTCTGTTCTGTGACGTGCCTAATGTTGTCTGTGTCTCTGGTTTGTCTATTTCTGATTGTCTCTCTAGGTTGTCTCTAACAGTTATTTACTACAGTCTGTTCTGTGACGTACCTAATGTTGTCTGTGTCTCTGGTTTGTCTATTTCTGATTGTCTCTCTAGGTTGTCTCTAACAGTTATTTACTACAGTCTGTTCTGTGACGTGCCTAATGTTGTCTGTGTCTCTGGTTTGTCAATTTCTGATTGTCTCTCTAGGTTGTTTCTATCATTTTTTTACTACAGTTTGCTCTATGTAACGTGCTCAATGTTGCCTGTGTCTCTGACATGTCCATTATCGATTGCACCTATCGGTTTTTTGTACTGTGTTTTTCATTAGCTTTTTTTCCGTTCTTTGTGTGTATTCAATGCTGTCTGTTTTTCTCTGTATGGCCCATTTGTGATTGCCCCTCGGATTTCTCTGCCGTTTATTTACTACAGTCTGTGTCCATTATACGTTTATTACAATGATAAAATACCTGTCTACATTAAAGTCTTATGAGACTTAACACCATTACATAGTAAATTAAAAATATTAATCAAATGTTAATCCTGTAAAATCTTTAACCTTTGTTTTCTATTGTTATGTTCAATGCTCAGCTTCCTTTTGTACAGTAGTACATTACATCGATGTTGATGACAATGTTAAACAGAGCCAGGCTTATAGTCACAAAGGAGGAACATGCTATAATGGAAGATAGATGAAAATACACAATTATCATAACAAATGTATTCACAAATGGAATGAAAAAGAAAATATTACCACCGTCAGAATAACAACGTTGATATCAAATGTAGTGCGTACGACATGTTTCTGAGATAACCTTCATCATTTTAATACCGTAATATTTGAGTGCAAGAAACCAAAGGGACTACAAATGATAGGCAAAATCTGCTAAGGTTACCACTGACTCAGACAGGAGAACCTTAGTTTTATTACAAAGTCACCTATGACTGAGACAGGAGAACCTTAGTTTTATTACAAAGTCACATATGACTGAGACAGGAGAACCTTAGTTTTATTACAAAATCACCTATGACTGAGACAGGAGAACCTTAGTTTTATTACAAAATCACCTATGACTGAGACAGGAGAACCTTTGATTTATTTCAGTCACCTATGATTGAGACAGGAGAACCTTAGTTGTATTACAAAGTCACCTATGACTGAGAGAGGAGAACCTTAGTGTTATTTCAAAGTCACCTATGACTGAGACAGGAGAACCTTAGTTTTATTACAAAGTCACCTATGACTGAGACAGGAGAACCTTAGTTTTATTACAAAGTCACCTATGACTGAGACAGGAGAACCTTAGTTTTATTACAAAGTCACCTATGACTGAGACAGGAGAACCTTAGTTTTATTACAAGGTCACCTATGACTGAGACAAGAGAACCTTAGTTTTACTACAAAGTCACCTATGACTGAGAAAGGAGAACCTTAGTTTTATTACAAAGTCACCTATGACTGAGACAGGAGAACCTTAGTTTTATTACAAAGTCACCTATGACTGAGACAGGAGAACCTTAGTTTTATTACAAAGTCAACTATGACTGAGACAGGAGAACCTTAGTTTTATGACAAAGTCACCTATTTTGACTGAGACAGGAGAACCTTAGTTTTATTACAAGGTCACCTATGACTGAGACAGGAGAACCCTAGTTGTATTACAAAATCACCTATGACTGAGATAGGAGAACCTTAGTTTTATTACAAAATCACCTATGACTGAGAGAGGAGAACCTTATTTTTATTACAAGTCACCTATGACTGAGACAGGAGAACCCTAGTTTTATTACAAAGTCACCTATGACTGAGACAGGAGAACCTTAGTTTTATTACAAAGTCACCTATTTTGACTGAGACAGGAGAACCTTAGTTTTATTACAAAGTCACCTATGACTGAGACAGGAGAACCTTAGTTTTATTACAAGGTCACCTATGACTGAGACAGGAGAACCTTAGTTTTACTACAAAGTCACCTATGACTGAGAAAGGAGAACCTTAGTTTTATTACAAAGTCACCTATGACTGAGACAGGAGAACCTTAGTTTTATTACAAAGTCACCTATGACTGAGACAGGAGAACCTTAGTTTTATTACAAGGTCACCTATGACTGAGACAGGAGAACCTTAGTTTTATTACAAAGTCACCTATGACTGAGAAAGGAGAACCTTAGTTTTATTACAAAGTCACCTATGACTGAGACAGGAGAACCTTAGTTTTAATACAAAGTCACCTATGACTGAGAGAGGAGAACCTTTGTTTTATTACAAAGTCACCTATGATTGAGACAGGAGAACCTTAGTTTTATTACAAAGTCACCTATGACTGAGACAGAAGAACCTTAGTTGTAATACAAAGTCACCTATGACTGAGACAGGAGAACCTTTGTTTTATTACAAAATCACCTATGATTGAGACAGGAGAACCTTAGTTTTATTACAAAGTGACCTATTACTGAGACAGGAGAACCTTAGCTTTATTACAAAATCACCTAAGACTGAGACAGGAGAACCTTAGTTTTATTACAAAGTCGCCTATGACTGAGACAGGAGAACCTTCGTTGCATTGCAAAGTCACCTATGACTGAGGCGGGAGAACCTTAGTTTTATTGCAAAGTCACCTATGACTGAGACAGGAGAACCTTAGTTTTATTGCAAAGTCACCTATGACTGAGACAGGAGAACCTTAGTTTTATTGCAAAGTCACCTATGACTGAGGCGGGAGAACCTTAGTTTTATTGCAACGTCACGTATGACTGACACATGAGAACCTTAGTTGTATTACAAAGTCACCTATGACTGAGACAGGAGAACCTTAGTTTTATTACAAAATCACCTATGACTGATACAGGAGAACCTTAGTTTTATTACAAAGTCACCTACGACTGAGACAGGAGAACCTTAGTTTTATTATAAATTACATTATTTAAGAAATGTAAATTTCAGTAATGTTATGCCTGTTGATTATATTGAATTCATTGAACAGTGACCAGTATTGTAGCTAGAGTAGCACGACGGGTGCCACTAGTGGAGCAGGAACTTCTTATCCTTAAGGAGCACCTGAGTTTTTCGGACAACACAAGAGTTAGAATATTTTTTTTTGTTGCGCAAAGCGCATTTTTCTTTTTCCAGAATCCCAACATTAGGTTATATGACAAAAACTCTGAATCAGATCAGCAAAATTGGGAATCAGAATATTATTTTTAGAAAAAAACCATATCCTGTATAGGCCTTCTTGTTTTCTTACTCCCAAAAGAGTTTTAAATTACTTGACTTTCAAATATATGACCTTGAGTGTACCAGATGAAGGTTTCTATAGAAACGCGTCGTGCACACTAACTTTAATATCTACGGTTCTATTGTAAATGAACGATAGAGAATACTGAAGGGGCAATCAAAAATGGACAATCAAGAAAAACGGTCAAATTAGGGAACACAAGACGAAAATATGTATTCATAATCATTTCAAGGTCATTTCATCCTCTCTGACCATGACCTTGATGGTTTGTAAATTTTAATTCATTATCGTTCCTATTCTTGTTGCCTTATCTATCAAACAATCCATCGTCCTACCACGATATTACAAACACAATGCCATAACGTCTTCCGCATTGTCATATTATTTTCTTCAATAATTGACAGATTAAGATTACTTTGTAGTGAAGGGTTAAGAAGAGTTCTCCATTGATTAGGAGTAGAAAGTTACTGGTACACATTATAACTAGTGTTAACGACTTACAGTATAGTTCATTTTGAACATATTAAATTTATTTTAATAGTGGGATTTTTTAATATCAGCCCGGTGAGACATAATTATAAAAAAACAGCACGTGAATCAAGGGAAGATAACGTGTTTCATGAGCCCAAGCTTCATCACTTATTGATCTCATTATCGTGTATGCTAACAATATATTACTTTGTCATACTCCATTTCATGTGAGTTCGTTTTATACAAATATCATTCATTTTGGCAGTGAAGTGTTGACATTTATTTGCTTTCATCAAATATATAAAACAATTTAGAAATACAAGAAATATATATGAGGCTGATACAATGAGAATTATTCTTCATCCTTGGATTTATACAATAACAATTGAAGATACCAAAGAGGTAATCAAAATCCGTATATCGAAGAAGAACAGACAACACAATGGCCAAAAAGAAAAAGTACAAAAAGACAAACAACGATCTACAAAACATACATATAAAACTAAAGATTGAGTAACACTAAAAACCGGGAGTGAACTCCAGTGGCACCCGTTGTATTAATCTAGTTACATTTGAAGGACTAAAGACTGTTAATTATACCCAGAATTTTGGGTGTTGATGAGAATTAATATGTTGATGACAGTGTCCTTTTACTTAGAAAAAATCAACAGATTGTATGTCATTGAGCTGTTCCGACAGTTTTATTTTTATTTTTGTATTCTTAATTAAATCTGAAGGAATTTTCAGGAAATAATAAGAATGTGACGCCTTTTTTATGAACAATTTAACATGTACATTATTATACCTAAATTATTTTCTCAAATAATTAAAGGAACCAGAATAACATGAGTTTAATCACAAATCTTGTGATAAACGAAGTTGCTATTATTACAATATACAATCAAGCCTGTAGTAAGAGGTCATAACCTTTGAGATAAAATAAAATGACCCTATAAGACAGGTGACCTCTTATAAGAGATTCAATTCATATAAAATGTTCTATGACAAGACAAGAAAAATGTGACCTTTTAATACAGGTGACTGCTTTATAGAGGTGACCACACGGGAAGGTATGACTGTATGTCTTAATACTGAAGATGAAATCATAATTATATCAATGTATTTTTTCCATCAGGTTTTAGGGGTCATGGTCTTTAACGTTACTTTCAACAATGTTTTACTTATATTTTGATGGTTAGTTTTATAAGTGGAGGAAACCGGAAAAGCTGGAGGAAAAAAACCGACCTGTCGCAAATGACTGACAAACTTTATCATATAATATTGCATCGAGTACACCTCGCATAAGCTGAATTAGAACTCATGACTTGAGTGGTGATATGCACTGATTCCATAGGTAATTTTGAATCCAACAACCATACGATCAGGACCACAATGGCCGCTTAAATATCATTTATACAATAATAAAGAAAATATAGATATCTAATTCAGTGCACATGATGCATTTCTAGAAGAACACATCAGATTCGATTATAAAGCCAAACAATTGTAAGTGTTTTGGAGAATGAAAACTAAATGAATGGTCCTAAACAGGAGAGACAAAATCGGCTAAGGTCAACTATCTTTTAGTGAGGGATATCGGCTAAGGTCAACTATCCTTTAGTGAGGGATATCGGCTAAGGTCAACTATCCTTTAGTGAGGGATATCGGCTAAGGTCAACTATCCTTTAGTGAGGGATATCGACTAAGGTCAACTATCCTTTAGTGAGGGATATCGGCTAAGGTCAACTATCCTTTAGTGAGGGATATATTATGTTCACCCCGAGGTTCGTATTGCTCCTTTGTTTAGTTTTCTAAGTTGTGTATTGTGTTGTTTTTTTTGTTTGTCTTCGTTCTAGATATTGTGTGCCGAATTTTGCCAGTTTCACTGGATTGTACATTATATAATTACGGCCCTCTGTGTAGGGACACATCCTGATTTGTCAACCTGATTGGGAAGTTGCTTTCCCGAAGGCTTGCCCGAGGGAAAACACCCCCCTCCACCGAAGGTTGACAAATCTGGATGTTTCCCTACACAGAATTCCGTAATTGTTTTATTAAATTTTTGCCAATGTTTTATATGTTATCTCCCTTGTGGGGGAAAATTGGGTTGTTCGGCGGGGAACAATAGGCGTTGTTCGGCGGGGAACAATAGGGTTGTTTCCCGGCAGCGCAAATTTTGGCAAAGCATCTGAATTATTTTATTATCACATCACTAATTTAATCCAATCAAAATCTATCATATAGATTAAAATATAATAATCTTGATTGCTCCTTCGGTTTTCTGCAACGTTTATTTAATACTAATTACATTATCGCTATTTTGTTTATTTTCCCTTTGATGTTTAAAACCAATATGCTTCATATCATGTTAGCGCTGAGACGATTCAAATTATCGCTAATCGCTAAGCGTTGTCAAGGACGCGTAGTAATATCGCTGTTTTCTAATATGACGTTATAATGACGTCACATTACCAAATCCTTGATAAACATACTATCATAGCGATAAAATAATCACAAATGGGGTTTTTTCAAACTCGAGCACGTTTCTCAGTCATCTCTCATCTCAGGGCTGCTTCGCCCTTCGATGATAGATGACTTAGAAACGTCCTCTCGCTTTAAGAAAAACGTCGTTAATCACTTATTATTTAGGACCTATACATTTCAAAACTAAATATATCTAACAACCCATGTCAGAGTAGAAACACTGACAACGACTATGTTTCTATGTATGTTTCATAATGTATATTGTATTGTTTATTTCATTATTTTGCGTGTTTCACTGTCGCTTTATCATTTTATAATTTAATTATATTCTATGAGCTCTATTGCTTACGAATAAAAACTATTATTATTCTTTTAGATTTTGGAAATTTTCCGACAATGTGTTTTTTTTGTTTGTTTTTTTTTTCTATTTAATTCTTTAGAATAACAAGCATACTCAATCAGAATTACATATATTGTTATAATTAATGTTCTACATTTTGTTTCACATTCGTCGTAGAATATCATTTCACAAGTATTTACAGTTGTTTAATTGCCTATACAGTCTGTGTTTAATTTAAGATCCATCAAGAAATTAACACATTACTGTCAAGTAGAAATATAGCTTGTATTGCTATTCTAAAATTCTCGTTATACAATTTAGAACATATTGATATAATTTAGTAAGAAAGGTTATAGATGTAAATAAACATGAAAGACTATGCATCTTTTTGTGACCTTAGACGATGTTGGCTTCCTGATTTATACCCTTTGATTTACTTGTTCCTGAACAGATTTAAACTATTGGATTTCCAATCTTCCGTTTTTAAACTTTCTTTATTATTCTACATTTGGAATATATTGATATAATTTAGTAAGAAAGTAAATAAATGTTAGAGAATACCGAAGGGACAATCAAAAATGAAAAATACAGAGAAACTGGCAAGATAGGGTACACAAGACGAAGAAAAATAAAGCAAAAACACAACACACTATGTGTTGGACACCATTATATGTAAATAAAAACGTATAGATTAAATTTAGTGCAAGCAAACAGAAATAACGTAAATAAGACATGGAACCTCCCACAAACAACTGGAGATAAAGACGATATGGATGTAAATAAACATGAGAGACTATCCATCTGTATGTGACCGTAGCCGATTTTGACTACCGTGTGTAGGCCCTTTGGTTCACTTGCTCCGAACAGTTTTAAGTCATTTAGGTTTCCAACCTTTAGAGCTTGAGTGTACCTGATGAAGTTTGTTCCAGAAGCAGATCGTTCGCTCTAAGTCAGACATCTACGTTTTTATTACACTTAGACACGCAGTTAAGAGACAGTGCTTGTATTGTTACTCACAGTAGGGTCTTCAGTAATAAGCTCCAACACTTAGACACAACTTACAGTTAAGAGACAGTGCTTGTATTGTTATTCACAGTAGGGTCTTCAGTAATAAGCTCCAACACTTAGACACAACTTACAGTTAAGAGACAGTGCTTGTATTGTTACTCACAGTAGGGTCTTCAGTAATAAGCTCCAACACTTAGACACAACTTACAGTTAAGAGACAGTGCTTGTATTGTTACTCACAGTAGGGTCTTCAGTAATAAGCCCCAATCATACCCTAACATGAATAGTGACAGCCGGAAACTTTGAGCCGTAATGAAAGGGGGAGGTTTGGCGCTTTAAAATCTGATTCAACCCACCATTTCTTTAGAAATGCCTGTGCCAAGTCAGGGTCATTACGGTTTTCACAGTTTTCCGGTTGTTGACTGATTTTGTCTGTTTATATACTTATGAGTTTTGACTTTCCCTTTGTTAGATTGTTCGGAGTTCGGTAATTTTAGTATTACCCTTATGAAACAAGCAAAGGTATAAGCAGCAAAGAAAGACTCTTAAATCTAATTAAATGTGAGATAATTAATTACCATCGTTATTAATTAAACTTATTATTACATCATGTGAAGATTAAGTTCATTGTCAATAAATCAGACAAAACATTATTGGTATCCAGGAACCAATCAGTATATTTATACAAATTGACCGATTACAGTAATGACGATCTTAACAAAGTTAAGATCTTTATAAATGACCATATTACACGCTTGACCAAGCATTAGAGGATGTGTCGTAAAAGGTTTCAGATCAGAAGATGAAATCGTTTTCCATCATTAGGATTATATGAGTCTCGGCATCCTTATTATGGCGAGATACTGATCCGTCATATTTCATAAATATAGGGTTGCCTTGTAAATACTCTGTCTTAGTGCTATGTCCAGTTTTTAGGGTTGTCTTGCATAAACTCTGTCTTAGTGCTATTTCCAGTTTTTTAAGGTTGTCTTGTATATACTCTGCCTTAGTTCTATGTCCAGTTTTTTAAGGTTGTCTTGTATATACTCTGTCTTAGTGCTATGTCCAGTTTTTAGGGTTGTCTTGTATATACTCTGTCTTAGTTCTATGTCCAGTTTTTTAAGGTTGTCTTGTATATACTATGTCTTAGTGCTATGTCCAGTTTGTTGGGTTGTCTTGTATATACTCTGTCTTAGTGCTATGTCCAGTTTTTAAGGTTGCCTTGTATATACTCTGTCTTAGTCCTATGTCCAGTTTTTTAAGGTTGTCTTGTATATTCTCTGTCTTAGTGCTATGTCCAGTTTTTAGGGTTGTCTTGTATATACTCTGTCTTAGTGTTATGTCCAGTTTTTAGGGTTGTCTTGTATATTCTCTGTCTTAGTGCTATGTCAAGTTTTTTAAGGTTGTCTTGTATATACTCTGTCTTAGTGCTATGTCCAGTTTTTTGGGTTGTCTTGTATATACTCTGTCTTAGTGCTATGTCCAGTTTTTTAAGGTTGTCTTGTATATACTCTGTCTTAGTGCTATGTCCAGTTTTTTAAGGCTGTCTTGTATATACTCTGTCTTAGTGCTATGTCCAGTTTTTTAAGGTTGTCTTGTATATTCTCTGTCTTAGTGCTATGCCCAGTTTTTAGGGTTGTCTTGTATATACTCTGTCTTAGTGCTATGTCCAGTTTTTTAAGGTTGTCTTGTATATACTCTGTCTTAGTGCTATGTCCAGTTTTTTAAGGTTGTCTTGTATATACTCTGTCTTAGTGCTATGTCCAGTTTTTAGGGTTGTCTTGTATATACTCTGTCTTAGTGCTATGTCCAGTTTTTTAAGGTTGTCTTGTATATACTCTGTCTTAGTGCTATGTCCAGTTTTTTAAGGTTGTCTTGTATATACTCTGTCTTAGTGCTATGTCCAGTTTTTAGGGTTGTCTTGTATATACTCTGTCTTAGTGCTATGTCCAGTTTTTTAAGGTTGTCTTGTATATACTCTGTCTTAGTGCTATGTCCAGTTTTTTAAGGTTGTCTTGTATATTCTCTGTCTTAGTGCTATGTCCAGTTTTTAAGGTTGTCTTGTATATACTCTGTCTTAGTGCTATGTCCAGTTTTTAGGGTTGTCTTGCATAAACTCTGTCTTAGCGCTATTTCCAGTTTTTCAAGGTTGTCTTCTATATACTCTGTCTTAGTTCTATGTCCAGTTTTTTAAGGTTGTCTTGTATATACTCTGTCTTAGTGCTATGTCCAGTTTTTTAAGGTTGTCTTGTATATACTCTGTCTTAGTGCTATGTCAAGTTTTTTAAGGTTGTCTTGTATATACTCTGTCTTAGTGCTATGTCCAGTTTTTAGGGTTGTCTTGTATATACTCTGTCTTAGTGCTATGTCCAGTTTTTTAAGGTTGTCTTGTATATACTCTGTCTTAGTGCTATGTCCAGTTTTTTAAGGTTGTCTTGTATATTCTCTGTCTTAGTGCTATGTCCAGTTTTTAAGGTTGTCTTGTATATACTCTGTCTTAGTGCTATGTCCAGTTTTTAGGGTTGTCTTGCATAAACTCTGTCTTAGCGCTATTTCCAGTTTTTCAAGGTTGCCTTCTATATACTCTGTCTTAGTTCTATGTCCAGTTTTTTAAGGTTGTCTTGTATATACTCTGTCTTAGTGCTATGTCCAGTTTTTAGGGTTGTCTTGCATAAACTCTGTCTTAGTGCTATTTCCAGTTTTTAGGGTTGTCTTCTATATACTCTGTCTTAGTTTTATGTTCAGTTTTTTAGGGTTGTCTTGCATATACTCTGTCTTAGTGCTATGTCCAGTTTTATAAGGTTGTCTTGTATATACTCTGTCTTAGTGCTATGTCCAGTTTTTAGGGTTGTCTTGTATATTCTCTGTCTTAGTGCTATGTCCAGTTTTTAGGGTTGTCTTGTATATACTCTGTCTTAGTGCTATGTCCAGTTTTTAGGGTTGTCTTGTATATACTCTGTCTTAGTGCTATGTCCAGTTTTTAGGGTTGTCTTGTATATACTCTGTCTTAGTGCTATGTCCAGTTTTATAAGGTTGCCTTGTATATACTCTGTCTTAGTGCTATGTCCAGTTTTTTAAGGTTGTCTTGCATATACTCTGTCTTAGTGCTATGTCCAGTTTTTTAAGGTTGTCTTGTATATTCTCTGTCTTAGTACTATGTCCAGTTTTTAGGGTTGTCTTGTATATACTCTGTCTTAGTGCTATGTCCAGTTTTTTAAGGTTGTCTTGTATATACTCTGTCTTAGTGCTATGTCCAGTTTTTAAGGTTGTCTTGTATATACTCTGTCTTAGTGCTATGTCCAGTTTTTAAGGTTGTCTTGTATATACTCTGTCTTAGTGTTATGTCCAGTTTTAAGGTTGTCTTGTATATACTCTGTCTTAGTGCTATGTCCAGTTTTTAGGGTTGTCTTGTATATACTCTGTCTTAGTACTATGTCCATTTTTTTAAGGTTGTCTTGTATATACTCTGTCTTAGTACTATGTTTATTTTTTTAAGGTTGTCTTGTATATACTCTGTCTTAGTGCTATGTCCAGTTTTTAGGGTTGTCTTGTATATACTCTGTCTTAGTGCTATGTCCAGTTTTTAAGGTTGTCTTGTATATACTCTGTCTTAGTACTATGTCCAGTTTTTAAGGTTGCCTTGTATATACTCTGTCTTAGTGCTATGTCCAGTTTTTAGGGTTGTCTTGTATATACTCTGTCTTAGTACTATGTCCAGTTTTTAAGGTTGTCTTGTATATACTCTGTCTTAGTGTTATGTCCAGTTTTTAAGGTTGTCTTGTATATACTCTGTCTTAGTGCTATGTCCAGTTTTTAAGGTTGTCTTGTATATACTCTGTCTTAGTGCTATGTCCAGTTTTTAAGGTTGTCTTGTATATACTCTGTCTTAGTGCTATGTCCAGTTTTTAAGGTTGTCTTGTATATACTCTGTCTTAGTACTATGTCCATTTTTTTAAGGTTGTCTTGTATATACTCTGTATTAGTATTATGTCCATTTGTTTAAGGTTGTCTTGTATAAACTCTGTCTTAGTGTTATGTCCAGTTTTTTAAGGGTTGTCTTGTATATACTCTGTCTTAGTGTTATGTCCAATTTTTTAAGGGTTGTCTTGCATATACTCTGTCTTAGTTGTATGTCCAGGTTTGTAAGATTATGGTTAGGGTGATTAGCGCCACTTTATCACTTAAGATTGTATCAAGTACACCTTGCCAATAGGAGAATTCGAACTCACACCTTTAATGTTGATAGGCACTGATTGCACAAGTGGTTGTAAATCCAACTACCATATGACTACAACCATGACAACCCCTTACCGTGTTTTTTTCTATTTTCTCCTCTTGTGCTATATTATATTACTTTGTTTATCAATAGTTAACACTACTTTTACTGCTATGGACAGACTCGTACATTCTCACCTCTTAGATAAAGTAGTTCGTTAATTTAGGTGACAAAGATTGTTA
Source organism: Bathymodiolus septemdierum (assembly GCA_963383655.1). Classification (NCBI taxonomy): domain Eukaryota; kingdom Metazoa; phylum Mollusca; class Bivalvia; order Mytilida; family Modiolidae; genus Bathymodiolus; species Bathymodiolus septemdierum. Next base: position 62,220,135 of record OY726527.1, on the reverse strand, counting down.
TATATTACTACGACTATTGTTGTTTATCTTAACTCATGTTTTGTCTGTGTATTTCCTTATTGACTTTTACAACATTTTTCTACAAACATGAGATTTAATAGAATGGTAACGAGATCAATTCTAACCCACGGTGACTATTGATTTTGTTTTAATATCCTTTTAATTGACTACTATATTTATCTTATTTATTGTGTCTTTCTGTAATTTCTAGAGACAAAATTACACAGTTTGTAGAAATAGTTGTTGTTGATGTATAATTATATTGAAAGAACTGTTAAGCGATTCAAATTGATCATTAGAAGCAGTTTCTCATCAACAGAATGTTGGTCATTAAATTGTTTCATCTTTAGAAGAGTTTGAAAATACCAAAGGGGTAATAATTGTCATTAAGTTGATAAAATACCTATCTTTAGACACTGACAAGGCAATATAAAATACCTATCTTTAGATACTGACAAGGCAATATAAAATACCTATCTTTAGACACTGACAAGGCAATATAAAATACCTATCTTTAGACACTGACAAGTCAATATAAAATACCTATCTTTAGACACTGACAAGGCAATATAAAATACCTATCTTTAGACACTGACAAGGCAATATAAAATACCTATCTTTAGACACTGACAAAGCAATATAAAATACCCATCTTTAGACACTGACAAGGCAATATAAAATACCTATCTTTAGACACTGACAAGGCAATATAAAATACCTATCTTTAGACACTGACAAGGCAATATAAAATACCTATCTTTAGATACTGACAAGGCAATATGAAATACCTATCTTTAGACACTGACAAGGCAATATCAAATACCCATCTTTAGACACTGACAAGGCAATATCAAATACCTATCTTTAGACACTGATAAGGCAATATAAAATACCTATCTTTAGACACTGACAAGGCAATATAAAATACCTATCTTTAGATACTGACAAGGCAATATGAAATACCTATCTTTAGACACTGACAAGGCAATATTAAATACCTATCTTTAGACATTGACAAGGCAATATAAAATACCTATCTTTAGATACTGACAAGGCAATATAAAATACATATCTTTAGACACTGACAAGGCAATATAAAATACCTATCTTTAGACACTGACAAGGCAATATAAAATACCTATCTTTAGACATTGACAAGGCAATATAAAATACATATCTTTAGACATTGACAAGGCAATATAAAATACATATCTTTAGACATTGACAAGGCAATATAAAATACATATCTTTAGATATTGACAAGGCAATATAAAATACCTATCTTTAGACATTGACAAGGCAATATAAAATACCTATCTTTAGACACTGACAAGGCAATATACAATACCTATCTTTAGACATTGACAAGGCAATATAAAATACCTATCTTTAGACATTGACAAGGCAATATAAAATACCTATCTTTAGACATTGACAAGGCAATATGAAATACCTATCTTTAGACATTGACAAGGCAATACAATATCAAACAACATACTTCTTTTGTTTTAATAGGAACAACATTGACGAAGGTAAATGTGAAAATAAAACTGTCTCTTTAGAAGAGTTTGAAGATACCAATATAAATACTAGTACTTTGATATTTATTTTCCTATGATCATACACAATCATTTATATATGTACTTATTTTTCCTATGATCATATACAATCATTTATATATGTACTTATTTTTCCTATGATCAGACACAATCATTTATATATGTACTTATTTTTCCTCACTTCGTTCGTTCGAATATAAAGTAATTCTATTCTAAAAGGTACATAGGAATGGTACTCGCTATAACCTTTATCCAGAAGATATGCTATTCTATACACATATCAGTAATTATTAATTAACCAACAAATTAAAGAACATAAATACATGTAAAGCACATTGCAGCTGAATAACCCTAGAACCTCGATTCCTTACCTTGCATCACACGACCACATGTCACATGACTAAATACCTACACGTACTCATGTCACATGACTAAATAACTACACGTATTCATGTCACATGACTAAATACCTACACGTACTCATGTCACATGACTAAATGCATACACGTACTCATGTCACATGACTAAATACATACACGTACTCATGTCACATGACTAAATACCTACACGTACACATTTCATAGGTTAAATACCTACATGTACTCATGTCACATGACTAAATACCTACACGTACTCATGTCGCATGACTAAATACCTACACGTACTCATGTCACATGACTAAATACCTACACGTACTCATGTCACATAACTAAATACCTACATGTACTCATATCACATGACTAAATACCTACACATACTCATGTCACATGACTACATACCTACACATACTCATGTCACATGACTACATACCTACACGTACTCATGTCACATGACTAAATACCTACACGTACTCATGTCAAATGACTAAATACCTACATGTCATGTTTTAATGATGAACACCCAAAACAAAGCAAATTGTATTTACAACTTCAATTATGTCAAGTGTAGAACATTTTGTCGTTAATATATTTGATTGTCAAAGAACTGCTGGACTGACATTATCTAACTGATTGTGTCAATTATAGAACATATTTCCGTTAATATATTTGATTGTCAAAGTATTTCTGGACTGACAGTATCTAACTAATTGTGTCAACTGTAGAAAATATTGTCTTTAATATATTTGATTGTCAAAATAATGCTGGACTGGCAGTATATAATCAAGGTATTGCTGGACTGACAGTGTCTAACATATTGCCTCTATTGTTGGATTGAAAGAATCTAACCTTTTGTCTTTAATATATTTGATTGTTAAAGTATCGCTGAACTGACAGTGTCCAACATATTGCATTCATTGCTGGACTGACATTATATATCGTTTTACCCTTAATATATTTGATTGTCAAAGTATTGCTGGACTGAGTGTATGTAGCCTTTTGCCTTTAATATATTTGATTATCAAAGTATCGCTGAACTGACAGTATTTATTCTTTTTCCTATAATATATTTGATTTTCAAAGTATTGCTGGACTGAGAGTATTTAACCTTTTGCCTTTAATATATTTGATTGTCAAAGTATTGCTGAACTGACAGCATTTATTCTTTTTCCTATAATATATTTGATTTTCAAAGTATTGCTGGACTGACAGTATTTAACCTTTTGCCTTTAATATATTTGATTATCAAAGTATTGCTGGACTGACATTATTTAACCTTTTGCCTTTAATATATTTGATTGTCAAAATATTGCTGGACTGTTAGTATTTAACCTTTTGCTTATAATTTATTTGATTATCAAAGTATTGCTGGACTGATAGTATTTAACCCTTTGCTTACAATATATTAGATTGTCAACGTATTACTGGTCTGACATTATCTAACGTTTTGCCTTTAATATATTTGATTATCAAAGTATCGCTGGACTGAAAGTGTCGAACATATTGCATTCATTGCTGGACTGACAGTGTCTAACATTTTACCCTTAAAATATTTGATTGTTTAAAGCGTTGTTGGACTGACAGTATTTAACTGATTGAATTTCATTTCACGTTGTCTGTGCTGCGTAATATGAGCAAATTAGATTGTTCACCAATAACACCATGTATTTAATTAGACAAGGAACTACTTTACTGCAGTAAAGGATCCCTTTAATCTCTAAACCAAATTATTCCGAATGACTACTAAAATATTTATACCATATTAACTTAGATTTGTTGGTTTATGTTGAAAAAACATCGTGAATTTGATATATTTACAAAATACTAAATTAATGGTTGTTTGTGAATGTACAATCAAACCTGTATTATGAGGTCACACGTGGGTCAAAGAAAAGGTGGTCTAATAAGACAGGTGACCTGTTAAAAGAAGTTCAATTCATATGAAATTTTCTGACAGGACAATCAAATGGTGACATTTTGATACTGATGGCCTATTAATAGAGGTGACCGTATGTACAGGTTTTACTATATATTAATAGGTTCATATGTTTAATTTAAGAACTGCTGACACTATTGTTTTATTGACGAGCTATTTATGTTATAATCATGTTTTATTTGGGATATTTAGTTTTCATGATATCAATGTTATATCAATGAATGACCATAATGGCTATTGTAACGAGGGGTTGGGTTCGCCTTCCAATGAGTAATGACTATCATAACCATGGATTGGGTTCGCCTTCCAATGAGTAATGACTATCATAACCATGGATTGGGTTCGCCTTCCTGTGTGTAATGACTATCATTACCATGGATTGGGTTCGCCTTCCATTGAGTAATGACTATCATAACCATGGATTGGGTTCGCCTTCCAGTGAGTAATGACTATCATAACCATGGATTGGGTTCGCCTTCCTGTGTGTAGTTACTATCATAACCATGGATTGGGTTCGCCTTCCTGTGAGTAATGACTATCATAACCATGGATTGGGTTCGCCTTCCTGTGAGTAATGACTATCATAACCATGGATTGGGTTCGCCTTCCTGTGTGTAGTTACTATCATAACCATGGATTGGGTTCGCCTTCCTGTGTGTAGTTACTATCATAACCATGGATTGGGTTCGCCTTCCATTGAGTAATGACTATCATAACCATGGATTGGGTTCGCCTTCCTGTGTGTAGTTACTATCATAACCATGGATTGGGTTCGCCTTCCTGTGTGTAGTTACTATCATAACCATGGATTGGGTTCGCCTTCCATTGAGTAATGACTATCATAACCATGGATTGGGTTCGCCTTCCTGTGTGTAGTTACTATCATAACCATGGATTGGGTTCGCCTTCCTGTGAGTAATGACTATCATAACCATGGATTGGGTTCGCCTTCCTGTGTGTAGTTACTATCATAACCATGGATTGGGTTCGCCTTCCATTGAGTAATGACTATCATAACCATGGATTGGGTTCGCCTTCCTGTGTGTAGTTACTATCATAACCATGGATTGGGTTCGCCTTCCTGTGTGTAGTTACTATCATAACCATGGATTGGGTTCGCCTTCCATTGAGTAATGACTATCATAACCATGGATTGGGTTCGCCTTCCTGTGTGTAATGACTATCATAACCATGGATTGGGTTCGCCTTCCTGTGTGTAGTTACTATCATAACCATGGATTGGGTTCGCCTTCCAGTGAGTAATGACTATCATAACCATGGATTGGGTTCGCCTTCCAGTGAGTAATGACTATCATAATCATGGATTGGGTTCGCCTTCCTGTGTGTAGTTACTATCATAACCATGGATTGGGTTCGCGTTCCTGTGTGTAGTTACTATCATAACCATGGATTGGGTTCGCCTTCCATTGAGTAATGACTATCATAACCATGGATTGGGTTCGCCTTCCTGTGTGTAATGACTATCATAACCATGGATTGGGTTCGCCTTCCTGTGTGTAGTTACTATCATAACCATGGATTGGGTTCGCCTTCCATTGAGTAATGACTATCATAACCATGGATTGGGTTCGCCTTCGTGTGTGTAGTTACTATCATAACCATGGATTGGGTTCGCCTTCATGTGTGTAGTTACTATCATAACCATGGATTGGGTTCGCCTTCCATTGAGTAATGACTATCATAACCATGGATTGGGTTCGCCTTCCTGTGTGTAATGACTATCATAACCATGGATTGGGTTCGCCTTCCTGTGTGTAGTTACTATCATAACCATGGATTGGGTTCGCCTTCCATTGAGTAATGACTATCATAACCATGGATTGGGTTCGCCTTCCAGTGAGTAATGACTATCATAATCATGGATTGGGTTCGCCTTCCTGTGTGTAGTTACTATCATAACCATGGATTGGGTTCGCCTTCCTGTGTGTAGTTACTATCATAACCATGGATTGGGTTCGCCTTCCATTGAGTAATGACTATCATAACCATGGATTGGGTTCGCCTTCCTGTGTGTAATGACTATCATAACCATGGATTGGGTTCGCCTTCCTGTGTGTAGTTACTATCATAACCATGGATTGGGTTCGCCTTCCATTGAGTAATGACTATCATAACCATGGATTGGGTTCGCCTTCCAGTGAGTAATGACTATCATAATCATGGATTGGGTTCGCCTTCCTGTGTGTAGTTACTATCATAACCATGGATTGGGTTCGCCTTCCATTGAGTCATGACTATCATAACCATGGATTGGGTTCGCCTTCCTGTGTGTAGTTACTATCATAACCATGGATTGGGTTCGCCTTCCTGTGAGTAATGACTATCATAACCATGGATTGGGTTCGCCTTCCATTGAGTAATGACTATCATAACCATGGATTGGGTTCGCCTTCCTGTGTGTAGTTACTATCATAACCATGGATTGGGTTCGCCTTCCTGTGAGTAATGACTATCATAACCATGGATTGGGTTCGCCTTCCAGTGAGTAATGACTATCATAACCATGGATTGGGTTCGCCTTCCAGTGAGTAATGACTATCATAATCATGGATTGGGTTCGCCTTCCTGTGTGTAGTTACTATCATAACCATGGATTGGGTTCGCCTTCCTGTGAGTAATGACTATCATAACCATGGATTGGGTTCGCCTTCCAGTGAGTAATGACTATCGTAACCATGGATTGGGTTCGCCTTCCTGTGTGTAGTTACTATCATAACCATGGATTGGGTTCGCCTTATTGTGAGTAATGACTATCATAACCATGGATTGGGTTCGCCTTCCAGTGAGTAATGACTATCATAACCATGGATTGGGTTCGCCTTCCAGTGAGTAATGACTATCATAATCATGGATTGGGTTCGCCTTCCAGTGAGTAATGACTATCATAACCATGGATTGGGTTCGCCTTCCAGTGAGTAATGACTATCATAACCATGGATTGGGATCGCCTTCCAGTGAGTAATGACTATCATAACCATGGATTGGGTTCTCCTTCCAGTGAGTAATGACTATCATAACCATGGATTGGGTTCGCCTTCCAGTGAGTAATAACTCTCATAACCATGGATTGGGTTCGCCTTCCAGTGAGTAATGACTATCATAACCATGGATTGGGTTCGCCTTCCAGTGAGTAATGACTTTCATAACCATGGATTGGGTTCGCCTTTCTGTGAGTAATGACTATCATAACCATGGATTGAGCTCGCCTTCCAGTGAGTAATGACTATCATAACCATGGATTGGGCTCGCCTTCCAGTGAGTAATGACTATCATAACCATGGATTGAGCTCGCCTTCCAGTGAGTAATGACTATCATAACCATGGATTGGGTTCGCCTTCCAGTGAGTAATGATTATCATAACCATGGATTGGGTTCGCCTTCCAGTGAGTAATGACGATCATAACCATGGATTGGGTTCGTCTTCCTGTGGGTAATGACTATCATAGCCATGGATTGGGTTCACCTTCCTGTGTGTAATTACTATCTTAACCATGGATTGGGTTCACCTTCCTGTGTGTAATTACTATCTTAACCATGGATTGGGTTCGCCTTCCTGTGTGTAATTACTATCTTAACCATGGATTGGGTTCGCCTTCCTGTGTGTAATTATTATCATTACCATGGATTGGGTTCGCCTTCCTGTGTGTAATGACTATCATAGCCATGGATTGGGTTCGTCTTCCTGTGTGTAATTACTATCATTACCATGGATTGGGTTCGCCTTCCTGTGTGGAATTACTATCTTAACCATGGATTGGGTTCGCCTTCCTGTGTGTAATTACTATCATAACCATGGATTGGGTTCGCCTTCCTGTGTGTAATTATTATCATTACCATGGATTGGGTTCGCCTTCCTGTGTGTAATGACTATCATAGCCATGGATTGGGTTCGCCTTCCTGTGTGTAATTACTATCATTACCATGGATTGGGTTCGCCTTCCTGTGTGTAATTACTATCATAACCATGGATTGGGTTAGCCTTCCTTGGTGTAATTACTATCATAACGTGGATTTGGTTCGCGTTCCTGTGAGTAATGACTATCATAACCATGGATTGGGTTCGCCTTCCAGTGAGTAATGACTATCATAACCATGGATTGGGTTCGTCTTCCTGTGTGTAATTACTATCATAACCATGGATTGGGTTCGCCTTCAAGTGGGTAATGACTATCATAACCATGGATTGGGTTCGCCTTCCAGTGAGTAATGACTATCATAACCATGGATTGGGTTAGTCTTCCTGTGGGTAATTACTATCTTAACCATGGATTGGGTTCGCCTTCCTGTGTGTAATTATTATCATTAACATGGATTGGGTTCGCCTTCCTGTGTGTAATGACTATCATAGCCATGGATTGTGTTCGCCTTCCTGTGTGTAATTACTATCATTACCATGGATTGGTTCGCCTTCCTGTGTGTAATTACTATCTTAACCATGGATTGGGTTCGCCTTCCTGTGTGTAATTACTATCATAACCATGGATTGGGTTCGCCTTCCTGTGTGTAATGACTATCATAGCCATGGATTGGGTTCGCCTTCCTTGGTGTAATTACTATCATTACCATGGATTGGGTTCGCCTTCCAGTGGGTAATGACAAATCATAACCATGGATTGGGTTCACCTTCCTTGCTGTAATTACTATCATAACCATGGATTGGGTTCCCCTTCCAGTGGGTAATGACAAATCATAACCATGGATTGGATTCACCTTCCTTGCTGTAATTACTATCATAACCATGGCTTGGGTTCGCCTTCAAGTGGGTAATGACTATCATAACCATGGATTGGGTTCGCCGTCCTGTGGGTAATGACAGTAATAACCATGGATTGGGTTAGCCTTCCAGTGGAGAATGACTATCATAACCATGGATTGGGTTCGCCTTCCTTGGTGTAATTACTATCATAACGTGGATTTGGTTCGCGTTCCTGTGTGTAATTACTATCATAACCATGGATTGGGTTCGCCTTCCTTGGTGCAATTACTATCATAACCATGGATTGGGTTCCCCTTCCAGTGGGTAATGACAAATCATAACCATGGATTGGGTTCACCTTCCTTGGTGTAATTACTATCATAACCATGGCTTGGGTTCGCCTTCAAGTGGGTAATGACTATCATAACCATGGATTGGGTTCGCCGTCCTGTGGGTAATGACAGTAATAACCATGGATTGGGTTAGCCTTCCAGTGGATAATGACTATCATAACCATGGATTGGGTTCGCCTTCCTTGGTGTAATTACTATCATAACGTGGATTTGGTTCGCGTTCCTGTGTGTAATTACTATCATAACCATGGATTGGGTTCGCCTTCAAGTGGGTAATGACTATCATAACCATGGATTGGGTTCGCCGTCCTGTGGGTAATGACAGTAATAACCATGGATTGGGTTCGCCTTCCAGTGGATAATGACTATCATAACCATGGATTGGGTTCGCCTTCCTTGGTGTAATTACTATCATAACGTGGATTTGGTTCGCGTTCCTGTGTGTAATTACTATCATAACCATGGATTGGGTTCGCCTTCCTTGGTGCAATTACTATCATAACCATGGATTGGGTTCCCCTTCCAGTGGGTAATGACAAATCATAACCATGGATTGGGTTCACCTTCCTTGGTGTAATTACTATCATAACCATGGCTTGGGTTCGCCTTCAAGTGGGTAATGACTATCATAACCATGGATTGGGTTCGCCGTCCTGTGGGTAATGACAGTAATAACCATGGATTGGGTTAGCCTTCCAGTGGATAATGACTATCACAACCATGGATTGGGTTCGCCTTCCTTGGTGTAATTACTATCATAACCATGGCTTGGGTTCCTCCTTCAAGTGGGTAATGACTATCATAACCATGGACTGGGTTCGCCTTCCTGTGTGTAATGACTATCATAACCATGGATTGGGTTCCCCTTCCAGTGGGTAATTACTATCATAACCATGGATTGGGTTCCCCTTCCTGTGTGTAATTACTATCATAACCATGGATTGGGTTCGCCTTCAAGTGGGTAATGACTATCATAACCATGGATTGGGTTCGCCTTCCTGTGTGTAATTACTATCATAACCATGGATTGGGTTCCCCTTCCAGTGGGTAATGACAAATCATAACCATGGATTGGGTTCGCCTTCCTTGGTGTAATTACTATCATAACGTGGATTTGGTTCGCGTTCCTGTGTGTAATTACTATCATAACCATGGATTGGGTTCGCCTTCCTTGGTGCAATTACTATCATAACCATGGATTGGGTTCCCCTTCCAGTGGGTAATGATAAATCATAACCATGGATTGGGTTCACCTTCCTTGGTGTAATTACTATCATAACCATGGCTTGGGTTCGCCTTCAAGTGGGTAATGACTATCATAACCATGGATTGGGTTCGCCGTCCTGTGGGTAATGACAGTAATAACCATGGATTGGGTTAGCCTTCCAGTGGATAATGACTATCATAACCATGGATTGGGTTCGCCTTCCTGTGTGTAATTACTATCATAACGTGGATTTGGTTCGCGTTCCTGTGTGTAATTACTATCATAACCATGGATTGGGTTCGCCTTCCTTGGTGCAATTACTATCATAACCATGGATTGGGTTCCCCATCCAGTGGGTAATGACAAATCATAACCATGGATTGGGTTCACCTTCCTTGGTGTAATTACTATCATAACCATGGATTGGGTTCGCCTTCAAGTGGGTAATGACTATCATAACCATGGATTGGGTTCGCCGTCCTGTGGGTAATGACAGTAATAACCATGGATTGGGTTAGCCTTCCAGTGGATAATGACTATCATAACCATGGATTGGGTTCGCCTTCCTTGGTGTAATTACTATCATAATGTGGATTTGGTTCGCGTTCCTGTGTGTAATTACTATCATAACCATGGATTGGGTTCGCCTTCCTTGGTGCAATTACTATCATAACCATGGATTGGGTTCCCCTTCCAATGGGTAATGACAAATCATAACCATGGATTGGGTTCACCTTCCTTGGTGTAATTACTATCATAACCATGGCTTGGGTTCGCCTTCAAGTGGGTAATGACTATCATAACCATGGATTGGGTTCGCCGTCCTGTGGGTAATGACAGTAATAACCATGGATTGGGTTAGCCTTCCAGTGGATAATGACTATCATAACCATGGATTGGGTTCGCCTTCCTTGGTGTAATTACTATCATAACCATGGCTTGGGTTCCTCCTTCAAGTGGGTAATGACTATCATAACCATGGATTGGGTTCGCCTTCCTGTGTGTAATGACTATCATAACCATGGATTGGGTTCCCCTTCCAGTGGGTAATTACTATCATAACCATGGATTGGGTTCCCCTTCCTGTGTGTAATTACTATCATAACCATGGATTGGGTTCGCCTTCAAGTGGGTAATGACTATCATAACCATGGATTGGGTTCGCCTTCCTGTGTGTAATTACTATCATAACCATGGATTGGGTTCCCCTTCCAGTGGGTAATGACAAATCATAACCATGGATTGGGTTCGCCTTCCTTGGTGTAATTACTATCATAACCATGGCTTGGGTTCGCCTTCAAGTGGGTAATAACTATCATAACCATGGATTGGGTTCACCGTCCTATGGGTAATGACAGTAATAACCATGGATTGGGTTCGCCTTCCAGTGGATAATGACTATCATAACCATGGATTGGGTTCGCCTTCCAGTGGGTAATGACTATCATAACCATGGATGGGGTTCACCTTCCAGTGGGTAATGACTGTCAAAACCATGGATTGGGTTCGCCGTTCTGGCTGGGTGTAATGGTTACAAAAAACAGGGGTTGGGTTCGCTTTCCTGTATGCAATGGGCATCACAACCAAAGGTTGGGTTCGGATTCCTCGGTGTAATTGATATCATAACTAAGGGTTAGGTTCGCATTCCTCAGTGTAATTGTTATCAAAACCATGGCTTGGGTTCGCCTTCCACGGTGTAATTTCTATCATAAGCATGGATAGGGTTTATATTTCTGGGAGTAATGGTTGTCATAGCCAGGGATGGGTTCATCCCTTATAATTCGATGATTACTAGGGATTGGGTTCACGTTTTCGGAGAGTAATGGTTATTGTAACTAGGAGTTGGATTAGCCTCATACCTAGATAGTTCAACGTTCAATGCATGTACATGACAATTTCTATCAGTTTTCTACGTGTACTCGTTGAGGTCCCGAAACAAAGAACAGATATTCCACCAAATCCAATGTGTCCACGTTCATCCTGTCACTATCCAAAGGGTTAGGGTTAGGGTTATGATGTTTAACGCCACTTTCAACAAAATTTCAATTATATCAATATGGACAGTTTTATTGGTGGAGTAAACCGGTGTACCCGGAGAAAACCATCGACCTGCAGCAAGTCACTGACAAACTTTATCACATAATGTTGCATAGAGTACACATCGCCGGAGCGGGATTCGAACTCACAACATTGGTGGTGATTGGCACTGATTATATAGAGTAGTTGTAGATCCAACTACTATATTATCACAGCCACGACGTCCCCATGTTCCAATCCAAATATAGTTGTTATCCTATGCTGCCTGTTTCTCAGGAATATCCATTTTTGACTGTCTCTTCTCTGACTTTTATCCAAACAAATTCTCACTCCACTGGTTAGACTTTCTTGTCGTAATGTGAATTAATAATGCTCATGGTTTGTAGTTATGCTTTGCTATGCAACATATTGCATCGTCATTTATACTGCAAAGACAACCTGTCAATCATTTAGGTCTTGTAATCCTTGTTTTAATCATTAACACGCAGCATGTTGATCACGCTATCAGAAACAAATTACAATAACTGAAACTTAAATCCTGTTGTTAAGTTAATAACAATAACATTGTGTTGTCCATGTTATATGCCGAAATATATCCCAAGGTTAGATGGCATAATGCACTCTCTTTCGGGTCGTGCATTATTCCTTCAAATCTTGGGACATATCACATGGACAACACAATACTATTGTATAATATAACATTGATATCATGGAAACTAAATATCCCAAATAAAACATGATTATAACATAAATAGCTCGTCAATAGCGAAATAGTGTCAGCAGTTCTTAAATTAAACATATAAACCTATACATACGGTCACCTCTATTAATAGGCCACCAGTATTAAAATGTCACCATTTGATTGTCCTGTCAGAAAAATTCATATGAATTGAACTTCTTTTAGGAGGTCACCTGTCTTATTAGACCACATTTTCTTTGTCCCAAGTGTGACCTCGTAATACAGGTTTGATTGTACATTCTCAAACAACCATTAATGTAGTATTTTGTAAATAAATCAAATTTGCGATGTTTTTTCAATATAAACCAACTAATCTAAGTTAACATGGTATAAATATTTTAGTAGTCATTCGGAATAATTTGGTTTAGAGATTAAAGGGATCCTTTACTGCAGTAAAGTAGTTCCTTGTCTAATTAAATACATGGTGTTATTGGTGAACAATCTAATTTGCTCATATTACGCAGCACAGACAACGTGGAATGAAATTCAATCACTTAGATACTATCAGTCCAACAACACTTTGAACAATCAAATATATTAAGGGTAAAATGTTAGACACTGTCAGTCCAGCAATGAATGCAATATGTTAGACACATTATAGGCAACAGGTGAGATACTGTCAGTCCAGCGATACTTTGATAATAAAATATATTATAGGTTAAATGTTAGATACTGTCAGTCTAGCAATACTTTGTCAATCAAATATAGTATAGGCAAAATGTTAGATACTGTCAGTCCAGCAATACTTTGTCAATCAAATATAGTATAGGCAAAATGTTAGATACTGTCAGTCTAGCAATACTTTGTCAATCAAATATAGTATAGGCAAAATGTTAGATACTATCAGTCCAGCAATACTTTGATTATCCAGATTTGGTAAGCAGCAAATTGATTTGACAATTACAGACCATCTGAGCGTGATCCCTGATGGTGATGCATTATATCTTCATTACCGACATATCAGAAAAAATGACCATAAGTTGTGGTTAATTATGTCGTCAGTCAGTACCATTTAACTTTTCATTATCAATGTCATCAACAAGCCAGGAAAGTGAGCGGTGTATTTGTGTGTTAGGGGATTCACATTTGCCTTTTCTACGATTTTTAGATTATATTTGGTGACTGCTCCGACATGCTGTATTGTGTTTGTTTTATCAGAAACACAGATCATTTAAAGCTGTGGTTAGTTATGTTGTCAGTCAGTACCATTTAACATTTCATTTTCAATGTCATCAACATTTTGTGCTGGAAATTAGAAATTTTCTTGAGATATTCAGATTCATTCACATTTTAGTTTCAATTTGTATTAATTTCATCAACATTCTTTATCCTCATTTCAATAGAAGGGCAGGATTGGACATACAAAATTAGCCTAACCCCACCACTTGTTATTGAAATACATGTGCTAAGCCAGGAAAGTGAACGGTTATACATTTGTGTGTCAGGGGCTTCGGATTTCCCTTTTTTTCTACGATTGTTCTATTGGATTGTGTGACTGTTCTGACAATGCTGTTTTCTGTTTGTTTTATCAGAAAGGCGGATCATTTAAAGTTTTGATTAATCATGTCGTCAGCCAGTACAATTTAACATTTCATTTTCAATAGGTCATCAACATTTAGTGTCTATCTTTAGAAATTCCCTTGGGATATTTAGATTCATCCACATTTTAGGTTCAATTACTATTCGTACACACATCATGGTTTTATCAACATTTTTATTTATTATTATCATTTCATTAAGAGGGGAGGATTGGGTCTATAAAACTAGTTTAACCCCCGTCACTTTTTATTGAAGTGCCTGTACCAAACCAGGAATGTTAACGATCATCCATTTATAAATGTGTTCGAGTTTTGAATTCGTCTCTAACTACGATTTTTCTATTGAATTTTGGATCTGTTCCGACAGTGTTGCATTTTTTTGTTTTTTTGTTCAATGCTTGCTGATTTTAGATTCCATATCATTCTTTTAATTAGTTAATATAGAACAATTTCCTGTCAAACTCCTCAGAAAAAAAAACACAGTTAAATAACAATAATTTGTGTAGTATATTTGATTGTTTATTTCTACAAAGTCAATGGTGGAATAATTTAAACAAATAAAGACAAAAATAAAATTACACCATGTAACGTTAATTATTTAATTATTTTGCGTGTAATATAGGCGTGAGACGTACAAAATAATATAGGCGTGAGACGTACACAATAATATAGGCGTGAGACATACAAAATAATATAGGCGTGAGATGTACACAATAATATAGGTGTGAGACGTACAAAATAATATAGGCGTGAGACGTACACAATAATATAGGCGTGAGACGTACACAATAATATAGGCGTCAGACGTACAAAATAATATAGGCGTCAGACGTACAAAATAATATAGGCGTCAGACGTACACAATAATATAGGCGTGAGACGTACACAATAATATAGGCGTGAGACGTACACAATAATATAGGCGTGAGACGTACACAATAATATAGACGTGAGACGTACAACATAATATAGGCGCGAGACGTACACAATAATATAGGCATGAGACGTACAAAATAATATACCCTTATTAAATTGATTGATTTTTAAATGCCAATATTTAAATATCAGACCGTCAATAGTTGTTTTTGTCGTAAATAAATGATTTTATTACCAGGGAATTAATTTTACAAAAAATTAGCGTATTCAAATGAAATAATGAACGTTATAGAAATGTATCAGAGTCGAAATATATCAATTATTGTTCTGAATGTCTTTGGTGATCAAAAAACATGAAATTTGTCTAAGATGTATTGATAGTATAAAGATTGGCAAATAATATTCGTTTAAATTCAAGAAATATCTAATTTCAACAATAACAATGAACTGTCAAATATGTGATTCCCAAACCTGAAACTGACCATTTTTTTGACAGACGACAGCATCAACGTTAAAGAAAAACGTATAATACATTGTAAATGGAGACCAGTCACCCAAATTTACTCAACAGGTGTCGCTCGAGTACCAACGGTGGTTAGCGGAGCGTTTTATTATCGCTTAGACGTTTGTAATCTATGTAAACTATTATTTCAAACACAATTTCTATCTAATTATCCAACAATAATTATTTTTTATTTGTATAACAATATTCCTCAAGTTAACAACAAATGCATCATAAGTTGTAACCATCTTCTGACATGTTACTAAATTACTAAAGTGATCACTTCATTACGTTAAAATAAGACAAGGACAACGTTGCAATCATATCTGAGTCACGGGCACCTGTTACTAACTGTGAATGCGAATATAAAATAAAATTGAATACATTCTAATTAATTTTTTCTTATGTTCTCCATGAGCAAAAATCAATATTTTCAATAATTTTGTAATTAGTAAATACGCATAGCATACGTACAATATAACTGTTGAATGAGGAAACTATAGTACACGTGTACGTACGTTGTTAAACAAAGTTTGATATTTGTTCACATTCTTTGTATTTCCCTTTTCAAAAGATTTTCGTGTTGGTTTCCTAGTTTTGTTGTATCGTGATTTTCTACTTTCATGGTAAATAATCGTTTATTAATGGTTAGAATCAAATAATTTCGATCCATTTCACGTACATTAATTATTCTTGGCGAATTTTATGTACTGTTCTGTTCCGGATTCCAACCACATTGGCTTGTCTTTAAGACATATAACTTTATTAATAAAAATATATGCACCCCTATATCATTTTTAAGATATATATATATATATATATATTATAAAAAAAACAAAAAAAAACAACTAAGCGTGTTGCGGCCTCATCTTCATCTCATTGAAAATTAACTTGTTCCCGTCGTGAGTATAGCTGAAAAATTGCCGTAAACAACAATTACTCACTGATCCCCAACATGATGTTAAAAACATATTCTGTCTCAAACATAAATATCTACATTTATTAATCTATTATTTAAGTGGTTATTTTCGATGGGGTGCTAATTTGGCGTTTTTTAGTCAAACTGTTCGCGTGGGCTCTAATTTTGCGAAAATTGAAAAAAGCAAAATTAAAAATTTTACGATTTCAGCTTTATCTTAAACCATTCACATAAAGGCATCAAACATTCTGAAGATTTTGATAAATAAAATTCAAGCGTGAATACCTGGGTCGTATTATAGATAATGTTGATTTTTTTTTCATGAACAGTCATGTGTACATTTTATTTTCATCAACAGTCATGTGTGGATTTTATTTTTCATCAACAGTCGCTTGACTATTATTGATTGGTAATAATACTAATGCGATTTCTATATGATAAAGTTTGTCAGTGACTTGCGGCAGGTCGGTGGTTTTTTCAGGGAACTCTGGTTTTCTCCACCAATAAAACGGGCCGAATAAAACTGGCCGTCACGAAACAAGAAGTGTACTGTTTCATTTCAACGGTAATACAAGCTATTTAACAACCTCTACACTAAATACAAAATCAGGGGCGGATCCAGGATTTGTGGTTAGGGGGGGGGAGGGGCGTGAGTAGGCGAGGGGTCTGGGAACCGCTTTTAGGTCCCCAGCGGGTCGAGGGTAGAGCCCTGGTAGGAGGCCCAGAGGGGCTTAGCCCCCCGGAAGCTCTGGGTGTTTGAGGAATTGCAGACATTTATTTATTTGAACGACAATTTTGAACCAACCACACCATTTTTATCAGACCAAAAAAACTGGACTTTGAGTCTTAATTTTGTCGGATAATTGTTAACAGTATGTTTTTGTCAGATTATAAGAACCTAAAGTAAAACTTTTTTTGAACAACCGTGATGCGAATTGTTCAACTCATGACTGATCAATCACGATATTTTAACCTTTCAAAGAACTATTGGTTTAGTTTTAACGCATTCCTCATTTCACTAATTGGTCTGTACTTTCGGCGCTTGTCCTTTCGGGTAGTTCTAGTTAATACTGCCCGTCCGGATGGAGTTTTTCTTTTCGTCGTTTGATTCATTCATTGAAAACGTATGATTCGACCGTTCTTGCTTAGACAAACAAAAGCGAAAAGTGTCAATACATCAACTTGTTGTTGATTTCTGATTAGCTAACGTAACTAAATTAGATGATCAGAATCGTTTCATGCAGCATTAATGTTAACATATTGTAAATGTGTACGGGGAATTCCAAAATACATGAAGATGTCTTCTGCGTGTAATTCATCAATTTGTATCTGGTTATGAATGATACTGATGTTGAAAGAACATCAGTATCAGGAATTAAGTTTACTAAATGCTTTGATCTGTAAAGATTTGTTTTTTCTTATAGTTGTAAAATTGACTGAAGAAATAATGCTTAATTAGCGTGAGAAAATAGTTGATGTCTGGTACCTTGGAACCAATCAGAATGGAATAATCTTTGAACTACTGACCATTCATGAATGAGTTGTTTGTTGAACTGCTTAATTAACGTTGCATAACATATGCTTTGCGAATTTTAGGGGCGGGGGGGGGGGGGGGGGGGGGGGGGCACGCCCCGCACGCCCCCCTCGAAATCCGCCTCTGAAAATATATTTGGGCGGTGTTGATTAAATTACATGATAGTGCTACATATGATGATAGAAGAAAAGCATATAAATGGTTAAAGCACCAAGCATTAACATGCAACTTATCTCTTTGAAGGTTTACTTTTTAAAGAATCAATCTTATCGGGACAAATCCGCGAATCAGAAGCAATAATCAAACTGTTGAACTTTCTTGCATAATGTTCTTGAAATCCGGACACGTATTATACGAGTGATTGTTGTTGTTTAACGTCAATTCAGCAATTTTTCAGCTATATCATGGCGAGAACAAGTTAATTTTCAATGAGATGATGATGAGGTCCGCTTTGTACTAGACCAACACACTGAGTTGGATTTTTATAATGCTAGCTCACTAAAACAACAGTCCGCGGATAGACATGTCGCCCCACTCGGAAACATTATCCTGACTCCGAGCCGACCAGTCTTTGCTCTTTTTCCTTAATGCTGCGTGCTTACCTGAGAAGCAAAAATATCAATTTGCAGTCTTTGATATGACCCGACCGGGGCTCGAACCCACGATCTACCGCACTCGAGGCGAGCACTCTAACCATTACGCCACCGATGCGGTTCGTGTTATACGAAGCTGCATGGACGCGGTCGAGACGCACATTCATGTCATTAAGGGGATGACCATTTAACTTTTAGGATGTTTTTTTCTGAAAAAAAATATATTAATTATGTGGTGAAATTTGAAAAAAACAAAATAAATTGACACGAAAGATGCAAAAATATCATTAATCCAGCCCTACAGTTCTCAACGAGAAATTTATGATAAAAATTTGAATGGAAATTACTGATTTTTTTTTATGTCCAAAAAATAAAAATCTGATTTTTGTTTCCTGTGAAAAAATATATCGCTGTGGAGGAAATGATAGTTTTCTGTGTAGTGTTTTGTAGATCAGTGATTGTCCTTTTTCGTTTGGCCATTGCATTGCCTGCTCTTGGGCTTGGGGATCTTAAAACTCTTTTTGCATTGTTTTTGAAGCAAAAGCGAGTACGCAAATTTACATGGTTAGACACTATACAGTGTGAAAAAAAATACGTGTACAATTTTCAATCGGGTTCAATTTAGTCTGAAAACTCGTGTGCAATTTTACGTCATTAGACACCAAATGAAATAAAAAAAAAACACGTACATGCAATTTTACATTGCCATTGCAGGCATTGTGCCCTATAGGCTATGATTCTTACCGGTCACTCTGAAAAAAACTAGAAAAAAAAGTATTGGAAATATCAAATTAAAATCTATTATGTTCACTTCCGTCCTCTATATAGGCCGTGCCTACCGTCTTATTACGCAACGCTTCAGATGAAGGACACCGCGTAGGTAATGCTATTGTCATTTGATTACATTGGTTACAAGCGTTTATCGGAAAACAAACGTTTTCCTAACCACCGTTGGTACAGCGACGCCACCTGGGGGGAAAATGGATGAATGGTCTCCATTGTACACTGTAAAAAACGCTCAGGTGATCGCGTTTAGACCCCGCCTATTTAAATGACGTATCATTGTTCTAAGTTCCGCCCATCATCATAGTAATGACTCCAACAATAGTACTATGCGAGTACATAGTACAACGACGCTATTTATTCTTTGTAAAATTATGTTTCGATAATATCATGTCAATTATAATGAAAGTTTCTTACATGAAGAATCATAACAATACATAGTCATAATGGTTATTGTAAAGAGGGATATGGATTAATATAAGTATAACCACTTGTTTCCGAATCCTATTGATTAATTTACATGTCTATATAATTTATATGTGTATTATCATAATGTGTAATATTGATTTAATTAATAAAATATGTTTATACTAACGAGGGATTGGGTTCGCCTTCCAGTGAGTAATGACTTTCATAGTCATTGATTGGGTTCGCCTTCCTCTGGGTAATGACTTTCATAGCCATTGATTGGGTTCGCCTTCCAGTGAGTAATGACTATCATAGCCATTGATTGGGTTCGCCTTCCAGTGGGTAATGACTTTCATAGCCATTGATTGGGTTCGCTTTCCAGTGGGTAATGACTATCATAACCATGGATTGGGTTCGCCTTACTGGGTGTAATGGATACCAACAAACAGGGGTTGGATTCGCCTTCCTGTGTGTAATAGGCATCACAACCAAAGGGTGGGTTTGCATTCCTCGGTGTAATTGATATCATAACTAAGGGTTGGGTTCGCATTCCGCGGTGTAATTGTTATCATAACCTTGGCTTGGGTTCGCCTTCCGCGGTGTAATAGCTATCATAAGCATGGATAGGGTTTGTAATTCTGGGATAAATGGTTATCATAGCCAGGGATGGTTTCATCCTCTATAATTCGATGATTACTAGGGATTGGGTTCACATTTTCGGAGAGTAATGGTTATTGTAACTAGGAGTTGGATTCGCCTCATGCCTAAATAGTACAACATTCAATGTACGTAAATGACAATTTCTATCAGTTTTCTGAGTATTCGTTGGTGGCCCAAAACAAAGAACAGATATTCTATAAAATCCAATGTGTACACGTTTATCCCGTGACTATCCAAAAGGTTACGGTTAGGGATATGATGTTTAACGGCACTCGGTGTACCCAAAAACATCATTGACCTGCAGCAAGTCACTGACAAACTTTATCACATAAAGTTGTATCGAGTACACTTCGCCAGAGCGGGATTCGAACTCACAACATTGGTGGTGATAGGCACTGATTATATAGGGTAGTTGTAAATCCAATTACCATACTATCACGACCACGACGTCCCCATGTTACAATCCAATTATAGTTTGCACCCTATGCAGCCAGTTTCTCAGGATTATCCATGCTTGAGTGCCTCTTCCGTATTCTCTGACATGTATCCAAGCAAAGTCTCACCCCACTGGTTAGACTTTCTTGTCGTAATGTGAATTAATAATGGTCATGGTTTGTAGTTATTTTTTGCTATGCAACATATTTCATTGTCATTTATACTGCAAAGTCATCCTTTCAATCATTTATTTCTTGTAATCTTTGCTTTAATCATTAACCCGCAGCATGTTGATCACGCTATCAGAAACAAATTACAATAACTGAAACTTAAATCATGTTGTTAAGTTAATTGATATATTTCGGCTCTGATACACTTCTTTTACGTTCATTATTTCAGTTGTATACGTTATTTTTTGTAAAATTTATTCCCTGGTAATAAAATCATTTATTTACGACAAAAACAACTATTGACGGTCGGATATTTAAATATTAGCATATAAAAATCAATTAATTTAATAAGGGTATATTATTTTGTGCGTCCCACGTCTATGTTATTCGCAAAATAATTAAATAATTAACTTTACATGTTGTAGTTTAATCTTTGTCTTTATTTGTTTCAATTATTCCACCATTGATTTTGTAGGAATAAACATTCTAATAGGTACATCGGCTTACTCCACCAATAAATCTGACCACATTGATATAATTGAAATTTTGTTGAAAGTGCGTTAAACACCATAACCCTAACCCTAACCCTCTGGATAGTCCCAGGATAAATGCGGACACATTGGATTTTGTAGAATATCTGTTCTTTGTTTCGGGCCACCAACGAATACTCATAGAAAACTGATAGAAATTATCATTTACGTACATTGAACGTTGTACTATTTAGGTATGAGGCGAATCCAACTCCTAGTAATCATCGATTTATAGAGGATGAACCCATCCCTG
Organism: Bathymodiolus septemdierum; assembly: GCA_963383655.1. Classification (NCBI taxonomy): domain Eukaryota; kingdom Metazoa; phylum Mollusca; class Bivalvia; order Mytilida; family Modiolidae; genus Bathymodiolus; species Bathymodiolus septemdierum. The sequence goes on along the minus strand of OY726527.1, from coordinate 62,198,008 downwards.
GCTATGATAACCATTACTCCCAGAATTACAAACCCTATCCATGCTTATGATAGCTATTACACCGCGGAAGGCGAACCCAAGCCATGGTTATGATAACAATTACACCGCGGAATGCGAACCCAACCCTTAGTTATGATATCAATTACACCGAAGAATGTGAACCCACCCTTTGGTTGTGATGCCCATTACATACAGGAAGGCGATCCCAACTCTTGTTTTGGTAGCCATTACACCGGGAAGGCGAACCCAATCCATGGTTATGATAGTCATTACCCACTGGAAGGCGAACCCAATCCATGTTTAAGATAGTCATTACACACAGGAAGGCGAACCCAATCCATGGTTATGATAGTCATTACCCACTGGAAGGCGAACCCAATCAATGGCTATGATAGTCATTACACACAGGAAGGCGAACCCAATCCATGGTTATGATAGTCATTACTCACTGGAAGGCGAACCCAATCAATGGCTATGACAGTCATTACACACAGGAAGGCGAACCCAATCCATGGTTATGATAGTCATTACTCACTGGAAGGCGAGCCCAATCCATGGTTATGATAGTCATTACTCACTGGAAGGCGAACCCAATCCCTCGTTACAATAACCATTATGACTATTTATTGTTATTATTCTTCATGTAAGAAACTTTCATTATAATTGACATGATATTATCGAAGCATAATTTTACAAAGAATAAATAGCGTCGTTGTACTATGCACTCGCATAGTACTATTGTTGGAATCATTGCTATGCTGATGGGTGGAGCTTAGAACAATGTTACGTCATTTAAATAGGCGGGATCTAAACGGGATCACCTGAGCGCTTTTAACAGTGTACAATTTACAATGTATTATACGTTTTTCTTTCACGTTGATGCTGCGGTCTGTCAAAACAATGGCAAGTTTCAGGTTTGGGAATTAAATATTTGACAGTTCATTGTTATTGTTGAAATTAAATATTTCTTGAATTTAAAGGGGCATTAGCTACGATTTTGACTAAAAGACTTATATGTTTTGGAAATTGTTAAATAGCTTTAAAATGATGAAATACAGGTAAATAGTTCACATTAAACAGCTTATCGAACCATTTTTCGCCTTTTGAGAACGAAAATTACCATCGATTAATTATTTCCTTGCAAGCAAATAATTTGACTTCGCTTTTTCCGTATGGAACGGACCTTACTAGTGACAGGTAAAAACGAATAATTTGTATTTTGTCGCTTATTAACTGCAAACTTGCATGGTTCTTTGTCCGTAATTAACGCAGACTCAAAGCAGATTCACAAAGAATAAGAAATATCTGCATTGTTGTACTGATTTAATGACGATTCGACAAACTCCGTAAGCAATGTCGATAATTAATAAGATGGCGTCCATAATCCCCCCCCTCTTAGTGAAATGATAATAATAAATAAAAATGTTGATAAAACCATGATGTGGATGTGGATGAATCTAAATATCTCAAGGAAATTTCTAAAGTTAGACACAAAATGTTGATGACCTATTGAAAATGAAATGCTAAATTGTACTGGCTGACGACATGATTAATCAAAACTTTAAATTATCCGCCTTTCTGATAAAACAAAGAGAATACAGCACTGTCAGAACAGTCACACAATCCAATAGAAAAATCGTAGAAAATAAGACAAATGCGAATCCCCTGACACACAAATACACCGCTCACTTTCCTGGCTTGTTGATGACATTGATAATGAAAAGTTAAATGGTACTGACTGAAGACATAACTAGCCATAGCTTGAAATGATCATCCTTTCTGATATGTCGGTAATGAAGATAATGCATCACCATCAGGGGTCACGCTCAGATGTTCTCTAATTGTCCAATCAATGTGCTGCTTACCAAATCCTGAAAGTAAAACTAATCTGCTTTGATTACTATTATTGACCTCTATATTAATTTGCCGGTACGGAACGATCTTTCCGGATGTCTGAGAATTGTATTATACGAAAATACATACCGATAGTAAACAGAGTAATAATAGAGCCGAGAGCGAGGTTAACATGTCTTTGATCTAAACAAGTAATTGAACGGTACTTTATATGAGAGAGAGAGTAATAATAGAGCTGAGAGCGAGGTGAACATGTCTTTGATCTAAACAAGTAATTGAACGGTACTTTATATGAGAGAGAGAGTAATAATAGAGCCGAAAACGAGGTGAACATGTCTTTGATCTAAGCAAGTAATTGAACGGTACTTTATATGAGAGAGAGAGAGAGAGAGAGAGAGAGAGAGAGAGAGAGAGAGAGAGAGAGAGAGAGTAATAATAGAGCCGAGGGCGAGGTGGACATGTCTTTGATCTAAACAAGTAATTGAACGATACTTTATATGAGAGAGAGAGAGAGAGAGAGAGAGAGAGAGAGAGAGAGAGAGAGACAGAGAGAGAGAGAGAGGGAGGGAGAGAGAGTAATAATACTCGAGAGCGAGGTGGACATGTCTTTGATCTAAACAAGTAATTGAACGGGACTTTATATGAGAGAGAGAGTAATAATAGAGCCGAGAGCGAGGTGAACATGTCTTTGATCTAAACAAGTAATTGAACGGCACTTTATATGAGAGAAAAAGTGTAATAATAGAGCCGAGAGCGAGGTGAACATGTCTTTGATCTAAACAAGTAATTGAACGGTACTTTATATGAGAGAGAGAGAGAGAGCGAGAGAGTGAGTAATAATAGAGCCGAGAGCGAGGTGAACATGTCTTTGATCTAAACAAGTAATTGAACGGTACTTTATATGAGAGAGAGAGTAATAATAGAGCCGAAAACGAGGTGAACATGTCTTTGATCTAAACAAGTAATTAAACGGTACTTTATATGAGAGAGAGAGAGAGAGAGAGAGAGAGAGAGAGAGAGAGAGAGAGAGAGAGAGTAATAATAGAGCCGAGAGCGAGGTGAACATGTCTTTGATCTAAACAAGTAATTGAACGGTACTTTATATGAGAGAGAGAGAGAGAGAGAGAGAGAGAGAGAGAGAGAGAGAGAGAGTAATAATAGAGCCGAGAACGAGGTGAACATGTCTTTGATCTAAACAAGTAATTGAACGGTACTTTATATGAGAGAAAGAGTAATAATAGAGCCGAGAACGAGGTGAACATGTCTTTGATCTAAACAAGTAATTGAACGATATTTTATATGAGAGAGAGAGAGTAATAATAGACCCGAGAGCGAGGTGAACATGTCTTTGGTCTAAACAAGTAATTGAACGGCACTTTATATGAGAGAAAGAGTGTAATAATAGAGCCGAGAGCGAGGTGAACATGTCTTTGATCTAAACAAGTAATTGAACGATATTTTATATGAGAGAGAGAGAGTAATAATAGACCCGAGAGCGAGGTGAACATGTCTTTGATCTAAACAAGTAATTGAACGGCACTTTATATGAGAGAAAGAGTGTAATAATAGAGCCGAGAGCGAGGTGAACATGTCTTTGATCTAAACAAGTAATTGAACGGTACTTTATATGAGAGAGAGAGAGTAATAATAGACCCGAGAGCGAGGTGAACATGTCTTTGATCTAAACAAGTAATTGAACGGTACTTTATATGAGAGAGAGAGTAATAATAGAGCCGAGAGCGAGGTGAACATGTCTTTGATCTAAACAAGTAATTGAACGGTACTTTATATGAGAGAAAGAGTGTAATAATAGAGCCGAGAGCGAGGTGAACATGTCTTTGATCTAAACAAGTAATTGAACGGCACTTTATATGAGGGAAAGAGTGTAATAATAGAGCCGAGAGCGAGGTGAACATGTCTTTGATCTAAACAAGTAATTGAACGGTACTTTATATGAGAGAAAGAGTGTAATAATAGAGCCGAGAACGAGGTGAACATGTCTTTGATCTAAACAAGTAATTAAACGGTACTTTATATGAGAGAGAGAGTAATAATAGAGCCGAGAGCGAGGTGAACATGTCTTTGATCTAAACAAGTAATTAAACGGTACTTTATATGAGAGAGAGAGTAATAATAGAGCCGAGAGCGAGGTGAACATGTCTTTGATCTAAACAAGTAATTGAACGGTACTTTATATGAGAGAAAGAGTGTAATAATAGAGCCGAGAACGAGGTGAACATGTCTTTGATCTAAACAAGTAATTAAACGGTACTTTATATGAGAGAGAGAGTAATAATAGAGCCGAGAGCGAGGTGAACATGTCTTTGATCTAAACAAGTAATTGAACGGTACTTTATATGAGAGAGAGAGTAATAATAGAGCCGAGAGCGAGGTGAACATGTCTTTGATCTAAACAAGTAATTGAACTGTACTTTATATGAGAGAGAGAGTAATAATAGAGCCGAGAACGAGGTGAACATGTCTTTGATCTAAACAAGTAATTGAACGGTACTTTATAAGAGAGAGAGAGTAATAATAGAGCCGAGAACGAGGTGAACATGTCTTTGATCAAAACAAGTAATTGAACGGTACTTTATAAGAGAGAGAGAGTATATATATAGCAATGATTATTGAATAAGACGCTTAATTATAGATTGTACAAACAATAGCTAATTTAACATGTTTGGAAAACTTAGAACTCATATGTGATTCCTTGAAGTAACGTCATGTAGTCACACGGTGGTTGTTGCTTTATGGTGTTTTACGCCACTTTCAACAATATTTCAGTTATATCATGGCGGTCAGTTTTATTGCTGGAGGAAACCGGAGTATCTGGAGAAAACTACTGACCTGTCGCAAGTAACTGACGAACTTTATCACATAATGTTATATCGAATACACCTCGCTCGCCATGAACGGGGTTCGAACCTATAACGTTAGTGGTGATAGGTACTTATTGTACATGCAGTTGTAAATCCAACTACCATACGATAACGACCATGACTGCCCCTGTGTAGTCACACGGATATCACCCCACGTTGTTAGCGTTAAATATTTATGCATGACAAACGGGAGAAATTAATGACCTAATTAATATTCATTGGATTGACAAGGTTATGTGGTAGATCACATATAATGCTATAACAACCGTATAAGCTTCAGAGAAGATATATACATATTGTAAAATTAGTTCATCCCTCATCGTTAGACCACATACAAGACGTCAAGGTGAACATAAATCAATACTGATATTTTATATAAAACTAAATCTTTGGTAAGCATTTTTTATAAAGAAAACTACATTATATACCTATTGATAAACAAATTTGTTGTTTCTAATGTTAAGACAACTTTATTTACCTCCCCCTCCTTTTTTATGTTTGTCAATGACTTTCATCGGGTAGTCCGGGGTCCTTCACCAATAAAACCGACCAACAGGATATATATAACAAATAGTTCATGGCACTGAGAGTCATATGGCAGTATATGGACCGGTTCGTCACCAAAAATATTTTTTTGGTGACGGACCGGTATAAAAAATATTATATTTTTTTGGTGACGGACCAGTCCATATACTGCCATATGACCCGAAGTGACATGAACTATTTGCTATATTATACTTTTTATCTAAAATAATGCAGGTACCTGGCCGGTCCATATACTACCGGTCCATATACGAAAATAGTGACCGGCTGCGCTAACAAAGACAAATAGGGAAAATAAAAATGTGATATAGCTGTAATATAGTAGTTAAACACCACCACCTTAACCCTCCCCATTTTCAGGACTAGATCTTTGATAAACATCTACTACAACTCACTTGTTTTTATTGTTAAAACAATATTAATATTCCCACTTTTAAGTGGTTTTATGTTGATTGAAACTGACATGCGAATTGTCATTTAAATATAATTGTTTTCCCGACAGATTTTTCCAGGAAATTAATTAACTGTAAATTGTGTCAGTAATAACCACAAAACGACAGTTTACGTTACAGTAAGTAATTACACAAATTAGAAAATTAATGTTTACCATGAGTAATTTACTAACGTCAGGGTACAATAATTAATAGAGCGAGAATACAGACAGTAGTAGAGTGGATTGATTAACTGACTTAAACGAGCGTAAATACCGACCATGAATTGTATTATTAATAATTTGTGTATTCGGCTGTTATATAAAGATACGTTCAGTTGTCAGAATCAACATTTGTGTATTCGGCTGTTACATAAAGATACGTTCAGCTGTCAGAATCAACATTTGTGTATTCGGCTGTTACATAAAGATACGTTCAGTTGTCAGAATCAACATTTGTGTATTCGGCTGTTACATAAAGATACGTTCAGCTGTCAGAATCAACATTTGTGTATTCGGCTGTTACATAAAGATACGTTCAGCTGTCAGAATCAACATTTGTGTATTCGGCTGTTACATAAAGATACGTTCAGTTGTCAGAATCAACATTTGTGTATTCGGCTGTTACATAAAGATACGTTCAGCTGTCAGAATCAACATTTGTGTATTCGGTTGTTACATAAAGATACGTTCAGTTGTCAGAATCAACATTTGTGTATTCGGCTGTTACATAAAGATACGTTCAGCTGTCAGAATCAACATTTGTGTATTCGGCTGTTACATCAAGATACGTTCAGCTGTCAGAATCAACATTTGTGTATTCGGCTGTTACATCAAGATACGTTCAGCTGTCAGAATCAACATTTGTGTATTCGGCTGTTATATAAAGATACGTTCAGCTGTCAGAATCAACATTTGTGTATTCGGCTGTTACATAAAGATATGTTCAGCTGTCATAATCAACATTTGTGTATTCGGCTGTTACATAAAGAGACGTTCAGCTGTCAGAATCAACATTTGTATATTCGGCTGTTACATCAAGATACGTTCAGCTGTCAGAATCAACATTTGTGTATTCGGCTGTTATATAAAGATACGCTCAGCTGTCAGAATCAACATTTGTGTATTCGGCTGTTACATAAAGATACTCTCAGCTGTCAGAATCAACATTTGTGTATTCGGCTGTTACATAAAGATACGCTCAGCTGTCAGAATCAACATTTGTGTATTCGGCTGTTACATAAAGATACCTTCAGCTGTCAGAATCAAAATTTGTGTATTCGGCTGTTACATAAAGATACGTTCAGCTGTCAGAATCAACATTTGTGTATTCGTTGTTATATAAAGATACGCTCAGCTGTCAGAATCAACATTTGTGTATTCGGCTGTTATATAAAGATACGCTCAGCTGTCAGAATCAACATTTGTGTATTCGGCTGTTACATAAAGATACGTTCAGCTGTCAGAATCAACATTTATGTATTCGGCTGTTACATAAAGATACGCTCAGCTGTCAGAATCAACATGTGTGTATTCGGCTGTTACATAAAGATACGTTCAGCTATCAGAATTAACATTTGTGTATTCGGCTGTTACATAAAGATACGTTCAGTGTCAGAATCAACATTTGTGTATTCGGCTGTTACATAAAGATACGTTCAGCTGTCAGAATCAACTCCTTATATTTAATTTATATAATATTTACTGCAGTTTTGATGCAATAATATTAGATATTTGGGTAAACAGTATTTCTAATGATCTATATAAATCCTAGTTGGTGGTAATATTTTCTTAAGAAGATACGTCCAAGTGTACTTCAGTAATTATTTGTTCTACCCATTTCTCAATTTTGCATACACTACAGTAATATTGGGACGTTTTCGGTTCGTTTGTTGTGGTACATTAGGACAGTTTGTATATATCTAAGGGACATTCTAACATAACCTCCTTCTTTCGCTTTGTAGACAAACGAGCGATTAATCGATGATATAATCTCATTCGCACATGCGCCGGTGAATGTGACTGACTTTTCCATTGGCAGCATAAATTGTGTGCGACATTTTCCGCAAACATAAATATAAATTACCGTCCTCCAATCAAAGCATACTACCGTATTTCACAGGCAATGCGATGACCAAAAGAAAATATACGAAAAGGACAAACAACGATCTACAAAACATTACACAAAAAACTAAGTATTTAGTAACACGAACCCACAACAAACCGTCTGTGAACTCAGGTGCTCCTGAAGGGTACGTAGTTCCTGCTCCCCACGTGGTACCCGTCGTGTTACTCTAGTTACAGACCCAGTGTTACGTCATGGATGAGTAAATTTAGTTTTGAGTAGTGGTTATCTCTAAACCAGTTTATTACTATACGTATGTAGTCTTCTGTTTAACAAATACAGAAGTATCGAAGTGGTTGTACCAAGCCAGGAAAGTGAACGGTCATGTATGGATGTGCTAAGGATATCCATTTTACCTCTTTCTCCGATCTTGTTATTTAAATATAGAATTGATCAGACAGTGTAGTATTTTATTTCATTTTATTATAGTAACCATAACAAAATTAAGAATTACGTATAAATTGTGATCGTAGTATTACTAAACTAATACACTTGTCTATGCAATGCAACGCCTTCGCTGATTGGACAACATCAAATATTTGCCACCATCAATCACCATGGGTGCCATCAAAACATTTTGCGCGTGTAGATAAAATATTTCTGGATACTTTAATTGCAAATTAAATGCCTATTTATCACAATGTGCTTAAAATGGAGAAGACTGTGATTTATTTGATGATTTGACGACATCAATCGTGATTTGATGGTCTGAAATATTCGTCACACAATCAACAGTTGATACCAAAAAACCGTGAAATCTTAAACAATTATATTAAAAGAAGTGTACACTCAGTTCAACCCCATCATAAAAAGGTTTGTTTTCTTGTTGAAAAACAAATACAGAGACTCGTCATGTGCCGCTGGAAATCCAGGTCCTAGCTTGGATAGACACAAAGCATGTGACGACGTTAAACCAATTAAGGACATTCCAACAATTGCCCTCTTGATAACTAGATCTCCAACACACAATGCATATATCTGCTGCTGTCACCTTAATGAAACGGTCAATGTAGTGAAGGGACTCATGGCTATCCCAAATTTATATATTTGTTTTAATTTTATCACATAGTTACGGAAGTTAAATAAAATTACGACATCGGATTTAATGTAGCACAATGTGAGAGTGAAATAAATTTCTTGCATTGATCATTGATCAGTGTAATTACATTTGTACTTTTTGTTTTATCTTGAGTAGACACAAAATATGTGGCGGCGTTAGACCTGTTCATGACATCACATCATTTTCCCTCTTGATAACTAGATCTCCAACATACTATGCAGATCTAGGCTGCTGTCATCGTGACAAAACGGTGAATGCAGTGACGGAACTCGTGGTTATCTTAAATTTATATATTTGTTTTACTTTGAAAACATAGTTACGGAAGTTAAATAAGATTACCAATGACCATTTTATTTAAAGGAATATGAGAGTGAAATAAATAACTACATCTTCAACAATAAAAAATGATTCATTGTTATCCTAAGCCTATATATTTGTTTTAGCTTGACAACATAGTTACGGAAGTTTAATAAGATTACCAATGACGATTTCATGTAACGAAATGTGAGAGTGAAATAGATTTCTTGTATTGATCATTGATCATTGTAATTACATTTGCACTTTTTGAAGTCTAACACCGTTTCCTTTATTAGATGACGGAGATAATTTTATTAATTAGAATAAGCTGATTGAGAATTAACCAACACCATCGATTGTTAGTCTCGTTAAGTAGACAATATTACATAATTTCTGTTGTCACGTGACCAATGGCGGTAAATAAGAAAAGACGATTTACATAGTACCAAATTTAAGTAGAAATCAAATAGAAATCAAGAATTAATTTGCATCCAATTATTATTTCAATGGTGTCTTTGTGTAATCAATTCGCCAACACACACACACTTAGATCAAATCAAATTACGTTTTTTAAATAGTATTGAACGTTAGGGCAGAGAGGTTGAATACTACACATGCATTTTACTAAGAAATTGATACAGAGATCTACGTTTCTAAGAAATTGACACAGAGATCTACTTTCTAAGAAATTGATACAGAGATCTACGTTTCTAAGAAATTGATACAGAGATCTACGTTTCTAAGAAATTGACACAGAGATTTACGTTTCTAAGAAATTGATACAGAGATTTATGTTTCTAAGAAATTGATACAGAGATTTACGTTTCTAAGAAATTGATACAGAGATTTACGTTTCTAAGAAATTGATACAGAGATTTACGTTTCTAAGAAATTGATACAGAGATTAATGGGATTACGAAATTGAAACAGAGATTTACGTTATTAAGAAATTGAAACTGATTTACGTTTCTAAGAAATTGAAACTGATTTACGTTTCTAAGAAATTGAAACTGTGATTTACGTTAATGAAGTTGTTGTTTATGGTGTTTAACGCCGCCTTTAACAATATTTCAGTAAATATCGTCGCCGTCAGTTTTATTGCTGGAGGAAACTGGAGTACTCGGAGAAAACCACCGACCTGTCGCAAGTCACTGACAAACTTTATCACTTAATGTTGTATCGAGTACACACAGTTGGTGTTTATAGTTACTGATTGCATAGGTAGTTGTAAATCCAACTACCATACGATCACATCCAGATGGCCCCAGTCAATAAATTGAAAAGGCAACTAATGTGGAAGTCATTGGGAGAAATTACATCAAAGGGCCTAGACAGGATAATCAGAATGGACTACGGTCACCTCTGTTCCATTTACGGAAGAAATATAAATTCGTAATTGTCATAATTGCATAATTATTCAAACTAAAATTTAATATAAAACAAAATTGCAATAGGAGCCACTCTTAACATCTGACTTTACTGACACATACGGTTATATGTCTATACTGATGCAACCCCATTTATCCTGCAATTGGGTTATTTGTTGTCATAATAAATGGGTTGAAATAAACTGTTGCTTTATTATGACATTGTCATAAAAACACTTCACATTATCCTAATAAACGCATTAAGCCACATCCCTGTCATGATAACACTTTTCACATTAGCCTAATAAAGCTATTAAGCCAAACCCCTGTCATAATAATACTTTTCACATTAGCCTAATGAAGCTATTAAGCCACGCCCCTTACCAGAACTACCATTGAGGTATCAATGGGGTTTCCGTTTTTTTTTTTTATTAACTTAAATAACATTTCTTTTTGCAAATTTTATTGCAGGATAAATACAATATTGGTGTATTGACGGTAAATATAGAATGTATGTGGCCCGGCACGAAACGGATGGAAAGACTCGCTAAAAGCACTCGCTAAAAGCTCGTCTTTCCCCTGTTTCTAAGCCTCGCCACATCAATTCTATATTTACCGTCAATACACCAATATTGTATATATATTTTACAAGTTGATTCTATGTACAAGGTTTCTATCTGGTAGCCATTTTAAAATCTATAGGATCTTATCGTACAAGATGACTTATGAAAGCGAATCAAATGTAAAAAATACTACTGTGACAGAGAAAAAGATAGTTACAGGGGACAATAAAGACATTTCTCAATTCAAAAATAAAGACACAAAAGTAAAAATTTGATAAAAATAAATAATATGTCAAGACCAAGAGGTCGAACACTGCAATACATACGACGTTTATATCTAATTTAGAGCGCACCCCTCGTGACATTTATATCTAATTTAGACCACACCCCTCGTGACGTTTATATATAATTTAGAACGCACCCCTCGTGACGTTTATATCTAATTTAGAACGCACCCCTCGTGTCTGGAGTAACATTCCCCATGTACACTCATAATTATAACATTGGAAAGTTAAAGAAGATAAAAGAATAATGGAAAAAGTAAATCAAAAGTCCTACACAAGATAGTCAAAATAGGTTAGGGCTACCTACATGTATTTGATTTGATTTGATCTTGGTGTTTAACGACGCTTTCAGCAATATTTCAACTATATCATGGCGACCAGTTTTAGTGGTGGAAGAAGCCAGAGTACCAGGAGAGAACCACCGACCATGGGCAAGCAACTGGTAACCTTTTTTTTCCCCCCAATTAAAATCTTTATTCGAAATATTTACATTTGTTAGTTAGAAAAACATAAAATACCAGTACCTTATCCTGGCCTCGTTAATATTAGTGGCATGTATAGTAAGAGAACGACCATTTAAGTTAAATGGTCGGTCCCTAATTGTGTTAGTCTTTTTAGTACAATAATAATACAATTAAGATAGATCAATAAATTCAATACGTATTTTGAGAGTTATTTCATGATTGTTTCTAATTTTGGTTTATTTATTTACTTCCGATCTACTTTCGTTTTGACCCACGTGTTGGGAGATATGAAAAATCTAAAATGTTGTTTGTTTTTGTTTTTGTTTTATTATATATGGAATTATATTATCAACGGAGATAAAATATACTTTGTTTCCGAAATTAATATATCCGGATAATATTTAAGATTGAAAAAGAGATACATGTACTTGAAATCACTCTTATAGTCTCAATTTCTATTCAACAACGTATAACTCTAAATTTTAACAAGGATAAATAATGGTCAAGCTATGGAATCTTCATCGTCACATTACTAAGTGTAAGTGTATAGCATCTTGTAAACTTTATCACTTACGGCTGCGAGTCGACTGCACCCTTTTTGTAATCTACAAAGCCGGGCGCGAATCCACGCCGTATTGGTGATAGGCTTGTATGAGCGGTTAGGTAATCCAACATCCTAACTTACTGAGCCACCTACCAGGACATTTACCTACATGTCTGAGGGAGATTAACATTAATGTTTATACTGTTGAAGTCCTTTGGTTTTATTGCTCCCAAAACTTTAAATTATTTCGATTCCCAATCTTTCGGTTTTGAGCTTTCCTGATGAATTTTATGTAGAAATGAGCCGTGCGCACTTAAGTTGATCTCTACCTTTTTATTTTTAACACATTATACTGTTTAGGAACTATGAATTCCGTACATAAATATATCTAACACAAAAGTAGTGATAATAATTCTAGAAACAGTTCGTTGCAAATGTATTTATAAAAGTGCTAAAACTGTTTTCAAATGAGTCGATGACCATTGATAAAATTAAAATGATCATGAAAACAAGCTATTGCTCAATCCAGAAATATACATGTGCGCGTAGCATGCATCACATATCTGATGACAAATATACATGTGCACGTAGCATGCATCACATATCTGATGACAAATATACATGTGCACGTAGCATGCATCACATATCTGATGTCAAATATACATGTGCACGTAGCATGCATCACATATCTGATGACAAATGACTATACATAGCTATACTGACATCTCTCTTAATTTCTGTTCACATGGGATCATAAAACTAGTCTAACTCCGCCACTATTAATTGAAGTACATGTACCAAGACAGAGAAGTGAGCGGTCATCTATATATAGTTTTATGTAATCAATACTTCCTCTGCATTTTTTTAATTAGATTTTAAAACTGGTCTGACATTGCTGTGTCTTTTATTGTACATTTTATAGCTTGAATTTCTCAAGATAAAATTTATAAATTATTTCAATTGTGTAAAGTCAACTATAATAAAAGGGGCATTATCAGCCAAAATCGTAAATTTTTGCTACCTATAAAAACTATCAGATATGATTGATGCCTTAATAAAACGTGTTTCTGTAACTTATAAATGTTATGAAATGTACGTGCATCAGGGAAAAAGGTGCAACTGCTCGTGTTTTGAGATCGATTAAGAAATGGACGCCATCTTATTAATTATCGGCATTGTTTACGGAGCTGGCCGAATCGTCATTAAATCAGTACAACAATGCACCTATTTCTTATTTTCTGTGAATTTGCTTTTAGTCGGCGTTAATTACGGACAAAGAACCATGCAAGTTTGCAGTTAATAAGCGACAAAATACAAATTATTCGTTTTTAACCTGTCACTAGTAAGGTCAGTTGCATACGAGATAGCGAGGTCAAGTTATTTGCTTAAATCGATGGTAATTTTCGTTCTCAAAAGGCGAAAAGTGGTATGATAAGCTGCTTAATGTGAAATATTTATCTTTATTTCATCATTTTAAAGCTATTTAACAATTTCCAAAACATATAATTCTTTTGGTTAAAATCGTAGCTAATGCCTCTTTAAACAAAAGACGTTTGTTTGAACGTTATATTTACAACTCAAGGCTACTCATGAGTTGGTGGGGGCTGTCGTGGCCGTGATCGTATGGTAAGTGGATTTATTACCTATGCAATCAGTGCCTATCACCACTGATGTTGTGAGTTCGGATCTCGATCAGGGCGAAGTGTACAACATTATGTGATAAAGTTTGTCAGTGACTTGCGACAGGTCGGTGGTTTTCCCCGGGTCCACCGGTTTCCTCTACCAATAAATCTGACTACCACGATAGAGCGGAAATATTGTTGAAAGTGTCGTTAAACACCATCAACCAATCAAACTTGAGTTGGTGCAGAAAGTGACTAAAACGACAGTTATTTATAGAATCATTTTTGATTGCCCATTCGATATTCTCTAACATTGATTTAATGTAAAATGTCTACGAGTGTCTCATAAAGTGTTTTACAATTGTTTTTGTTCTTAGTGTTCTTCATCATTCATAAAAAGATAAATTGATGTCTGGCCATACCACGCTAATATGAGAGATTCTTATTAATCTTCGGAACATCAACTATACTTATAACACCAGAGAAAACCAAACGGTACCAATTATCTCCAAAGCTAAGATTTTCTCTTCCTTGTAATTTAGCATTGTGACTACTTGATTAGTTTAAGTTGTCTGTGCCCGAGTCTCTCTCGTCCATTTAACTGCTAACTAATTATTTTAAGGTGTCTGAATACCAAAAACTCACTCCTTCTCTATATTGTTTTAATGGGTTAAGTTGGTGTCCTTCACGTCTAGCAAGCTCAATTATAACACTACCCATCAAATAACCAATAAATTACATGACAAATTGAGCTCCAAAATATGTCTGTTCCAAATGAACAACATCACATCTGTCAATTATTCCGCGTTGCAAAGTAGTACCATGTAATTTTGTAGGATTAAGAGGGTTATATCTTCAATAGCATTGATATAAAATAGTCTGTGCTTTTAATTATAACGATTGAGATCCATAAAAACAATACTTAATACAGTGGCTGTTACTATTAATAAAAAACAGATCACGGAATGTATCCACTAAAATCCACACAAATATACAGAACGATAGACCGATGAAAGTCATCCTGTACTTATTGATGTTTAGTTAGATTGTGTCAACTTGATGTTGTCAATGAAGAAACAAATATGTGTAAAAAAAAAAAAATAAAAAAAAATAAACGTTAGAGAATACCGAAGTGGCAATCAAAATGAACAATCCAGAGAAACAGGCAGCATGGGGTACACAATACCAAGACACAAATACACTACACAATATGTGTTGGTCATCACTATGCGCAACCACACACAAATAATGTAAACAAGACATGTGCCCTCCTAAAAACAACTGGACCAAAATATCGCCATGACAGATATATGGAAAGTTTGAAGATACCAAAGAGGTAATCAGAAGCTGTAATTCGAAGAAGCATAGATGACGTCATTTGTCAAAGGTAAACTTGATGATAAAGTGGTGATTTAATTGTGTATAGGTTTCTCCTGTTTTTTTATTGAAGTATTTCTAAATCATTTAAATAGCTAGCATTTTAATTTGATTCTGTATTTATTTAAAGAGGAATGACGAAAGCCAAAGGCTACAAGCGGTTTTCCTCAATATTTTATGACATGTATTTCCGGTTCAAATATACATTGTATATTCACGTCGTGTACCATGCATTTAAACGAAAGATACACTACATCTGTCGTGTAGGAAAACTCAGTTTCTTGCCTGGTATTTTCATTTTTAGATTAACACGACGGGTCTCACTAGTGGGGCGGGGACTGCTTACCCTTCCGGATCACATGAGTTCACCCGTTTTCAGTGGGGTTCTGTTACTCGATCTTTAGTTTTATATTTATGTTTTGTAGATCGTTGTTTGTCCTTTTGCACTTTTTACCATTGGCCATTGTGTTGTATATTTTTCTTCGATATACGGATTCTGATTAATATATTGAGCGGTATCTTGATATCAACAAAATGCATTTGACAATAAGTAAATAGATTTAACTAAGGTCAATATGTATCAGTATCACTATGGTGAGTGATCTATCACAGTGAGGGGTTCGGGTGGCTCAACGAGTTATGTAGTTGGATTACCTAGCAACTCATACAAGCCTATCACCAATGCACTCGACTCGCAGCCGCAAGTGATAAAGTTTACAAGTTGCTTGGCCATGGTCGGTGGTTCTCTCCGGGTACTCCGGCTTCTTCCACCACTAAAACTGGTCGCCATAATATAGCTGAAATATTGCCAACAATCTATCAATCAATCAATCGATGATATGGATATGTCTTTTGTTCTATTTAATATATCAAGCGTTATTTGATATCAACAAAATGAATTTGAAAATAAGTAAATAAATTTCACAAAGCTAACTATATATCAGTATCACTATGAAGAGTGATACGTCTATCACGTGATTGATCACCCTCTGTCACTACTGTACTGTATCAGTATCACTATGATATCACGTGACATATCATATTATTTTCACTTCATATGTGAGTAGTATATAACAATAATAAATGTAAATATTGGATTTGATGCGCACGACGCAGTTCTGGAATAAACTTAAACAGGCACGCTCAAAATTAAAAGATTGGAAGGCTAGATAATTGAAAAGGTTTGGGAGCAATACAACTAAAGGGCCTACACAGAACAGGATAACCAACATAGGCTAAGGTCACCTATTTTTGAGGGAGGAGAAAGTTAATTTTATTAATACAAACATTATTTAGAAAGATTGTAAATTTCAAAAATAAATACATTTAATAAACCATGGAGATACCGAAACACTGACTTCTGGAAGGATGATACCTTTACAGACTGATAATCCACCATCAGAAGTGTCGACGCAAGCTTAGCATCAATTGGATCTAGTAAATATTGTATTTATCCCAGAAAAGATGTCAACACTTATCCACATAACAGCGTATTACACAAATCCCTAATAAAGTTGCTTGCCCATGGTCGGTGGTTCTCTTGGGGTACTCCGGCTTCTTCCACCACTACAGCTGGTCACCATAATATAGCTGAAATATTGCTGAAAGTGGTGCTAAAGCACCAACAAATCAAATCAACCTAATATCCCTACAAGTATATACATGTACATATCTGGTTTAACCCTTCCACTAGTTTGTGCCTGTCCCAAGCCAGGACATAGATTACCACTGTAGTGTTCTTTCCTGTGGTCAGTGAATTCAGTTACGATGAGAGGTGATTGTATACGTTTTGTTGATATTGGGAAAAATTGATGATAATCGTTGTTTAAACTTTCTTTTCCTAACTGACGAAGTATTTGGATTCTTTGATTTTTACAAAACCAAGTTTGTTTTTTATCAAGATTCCAGTCTCAGACAATCTACATTAACCCAATAACGTATAGCGTATATTTAATTAAACTTTTCGCCTTATAATTTGAACATCAGATACATTCGACACAAAATCGTTATCTGTATATTGCTATGAATTAAACTATCCCTTAATGTTACGTGCGAGCGACAGCAATTTCCTTACATATGAAATACACTTGTATGACCGCATCAGTTCAGGAAGAGCGGAGAATGGGACCCACAAGTTTAACCCCGATAGTCGCTAATGTTTAATGAAATGCTATGATTGAAAGGACAAGTAGTTTTTGTGAGGTGTCTCGAATGGACAACATATGTTTTTTGTTCGATATTACACCAACATCTCTGTGCCCATATTCTAGCTCAACCACGCGATTTGTATCAAATTCAGACAAGTAAGCGTCCATGTGTTTGTGTGAGCGTCCATGTGTTTGTGTGAGCGTCCATGTGTTTGTGTGAGCGTTCATGTGTTTGTGTGAGCGTCCATGTGTTTGTGTGAGCGTCCATGTGTTTGTGTGTTATAGATTGTCGATTATGCCTCTTTCTATAATTTTGCAATTTGAATTTGGAAATAGTCCGACAGTGGTCCTTTTTTTTTTCATTTCCCCCCTTCATTTCATCCATAAAACGACGGTGTTAATGGAAGTACCATCTACATAACATGTTGAATGTAACGTGTACAGTTTACAGTCATTATGTGTTTGTGTGTTTGTTTGATGGTGTTTAACGCCACTTTCAAATATATTTCAATTATATCGTGGCGGTCAGTTTTATTGGTAAAGAACATCGGAGTACCCGGAGAAAATCACCGACCTGTCGCAAGTCACTGACAAACTTTATCACTTAATGTGGTACCCCTCGCCCTGATCAAGATTCGAACTCACAACACCAGTAGTGATATGCACTGATTGCATGTGTAGTTGTAAATCCAACTACCATGCGATCACGACCCCGACAAACTGGCAGAGTGATTATAACCTGTTGAACTATTGGTATTCTATCAATACATCTTAAGTCTAGAAGAAACATCTGCTGTCCTACACTACTAACGTGTGCCTGAATCCCAGTGTTGATAAAAGTACCATCTACATAACCTGTTGAGTGTCACACGTGCAGTTTACAATGAGTATAACCTGTTGAACTATTGGTATTCCATCAATATACGTGAAGTCTAGAAGAAACATCTGCTGTCCTGTTTATCAATATTTATCAGTGTGATATAATTACGTTATACATAATTTATCATGATACTAACTGATGTGGTTATCACCAGATGGGAATATATCTACAATATACGTACATTGTCGGTAAATATCAAATTTATTAGTACGAGCTTTAGAAACAGGCAGAGTAGGGAGCCTTCGGCGAGCTTTTCAGGCCTGTTTCGCAGCGAGTACAAATGAATTTTATATTTAACGACAACGTACGTATATTGTGTTTATCCTGCAATGTCAAAAAGTCGGAAAACTTGTCAGATTTAATCAAAAAGGCCAGAAACAAGCGTCATTCCTCGCCTGTCATAAATGTTGTCAAGGGTGTCTTCTTCGTGGTCCGCGTTACATTAGTACCAGTTTCTTACTTGTCTGCGCCCTCCGCTGTACATAGCTACAGGGTACCAGGAAAGTTTATTCGTAAGCTGAAAAGTTAATTCGTATAGCATATTTGTACAGCAAATGTACTGATTGCAGGATAAATCATTACACTGACCTAGATACTAAAACAAACTCTAGACAACGTGGTATTCCTTTAGCATTGTATTTGTTTTAAGTAGATGACGTAGATGATCCAAAAACCCTTTCGATTTGATAAGGTATGATATTATTTCTTACGTTACACATTCTACGTGTGAAAAGCGGAAGAAGGAACTACATACCCTTTCGGAACACCAGAGTTATCCCGCGGTTTTTAGTGCATTTCGTGTTGCTCAATCGTAGGTTTGTACATAGTTATGTGTCCGTCTGTCCTTATTCTGTAGGTCATTGTATCGTCTGTCCTTTGATTTGCGGTTTCTGATTATCGTTTTACTATCTCCAACTTTTGCTTCAGGTTTTTATTCGGAATAATTTTCCTAGCAATCCATCTTCAGAAGAGGCCTGCAAAACTGTAATATTGCTTTACCTGCTTTTGGTAATTATGAAATTGGTAACGTTTCAGTGACACAGCCATCAAATGATGCCTGTGTCTCTGGATTCTCCACTCTTGATTCTCCCTTCAGTTTGCCCTACCGTTCTCTGGATTCTCCACTCTTGATTCTCCCTTCAGTTTGCCCTACCGTTCTCTGGATTCTCCACTCTTGATTTTCCCTTCAGTTTGCCCTACCGTTCTCTGGATTCTCCACTCTTGATTCTCCCTTCAGTTTGCCCTACCGTTCTCTGGATTCTCCACTCTTGATTCTCCCTTCAGTTTGCCCTACCGTTCTCTGGATTCTCCACTCTTGATTTTCCCTTCAGTTTGCCCTACCGTTCTCTGGATTCTCCACTCTCGATTCTCCCTTCAGTTTGCCCTACCGTTCTCTGGACTCTCCACTCTTGATTTTCCCTTCAGTTTGCCCTACCGTTCTCTGGATTCTCTACTCTTGATTTTCCCTTCAGTTTGCCCTACCGTTCTCTGGATTCTCCACTCTTGATTCTCCCTTCAGTTTGCCCTACCGTTCTCTGGATTCTCCACTCTTGATTTTCCCTTCTGTATGCCCTACCGTTCTCTGGATTCTCTAATCTTGATTTTCCCTTCAGTGTGCCCTACCGTTCTCTGGATTTCCCACTCTTGATTTTCCCTTCAGTTTGCCCTACCTTTCAGTTTCAAAGAAGAATTTGAAGATACCAAAGGGGTAATCAGAATGAACATAACTAAATCAGTGAAAAAGATAGTTGTCTATTCGACCTTCACATTGTTATGCCATCTAAGTACATATAACGTTCTTAGAGTTTAAACTAACCTGTGTTTCAATCTTTTAATATCACGACAGCAGGTTGTTAGTCAGATCTTATAGCTCACCTGTATCCGTAGCTTTGTTGCAATGAGTTAATGTACTTTTAATCAGATAGATTACGTTAAAATTTATCATTAAAGAAAGATTGTGTGTTGTCAATTATATTATAATGACATGGTGTACTGGTACACAATATGTAGAATGCATTATGTCCTTCGTTGGCTGCTAAGCAGTAAGTACTCATGGGAACAGTCTAACAATCTAAATAAAACAAGTTTTTTGATTGTGTTGTTGTATGTATGAAGTTAAATAGTTTCCTATGAAGAAATCCAATATGATTCTAGAGATAAGTTATGTTGAATGTATTGTTTTTAAGTTAAATAAAATGTGTTGTTGTGTTTGATTACTAATTACATCTTATATAAGAATGCTGGATTCTGATTGGTTAATAGCCGTGATTTTTTTACAAATTCAGGCCTTGCATTGTGAATTTGCAGAATTTTTACTTCATGTAGGTGTATTTGCATAAGATTTAACATTTTGTTCATGGTATTTGCAAAATCGTATTTGCCGTTTTTACCCTTCACCGAGACGCTTGTAACAAAATTTGTAAAACGTTATCAGTTGTGCGTTTTATGTAACATCATCCGGTAGAATTAAACAGATACATCATGTTAGATCCTGAAAACGACAAACAAAAGGTATTATTTATTTAGCCAGTGATCTAAATAATATTCGGTGTAATTAAACAGATATCATTTTTGGGAAGGGTATTTGCGAAAAATACCAGTCTTGAGACTAAATTTCGCTCGCCATTCGCCTCGAGCAATTTTTCGTCTCTCGACTGGTATTATTCGCAAATACTCCTCCCAGACATGATATATCTGTATAAAGTACTATAGATAGTTAAATAACACATTCCCATGTCAAAATGTTATTATATCGCGAGTACATTGTCATGGGAGACAACTGTTGTGCAAAAGAAAATATGAAACTGTATAGTAAATATATATATATAAACAACATGGAAAAAAAGACTGTCGGAACAATTGTTAAAAAACAGACTCTCGGAACAATTGTTAAAAAAAACAGACTCTCGGAACAATTGTAAAAAAACAGACTCTCGGAACAATTGTAAAAAAACAGACTCTCGGAACAATTGTAAGAAAACAGATTCTCGGAACAATTGTAAGAAAACAGATTCTCGGAACAATTGTAAAAAAACAGACTCTCGGAACAATTGTAAAAAAAGCAGATTCTCGGAACAATTGTAAGAAAACAGACTCTCGGAACAATTGTAAGAAAACAGACTCTCGGAACAATTGAAAAAAAAACAGATTCTCGGAACAATTCACGGTACGAAAACAGACTCTCGGAACAATTGGAAAAAAACGAACTCTCGGAACAATTGTAAAAAAACAGACTCTCGGAACAATTCTAGAATCTACTTCTAAAGCCGTAGAAACAGAGACAAAATAAATACATCTAACACACATACACATTGCCGATCATATTTTGCAACTCAAAAGAAAATTGCCGGGTTAACTAGTTTTATGGACCGCAAATCTCCTGTTAGTGAAATGGTGTGGTCCTGTTTTTGACTTCCATATGCTAGTAAAAAGTCTACCCTCAAAGATAAATGGGAGGGCAGCGTTGGTTGTCATAGTTTTAAACTTTATTCATAATATATTTAATATTCGTAACATAGAAGTCGTGATATGCACACCTGTGTAATAATAGTTTAATAATAGAGAACCGATGGCCTCAACATCATTTAAATATTAAATAGTATACAAAGCCCTCGTCAGACAAAATAGAAAAACAATAGTCAACTTTGAATCAATGTATAATTACCAATACGAACTCTTGTCATATGTATCCAATACGAATAATTACTATCCGTCTTCTTCCGTATTTTCCAATGTGCTACAGTCTGCTTTTTAATTACAACACTTCCTGTAGATTTATCTTCCACCCACGTGTTTCTCCTTTTAGGTCCTGATTTGCAAGTTGCCTTCATTTGTGCTTTAATTGATTTGTCTCATTTGAAATGTTAATTGTAAATGCAATCTTGTAGCGAACGCACAATCCTTAGATTTGTCTCTATTAGTAGGTACGCCTAAAGTACTATTTATTTTTAGAGCGAGACAATAAAGGTAGTGATAGTAACAATACTCTTACTTTAGAAGAAATAAAAAGAGAGAGATAATTACGTGTTATTCTATTTTTAGTTTTATGTGTATGTTTTGAAAATTGTTCTTCGTTTTTCTTCTTTTTGGCCATTGTGTTGTCTGTACTTCCTCAAACTCTTTTCAGGGTATTTATAATATAAATAATCTTGCTTTTGAATATCAAACATGAAGTAATCGAAAAACTCAGTAATTCATAAAAAAAACCCACATATATATCGAAATAAAAGATTGGAAACTAAAATAAGTTAACAGTCTTCTGCAGCAAGAAACACAACATTCTTAATCAGGATAACCAAACTAGGATAAAGTCGCCTACGCCAGAGTCAAGAAAACCGTAGTTTTGATAATATTTACATTACTTTGGAACTGCTAATCTGATAACCATACCGGGGCCAAAACCCCGACAACTGGACGAGTGATACTATAAACGCCGACAACTGGACGGGTGATACTCTAAACGCCTACAACTGGACGGGTGATACTCTAAACGCCGACAACTGGACGGGTGATACTCTAAACGCCGACAACTGGACGGGTGATACTCTAAACGCCTACAACTGGACGGGTGATACTCTAAACGCCTACAACTGGACGAGTGATACTCTAAACCCCGACAACTGGACGAGTGATACTCTAAACCCCGAAAACTGGACGGGTGATACTCTAACCGCCGACAACTGGACGAGTGATACTCTAAGCGTCTACAACTGGACGAGTGATACTCTAAACGGCTACAACTGGACGAGTGATACTCTAAGCGCCTACAACTGGACGAGTAATACTCTAAGCGCCTACAACTGGACGTGTGATACTCTAAACGCCTACAACTGGACGGGTGATACTCTAAGCGCCTACAACTGGACGGGTGATACTCTAAGCGCCTACAACTTGACGGGTGATACTCTAAGCCCCGACAACTGGACGGGTGATACTCTAAACCCCGAAAACTTGCCGGGTGATACTCTAAACCCCGACAACTGGACTGGTGATACTCTAATCGCCTACAACTGGACGGGTGATACTCTAATCGCTTACAACTGGACGAGTGATACTCTAAGCGCCTACAACTGGACGGGTGATACTCTAAGCCCCGACAACTGGACGGGTGATACTCTAAACCCCGACACCTGGACGGGTGATACTCTAAACGCCTATAACTGGACAGGTGATACTCTAATCGCCTACAACTGGACGAGTGATACTCTAAGCGCCTACAACTGGACAGGTGATACTCTAAACGTCTACAACTGGACGAGTGATACTCTAAGCGCCTATAACTGGACGGGTGATACTCTAATCGCCTATAACTGGACGGGTGATACTCTAAGCGCCTACAACTGGACGGGTGATACTCTAAGCGCCTACAACTGGACGGGTGATACTCTAAGCGCCTACAACTGGACGGGTGATACTCTAAGCGCCTATAACTGGACGGGTGATACTCTAAGCGCCTACAACTGGACGGGTGATACTCTAAACGCCTACAACTGACGGGTGATACTCTAGAGGCCTACAACTGGATGGGTGATACTCTAAACGCCTATAGCTGGACGGGTGATATTCTAAGCGCCTACAACTGGACGGGTGATACTCTAAGCGCCTACAACTGGACGAGTGATACTCTAAACGCGTACAACTGGACGGGTGATACTCTAAGCGCCTACAACTGGACGGGTGATACTCTAATCGCCGACAACTGGACGGGTGATACTCTAAGCGCCTACAACTGGACGGGTGATACTCTAAACGCCTATTACTGGACGGGTGATACTCTAAACCCCGACAACTGGACGGGTATATTCTAATCGCCTACAACTGGACGGGTGATACTCTAAGCGCCTACAACTGGACGAGTGATACTCTAAACACCTACAACTGGACGGGTGATACTCTAAACGCCTATAACTGGACGGGTGATACTCTAAGCGCCTACAACTGGACGGGTGATACTTTAAGCGCCTACAACCGGACGGGTGATACTCTAAACCCCGACAACTGGACGAGTGATACTCTAACCCCCGACAACTGGACGTGTGATACTCTAAACGCCTATAACTGGACGGGTGATACTCTAAGCGCCTACATCTGGACGGGTGAAACTCTAAGCGCCGACAACTGGACGGGTGATACTCTAAACGCCGACAACTGGACGGATGATACTCTAAACCCCGACAACTGGACGGGTGATACTCTAAACGCCTACAACTGGACGGGTGATACCATAAGCGCCTACAACTGGACGGGTGATACTCTAAACGCCGACAACTGGACGGGTGATACTCTAAACGCCGACAACTGGACGGGTGATACTCTAAGCGCCGACAACTGGACGGGTGATACCCTCTCTCTGGGTGATACTCTCTTTCGGTCATTAATAATTCACCAACATAATCTCTATTGTAACGACTTTGGTACTTTGACATTTGTTATTCCACTGTCTAGTATTGTTTGTTTTTTTAGATTTGTCATGTAGCATGTCCTATAACTTGTTTTCTATATTAGTCAATTATAATTCATAGGAGACGGATTAGTAAAAGCTTAGCTTGTTTCCGAATCCTGTCATGTTCAAACAAAATGTGTGTGTATTGTAACATTATACCAGTTTATCATGAATAAATATGTTTATACCAAGCACTGAAATTCATGTTTTCGTTACACTAAGAAAACACAGTATTTCACACACATCTGTTATGAAAATGATAATCCATAATTATCAGGATTACAGGACAAAGTATTTACTTTTCAAATATGTGATCATAATTTACCTATTCCTCCAAACTTCATCACTTGTTTAAGATTTTGTGATATTAACTTTTATTACATTGATACATATCAAATATAATGTGTCATTTGTATCTAATATCCTAGTCCTATTCCAGCAACATTACGAGTGATTAGCAGTAGTAAATGGGTTGTTATACGTCGTCAATTCCTGGTTATTAAACCGTCACATTTATTGGTGTTATTAAGATTATAATGAAGGATAAACAAGAAAAAGAAATTACAAATCATGTTTTTATTTCAGTTTAATGAAGATGATTATTATATTTAAGGAATTCTATGCAATAATACATTAATTGGTGTTATTACGATTATAACGAGGGATAAACAAGAAAAAGAAATTACAATTGATGTTTTTATTGCGGTTTAATTAAGATGATTATTATATTTAGGGCATGCTATGCAATAATAGATTTAATACCAGCTATATCTAATTTTCATCAAATTGAAGAAAAACACGTTTCACAAAATAATTACAAAATCCTAGGATTAATTCAACATTCATTGGTGGTAATATTCTTTTGATGTATACTATGATTAATACTGAACTTTACAGTTCCTAAATAATGTAATTATTAATAAAACTAAGGTTCTCCTCCCTCAGATATAGGTGACCTTAGCTGATTTACAGTTCCTAAATAATGTAATTATTAATAAAACTAAGGTTCTCCTCCCTCAGATATAGGTGACCTTAGCTGATTTACAGTTCCTAAATAATGTAATTATTAATAAAACTAAGGTTCTCCTCCCTCAGATATAGGTGACCTTAGCAGATTTACAGTTCCTAAATAATGTAATTATTAATAAAACTAAGGTTCTCCTCCCTCAGATATAGGTGACCTTAGCAGATTTACAGTTCCTAAATAATGTAATTATTAATAAAACTAAGGTTCTCCTCCCTCAGATATAGGTGACCTTAGCTGATTTACAGTTCCTAAATAATGTAATTATTAATAAAACTAAGGTTCTCCTCCCTCAGATATAGGTGACCTTAGCAGATTTACAGTTCCTAAATAATGTAATTATTAATAAAACTAAGGTTCTCCTCCCTCAGATATAGGTGACCTTAGCTGATTTACAGTTCCTAAATAATGTAATTATTAATAAAACTAAGGTTCTCCTCCCTCAGATATAGGTGACCTTAGCAGATTTACAGTTCCTAAATAATGTAATTATTAATAAAACTAAGGTTCTCCTCCCTCAGATATAGGTGACCTTAGCTGATTTACAGTTCCTAAATAATGTAATTATTAATAAAACTAAGGTTCTCCTCCCTCAGATATAGGTGACCTTAGCTGATTTACAGTTCCTAAATAATGTAATTATTAATAAAACTAAGGTTCTCCTCCCTCAGATATAGGTGACCTTAGCTGATTTACAGTTCCTAAATAATGTAATTATTAATAAAACTAAGGTTCTCCTCCCTCAGATATAGGTGACCTTAGCTGATTTACAGTTCCTAAATAATGTAATTATTAATAAAACTAAGGTTCTCCTCCCTCAGATATAGGTGACCTTAGCTGATTTACAGTTCCTAAATAATGTAATTATTAATAAAACTAAGGTTCTCCTCCCTCAGATATAGGTGACCTTAGCAGATTTACAGTTCCTAAATAATGTAATTATTAATAAAACTAAGGTTCTCCTCCCTCAGATATAGGTGACCTTAGCTGATTTACAGTTCCTAAATAATGTAATTATTAATAAAACTAAGGTTCTCCTCCCTCAGATATAGGTGACCTTAGCTGATTTACAGTTCCTAAATAATGTAATTATTAATAAAACTAAGGTTCTCCTCCCTCAGATATAGGTGACCTTAGCTGATTTACAGTTCCTAAATAATGTAATTATTAATAAAACTAAGGTTCTCCTCCCTCAGATATAGGTGACCTTAGCTGATTTACAGTTCCTAAATAATGTAATTATTAATAAAACTAAGGTTCTCCTCCCTCAGATATAGGTGACCTTAGCAGATTTACAGTTCTTAAATAATGTAATTATTAATAAAACTAAGGTTCTCCTCCCTCAGATATAGGTGACCTTAGCAGATTTACAGTTCCTAAATAATGTAATTATTAATAAAACTAAGGTTCTCCTCCCTCAGATATAGGTGACCTTAGCAGATTTACAGTTCCTAAATAATGTAATTATTAATAAAACTAAGGTTCTCCTCCCTCAGACATAGGTGACCTTAGCTGATTTACAGTTCCTAAATAATGTAATTATTAATAAAACTAAGGTTCTCCTCCCTCAGATATAGGTGACCTTAGCAGATTTACAGTTCCTAAATAATGTAATTATTAATAAAACTAAGGTTCTCCTCCCTCAGATATAGGTGACCTTAGCTGATTTACAGTTCCTAAATAATGTAATTATTAATAAAACTACGGTTCTCCTCCCTCAGATATAGGTGACCTTAGCTGATTTACAGTTCCTAAATCATGTAATTATTAATAAAACTAAGGTTCTCCTCCCTCAGATATAGGTGACCTTAGCAGATTTACAGTTCCTAAATAATGTAATTATTAATAAAACTAAGGTTCTCCTCCCTCAGATATAGGTGACCTTAGCAGATTTACAGTTCCTAAATAATGTAATTATTAATAAAACTAAGGTTCTCCTCCCTCAGATATAGGTGACCTTAGCTGATTTACAGTTCCTAAATAATGTAATTATTAATAAAACTAAGGTTCTCCTCCCTCAGATATAGGTGACCATAGCAGATTTACAGTTCCTAAATAATGTAATTATTAATAAAACTAAGGTTCTCCTCCCTCAGATATAGGTGACCTTAGCAGATTTACAGTTCCTAAATAATGTAATTATTAATAAAACTAAGGTTCTCCTCCCTCAGATATAGGTGACCTTAGCAGATTTACAGTTCCTAAATAATGTAATTATTAATAAAACTAAGGTTCTCCTCCCTCAGATATAGGTGACCTTAGCAGATTTACAGTTCCTAAATAATGTAATTATTAATAAAACTAAGGTTCTCCTCCCTCAGATATAGGTGACCTTAGCTGATTTACAGTTCCTAAATAATGTAATTATTAATAAAACTAAGGTTCTCCTCCCTCAGATATAGGTGACCTTAGCTGATTTACAGTTCCTAAATAATGTAATTATTAATAAAACTAAGGTTCTCCTCCCTCAGATATAGGTGATCTTAGCTGATTTACAGTTCCTAAATAATGTAATTATTAATAAAACTAAGGTTCTCCTCCCTCAGATATAGGTGATCTTAGCTGATTTACAGTTCCTAAATAATGTAATTATTAATAAAACTAAGGTTCTCCTCCCTCAGATATAGGTGATCTTAGCTGATTTACAGTTCCTAAATAATGTAATTATTAATAAAACTAAGGTTCTCCTCCCTCAGATATAGGTGACCTTAGCTGATTTACAGTTCCTAAATAATGTAATTATTAATAAAACTAAGGTTCTCCTCCCTCAGATATAGGTGATCTTAGCTGATTTACAGTTCCTAAATAATGTAATTATTAATAAAACTAAGGTTCTCCTCCCTCAGATATAGGTGACCTTAGCTGATTTACAGTTCCTAAATAATGTAATTATTAATAAAACTAAGGTTCTCCTCCCTCAGATATAGGTGATCTTAGCTGATTTACAGTTCCTAAATAATGTAATTATTAATAAAACTAAGGTTCTCCTCCCTCAGATATAGGTGACCTTAGCAGATTTACAGTTCCTAAATAATGTAATTATTAATAAAACTAAGGTTCTCCTCCCTCAGATATAGGTGACCTTAGCTGATTTACAGTTCCTAAATAATGTAATTATTAATAAAACTAAGGTTCTCCTCCCTCAGATATAGGTGACCTTAGCAGATTTACAGTTCCTAAATCATGTAATTATTAATAAAACTAAGGTTCTCCTCCCTCAGATATAGGTGACGTAGCTGATTTACAGTTCCTAAATAATGTAATTATTAATAAAACTAAGGTTCTCCTCCCTCAGATATAGGTGATCTTAGCTGATTTACAGTTCCTAAATAATGTAATTATTAATAAAACTAAGGTTCTCCTCCCTCAGATATAGGTGACGTAGCTGATTTACAGTTCCTAAATAATGTAATTATTAATAAAACTAAGGTTCTCCTCCCTCAGATATAGGTGACCTTAGCTGATTTACAGTTCCTAAATAATGTAATTATTAATAAAACTAAGGTTCTCCTCCCTCAGATATAGGTGACCTTAGCTGATTTACAGTTCCTAAATAATGTAATTATTAATAAAACTAAGGTTCTCCTCCCTCAGATATAGGTGACGTAGCTGATTTACAGTTCCTAAATAATGTAATTATTAATAAAACTAAGGTTCTCCTCCCTCAGATATAGGTGACCTTAGCAGATTTACAGTTCCTAAATAATGTAATTATTAATAAAACTAAGGTTCTCCTCCCTCAGATATAGGTGACCTTAGCTGATTTACAGTTCCTAAATAATGTAATTATTAATAAAACTAAGGTTCTCCTCCCTCAGATATAGGTGACCTTAGCAGATTTACAGTTCCTAAATAATGTAATTATTAATAAAACTAAGGTTCTCCTCCCTCAGATATAGGTGATCTTAGCTGATTTACAGTTCCTAAATAATGTAATTATTAATAAAACTAAGGTTCTCCTCCCTCAGATATAGGTGATCTTAGCTGATTTACAGTTCCTAAATAATGTAATTATTAATAAAACTAAGGTTCTCCTCCCTCAGATATAGGTGACCTTAGCAGATTTACAGTTCCTAAATAATGTAATTATTAATAAAACTAAGGTTCTCCTCCCTCAGATATAGGTGACCTTAGCAGATTTACAGTTCCTAAATAATGTAATTATTAATAAAACTAAGGTTCTCCTCCCTCAGATATAGGTGACCTTAGCTGATTTACAGTTCCTAAATAATGTAATTATTAATAAAACTAAGGTTCTCCTCCCTCAGATATAGGTGACCTTAGCTGATTTACAGTTCCTAAATAATG
This sequence comes from Bathymodiolus septemdierum, assembly GCA_963383655.1. Lineage (NCBI taxonomy): Eukaryota > Metazoa > Mollusca > Bivalvia > Mytilida > Modiolidae > Bathymodiolus > Bathymodiolus septemdierum. Next base: position 62,167,795 of record OY726527.1, on the reverse strand, counting down.
TAATTATTAATAAAACTAAGGTTCTCCTCCCTCAGATATAGGTGATCTTAGCTGATTTACAGTTCCTAAATAATGTAATTATTAATAAAACTAAGGTTCTCCTCCCTCAGATATAGGTGACCTTAGCAGATTTACAGTTCCTAAATAATGTAATTATTAATAAACTAAGGTTCTCCTCCCTCAGATATAGGTGATCTTAGCTGATTTACAGTTCCTAAATAATGTAATTATTAATAAAACTAAGGTTCTCCTCCCTCAGATATAGGTGACCTTAGCAGATTTACAGTTCCTAAATAATGTAATTATTAATAAAACTAAGGTTCTCCTCCCTCAGATATAGGTGACCTTAGCTGATTTACAGTTCCTAAATAATGTAATTATTAATAAAACTAAGGTTCTCCTCCCTCAGATATAGGTGACCTTAGCTGATTTACAGTTCCTAAATAATGTAATTATTAATAAAACTAAGGTTCTCCCTCCCTCAGATATAGGTGACCTTAGCAGATTTACAGTTCCTAAATAATGTAATTATTAATAAAACTAAGGTTCTCCTCCCTCAGATATAGGTGACCTTAGCAGATTTACAGTTCCTAAATAATGTAATTATTAATAAAACTAAGGTTCTCCTCCCTCAGATATAGGTGACCTTAGCTGATTTACAGTTCCTAAATAATGTAATTATTTAATAAAACTAAGGTTCTCCTCCCTCAGACATAGGTGACCTTAGCAGATTTACAGTTCCTAAATAATGTAATTATTAATAAAACTAAGGTTCTCCTCCCTCAGATATAGGTGACCTTAGCTGATTTACAGTTCCTAAATAATGTAATTATTAATAAAACTAAGGTTCTCCTCCCTCAGATATAGGTGACCTTAGCTGATTTACAGTTCCTAAATAATGTAATTATTAATAAAACTAAGGTTCTCCTCCCTCAGACATAGGTGACCTTAGCTGATTTACAGTTCCTAAATAATGTAATTATTAATAAAACTAAGGTTCTCCTCCCTCAGATATAGGTGACCTTACCTGATTTACAGTTCCTAAATAATGTAATTATTAATAAAACTAAGGTTCTCCTCCCTCAGATATAGGTGACCTTAGCAGATTTACAGTTCCTAAATAATGTAATTATTAATAAAACTAAGGTTCTCCTCCCTCAGATATAGGTGACCTTAGCTGATTTACAGTTCTTAAATAATGTAATTATTAATAAAACTAAGGTTCTCCTCCCTCAGATATAGGTGACCTTAGCTGATTTACAGTTCCTAAATAATGTAATTATTAATACAACTAAGGTTCTCCTCCCTCAGACATAGGTGACCTTAGCTGATTTACAGTTCCTAAATAATGTAATTATTAATAAAACTAAGGTTCTCCTCCCTCAGATATAGGTGACCTTAGCTGATTTACAGTTCCTAAATAATGTAATTATTAATAAAACTAAGGTTCTCCTCCCTCAGATATAGGTGACCTTAGCAGATTTACAGTTCCTAAATAATGTAATTATTAATAAAACTAAGGTTCTCCTCCCTCAGATATAGGTGACCTTAGCAGATTTACAGTTCCTAAATAATGTAATTATTAATAAAACTAAGGTTCTCCTCCCTCAGATATAGGTGACCTTAGCAGATTTACAGTTCCTAAATAATGTAATTATTAATAAAACTAAGGTTCTCCTCCCTCAGATATAGGTGACCTTAGCTGATTTACAGTTCCTAAATAATGTAATTATTAATAAAACTAAGGTTCTCCTCCCTCAGATATAGGTGACCTTACCTGATTTACAGTTCCTAAATAATGTAATTATTAATAAAACTAAGGTTCTCCTCCCTCAGATATAGGTGACCTTAGCAGATTTACAGTTCCTAAATAATGTAATTATTAATAAAACTAAGGTTCTCCTCCCTCAGATATAGGTGACCTTAGCTGATTTACAGTTCCTAAATAATGTAATTATTAATAAAACTAAGGTTCTCCTCCCTCAGATATAGGTGACCTTAGCAGATTTACAGTTCCTAAATAATGTAATTATTAATAAAACTAAAGGTCTCCTCCCTCAGATATAGGTGACCTTAGCTGATTTACAGTTCCTAAATAATGTAATTATTAATAAAACTAAGGTTCTCCTCCCTCAGATATAGGTGACCTTAGCAGATTTACAGTTCCTAAATAATGTAATTATTAATAAAACTAAGGTTCTCCTCCCTCAGATATAGGTGACCTTAGCTGATTTACAGTTCCTAAATAATGTAATTATTAATAAAACTAAGGTTCTCCTCCCTCAGATATAGGTGACCTTAGCAGATTTACAGTTCCTAAATAATGTAATTATTAATAAAACTAAGGTTCTCCTCCCTCAGATATAGGTGACCTTAGCTGATTTACAGTTCCTAAATAATGTAATTATTAATAAAACTAAGGTTCTCCTCCCTCAGATATAGGTGATCTTAGCTGATTTACAGTTCATAAATAATGTAATTATTAATAAAACTAAGGTTCTCCTCCCTCAGACATAAGTGACCTTAGCTGATTTACAGTTCCTAAATAATGTAATTATTAATAAAACTAAGGTTCTCCTCCCTCAGATATAGGTGACCTTAGCTGATTTACAGTTCCTAAATAATGTAATTATTAATAAAACTAAGGTTCTCCTCCCTCAGATATAGGTGACCTTAGCAGATTTACAGTTCCTAAATAATGTAATTATTAATAAAACTAAGGTTCTCCTCCCTCAGACATAAGTGACCTTAGCTGATTTACAATTCCTAAATAATGTAATTATTAATAAAACTAAGGTTCTCCTCCCTCAGATATAGGTGACCTTAGCAGATTTACAGTTCCTAAATAATGTAATTATTAATAAAACTAAGGTTCTCCTCCCTCAGACATAAGTGACCTTAGCTGATTTACAGTTCCTAAATCATGTAATTATTAATAAAACTAAGGTTCTCCTCCCTCAGATATAGGTGACGTAGCTGATTTACAGTTCCTAAATAATGTAATTATTAATAAAACTAAGGTTCTCCTCCCTCAGATATAGGTGACCTTAGCTGATTTACAGTTCCTAAATAATGTAATTATTAATAAAACTAAGGTTCTCCTCCCTCAGATATAGGTGACCTTAGCAGATTTACAGTTCCTAAATAATGTAATTATTAATAAAACTAAGGTTCTCCTCCCTCAGATATAGGTGACCTTAGCAGATTTACAGTTCCTAAATAATGTAATTATTAATAAAACTAAGGTTCTCCTCCCTCAGATATAGGTGACCTTAGCTGATTTACAGTTCCTAAATAATGTAATTATTAATAAAACTAAGGTTCTCCTCCCTCAGATATAGGTGACCTTAGCAGATTTACAGTTCCTAAATAATGTAATTATTAATAAAACTAAGGTTCTCCTCCCTCAGATATAGGTGACCTTAGCAGATTTACAGTTCCTAAATAATGTAATTATTAATAAAACTAAGGTTCTCCTCCCTCAGATATAGGTGACCTTAGCTGATTTACAGTTCCTAAATAATGTAATTATTAATAAAACTAAGGTTCTCCTCCCTCAGATATAGGTGACCTTAGCTGATTTACAGTTCCTAAATAATGTAATTATTAATAAAACTAAGGTTCTCCTCCCTCAGATATAGGTGACCTTAGCTGATTTACAGTTCCTAAATAATGTAATTATTAATAAAACTAAGGTTCTCCTCCCTCAGATATAGGTGACCTTAGCTGATTTACAGTTCCTAAATAATGTAATTATTAATAAAACTAAGGTTCTCCTCCCTCAGATATAGGTGACCTTAGCTGATTTACAGTTCCTAAATAATGTAATTATTAATAAAACTAAGGTTCTCCTCCCTCAGATATAGGTGACCTTAGCTGATTTACAGTTCCTAAATAATGTAATTATTAATAAAACTAAGGTTCTCCTCCCTCAGATATAGGTGACCTTAGCAGATTTACAGTTCCTAAATAATGTAATTATTAATAAAACTAAGGTTCTCCTCCCTCAGATATAGGTGACCTTAGCAGATTTACAGTTCCTAAATAATGTAATTATTAATAAAACTAAGGTTCTCCTCCCTCAGATATAGGTGACCTTAGCTGATTTACAGTTCCTAAATAATGTAATTATTAATAAAACTAAGGTTCTCCTCCCTCAGATATAGGTGACCTTAGCAGATTTACAGTTCCTAAATAATGTAATTATTAATAAAACTAAGGTTCTCCTCCCTCAGATATAGGTGACCTTAGCAGATTTACAGTTCCTAAATAATGTAATTATTAATAAAACTAAGGTTCTCCTCCCTCAGATATAGGTGACCTTAGCTGATTTACAGTTCCTAAATAATGTAATTATTAATAAAACTAAGGTTCTCCTCCCTCAGATATAGGTGACCTTAGCAGATTTACAGTTCCTAAATAATGTAATTATTAATAAAACTAAGGTTCTCCTCCCTCAGATATAGGTGACCTTAGCTGATTTACAGTTCCTAAATAATGTAATTATTAATAAAACTAAGGTTCTCCTCCCTCAGATATAGGTGACCTTAGCAGATTTACAGTTCCTAAATAATGTAATTATTAATAAAACTAAGGTTCTCCTCCCTCAGATATAGGTGACCTTAGCTGATTTACAGTTCCTAAATAATGTAATTATTAATAAAACTAAGGTTCTCCTCCCTCAGATATAGGTGACCTTAGCAGATTTACAGTTCCTAAATAATGTAATTATTAATAAAACTAAGGTTCTCCTCCCTCAGATATAGGTGACCTTAGCTGATTTACAGTTCCTAAATAATGTAATTATTAATAAAACTAAGGTTCTCCTCCCTCAGATATAGGTGACCTTAGCAGATTTACAGTTCCTAAATAATGTAATTATTAATAAAACTAAGGTTCTCCTCCCTCAGATATAGGTGACCTTAGCTGATTTACAGTTCCTAAATAATGTAATTATTAATAAAACTAAGGTTCTCCTCCCTCAGATATAGGTGACCTTAGCTGATTTACAGTTCCTAAATAATGTAATTATTAATAAAACTAAGGTTCTCCTCCCTCAGATATAGGTGACGTAGCTGATTTACAGTTCCTAAATAATGTAATTATTAATAAAACTAAGGTTCTCCTCCCTCAGATATAGGTGACCTTAGCAGATTTACAGTTCCTAAATAATGTAATTATTAATCAAACTAAGGTTCTCCTCCCTCAGATATAGGTGACCTTAGCTGATTTACAGTTCCTAAATAATGTAATTATTAATAAAACTAAGGTTCTCCTCCCTCAGATATAGGTGACCTTAGCTGATTTACAGTTCCTAAATAATGTAATTATTAATAAAACTAAGGTTCTCCTCCCTCAGATATAGGTGACGTAGCTGATTTACAGTTCCTAAATAATGTAATTATTAATAAAACTAAGGTTCTCCTCCCTCAGATATAGGTGACCTTAGCAGATTTACAGTTCCTAAATAATGTAATTATTAATCAAACTAAGGTTCTCCTCCCTCAGATATAGGTGACCTTAGCAGATTTTGGTGGGTTACAGAAATCAAATTCTACTTGAACAAAGATTTTCAATACAATTTTAATGGAATGTGTGAGAATAGCTTAAGTCTATTTACTCCCAGTACAAAATAGAATTAATCTGTCTTCTATAGCTGAAAACGTATTGAAACAGAAGTATTAAGATATAATACACGGACAATAACTCATTTATGATTTTAATTTTTTAAGGAGAACCCAACTGAACGCCCATAAGTTTCTAACAAACTATGTCATTTGCTAAGAAAAAAGTATCAACAAGGTTATGGGTAATTAAGAATAAACAAGGGTATTACGGGATATAAAGTACCTACCAGGAGAGTATGGGCATTGTAGATCGGGCTCAGTCTCTTTGTTGTAAAAATGTCATTTTAATATTTCAGATGCAAATTAATTACCTTTTTTTATAAAATGTGATACAGAAAGCGAAAAGTGCATTTGCATTGAACTAATTTATTCCTCTTTACATAAGTTGATAAGTTCTGAGTTTTGTTGATGAATTGAGAACTAAATTAGATATCTACGTTTTCCTTGCTATAAATAGATCGACACCGGAGCATGAGGACAAACATCTAAATATAGAACTTAATAGCGGTAGCGCTTCATGTTGAAAATGTAGTTCGATCAACGCTTTCATACCCCAATGAAACTTCAAAAGAATGCATTCAATTCTTACCATTATATTTAAATCACACCAAAATTTAATATAGTTGAATTTTTCGTTGTGAATTTTATTTGTGTTAGATTATTTGCTGTTGGAAATTACTACGCCATTGATTGTTTACATCTGACGTCGTCATGGAGGCACGTGCAAGTTCGGATTTGAGTTTCATTTGGATGTGAAACATCTCTTTTATAATCATGTGACCACTTCATAACCAATCATATTGTAACATTTCAGTGATAAACGGAAGTAATCTAATTATTAGAGGAAAAATGCTATAAAATGTTAATATTATTTAACAAATCCACAGTACATGTAGCTACTGTACAATTATGAAAAGAAATTTCAAACAGTGATGGTCAACAAATTCACCAAAGCAAACAATTACCTCTCATCTTAACTCAACACAGACATAACAATATATATGACCGTTGAAAACCAGGTTCTGGTTTGAGACAGGCAGATACATGTGACAGTGTTAGACCAGTTAATGCTATCCCAACCAGATATATAACATACACCAGAAAACTAAGCATAGAAATTAACTTATCCAAGCCTCGTTGTAATTTTACATAATATATGAATTCAAATGTATATACAATGTAGTTGCAATAGTACATAATATACAAGTTTAAATGTATATAAATCTGGTATTGACAGTTGTAGATACATATAAGTTTTTGATGCAGGTAAATGCACTAATATACAGGTAAGCTCTCTGTTATAAATTTAATAATTCGACATTTCATAATTCATCAGTTTCAAAGTTTTGGGAGCCACATATTTTCATAAATGGAAATTACACAAATAAGACAAATTTGTGCATGAAAATTTCATAATTTAAAATGATGTACTTTAAATAGATAGAACAACCACTTCATTGAACGAAGTTTAATTTAAAATAATATTACTGAGGCTTACCTTCATATTGAGTATCAGATACGGCTATGTTAGTCAATCAACAGGGGGGGGGGGGGGGGGGGGGGGGGGGGGGTATTCAGCTAACTGATCTAGGGAGTGTGTACTATTTATAAGACGACTAACCGACAGAGAAAACATTAAATATTTGTATGGCGAAAAACGGATAAAGGGGTCATTAAATATTACTATTATTGCTAGTCGACAAAGAGAGTCTTAAGTATATGATAACCCCAGATAAAGGATAGATTGAGCATAGCACAGTCTTACGATGAGTAACAGATAGTAGAGTTATTAAATATATTTTTGTCGAATAATCGACAGCAGGAGTAATAAATACTTTATGTCGACTGGAATCGAGGTTTTTTGTTCTGTTTCTTCTGTTCATTTTATTGTCTGTCATTTTCCGATCGAACATTTTTCTTTCGCTGAATTAACAGTCCTGTTACGTTGTTAAGAAGTATTAACTTTATACATTCGAATCGCAAAAAAAAAGAAGCTTCTACATGGATCATGGTTTGGTTTATGGTGTTTAACGCCACTTTCAACAATATTTCAATTGCATCGTGGTGCCCAGTTTTATTGGTAGAGGTACTCGTAGTACCCAGAGAAAACCATCGACCTGTCGTGGTAAAGGTACTCGTAGTACCCAGAGAAAACCATCGACCTGTCGTGGTAAAGGTACTCGTAGTACCCAGAGAAAACCATCGACCTGTCGTGGTAAAGGTACTCGTAGTACCCAGAGAAAACCATCGACCTGTCGTGGTAAAGGTACTCGTAGTACCCAGAGAAAACCATCGACCTGTCGTGGTAAAGGTACTCGTAGTACCCGGAGAAAACTATCGACCTGTCGTGGTAAAGGTACTCGTAGTACCCGGAGAAAATCACCGATCTGTCGCAAGTCACTGATAAACTTTGTCACCTAATGTTGGATTAAGTACACCTCGCCATGAACGGGGTTCGAACTCACAATTTTAGTGATGATGTGCACTGATTGCATAGGTAGTTGTAAATCCAACTACGATACAATCACGACAACGACGGTTCTTCATGGAGGACATCATGTTTTGCCTGTACATATATAATCCAGCTGAATATTCATGGATGGCTATATTGGTGGTGTGGTGGGGAATATATATTAAAATAATCTCATGAAATCTGTCAGACTATCTAACGTTAACAAGATTATCCATAGAAATATATCCTTTATAATTATATTCCCGTGAACGAAGTTGTGCAATTTCTTGTCGATTTACCCGATGATGAAGTTTTAATAATTGTATTATAAATTGCATTACTACTAATTAAGAGATTTATAACAGAGAGATTGTTGAACGAGCAGAAGACTGATTATTCGTTAATAAGTGCAGCTCTTTATATGGAGAAGTCAATACTAAGTTGTAAAACTTGTGTCTGAACCTTTTGTCATTATTTAGACAATCAAATATGTTTTAAAAAATAAATACAATAAAAGCTCTTTATAATCTCACCAATATTAATGTCTTGTTGAATAGATATGAAGATAATTTGATGATTTCAACAACATATTAGAAAATCTCATAATAACATGTATAATGCTCTGTTACCATAGTGAAATATAAAGACAAGTTTGAAGATACCAATAGGGTAATCGGAATCCGTAAATCGAAGAAGGAGAGACAAGACAATGGCCAAAAGAAAAAAGGACAAAAGGACAAACAACGATCTACAAAACTCTAGACAGAAAAGTAAAGATCGAGCAGCACGAACCCCACTAAGAACCGGGGGAGAACTCTGGGTGCTTCGGAAGGGTAGTGAGTTCCTACTCCACTAGTGTCACCCACATGTCATGATATCATGCCCATATTTAATCAGGGTTGGTCGATACCCCTGGTGGAGGACTATGAGTTTCACAAAGTATCGTCAGTCCAGTAGTCATTTTCGGTGGTGAAGTGTGTATTAGTTATATTTATGGGAGGAATCTGCAGGTCCTACAAAACGGAATTGATTATAACCATGCTTCCCCTTAAGGCATAGATAACATGAGTTAATATTAGCTACCCTGTATAGGCCCTTTGGTGCTTTCCCCCTACACTTAATTTAAGTGATATACCCATAAAGAAACTAATTGAAATAAGCGGAACCGCTTTCCTTGATCAACCTTGGAAGGATATTAACTACTAAGTGCATTTTAGCCTTGACGTTTTTGTACCTTTAAATACGCACATTTTTAAGCTACGCTTGTATATTGTTGATATTGATTCCTAAATGAATTTGACCTTTTACCTTTACCTAAGACTTTTGACCTTTGACCTTTACCTAAGACTTTTAAGTTATTTGGTTTTCCAATACTTCGACTAAATGTCGTCTTTATTCCAGTTGTCGACCTCTTCTTCGTGACAATTTGTTCACTTGATATCATATTGTCACATTGTTATCTTTATATTTAGATTTAAACATGCCCAGAAGTGTTATCTTTATATTTAGATTTAAACATGCCCAGAAGTGTTATCTTTATATTTAGATTTAAACATGCCCAAAAGTGTTATCTTTATATTTAGATTTAAACATGCCCAGAAGTGTTATCTTTATATTTAGATTTAAACATGCCCAGAAGTGTTATCTTTTCACTACTATTGTATAGTATTATTTACCTGATGAAGGTTATTCCAGAAACGAATGGTCAAATTTCGTGTTTATTCCAGTTCTCAGCCTCTTCTTCGTGACATGTTTTCACCTATATCAGATTTTCTCATTGTTATGTTTATATTTAAGCTAAACAATGTCCACGGGCGTTATCTTTTTTCAATGCCGTCTAAATATTATATACATTTGATTCTAACATGACTACCTTCTTTCGCTTTGTAGACAAACGAGCGATTTATCGATGGTATAATCTCATTAGTACATGCGCCGGTGAATGTGACTGACTTTTCCATTGGCAGCATAAATTGTGTGCGACATTTTGCGCAAGCGTAAATATAAATTCTCCGTCTTCCAATCAAAGCATACTACCGTATTTGTACTCTTAGACATATCAGAATCGAAATAATTCATGGAAGCCAGAATGTATTTTGAGTTTTAACCTGGGTTGGCGAATATTAGTAAATTTTATCCCTCGCGTCTGGCTCGGATTAAAATACTAATATCCACCAACCCATGCTAAAACTCCCAACACATTCTGGCTTCCATGATTTATTTCTTAATTCGCTTTCATATGTTTTCCTGCGGGATGAAATCGTACATATCATAAACCTCTCACCGGATAGAAGCATTGTGCATGGACTTCATTGTGAATCTTGTTAAAGAAACAACGTGTTTGTGTTTACATTGATACAGACATATAATTATATGTGTTTGTGTTTATATTGATACAGACATATAATTATATGTGTGTGGTGTTTATATTGATACAGACATATAATTATATGTGTTTGTGTTTATATTGATACAGACATATAATTATATGTGTGTGGTGTTTATATTGATACAGACATATAATTATATGTGTGTGGTGTTTATATTGATACAGACATATAATTATATGTGTATGGTGTTTATATTGATACAGACATATAATTATATGTGTGTGGTGTTTATATTGATACAGACATATAATTATATGTGTGTGGTGTTTATATTGATACAGACATATAATTATATGTGCATGGTGTTTATATTGATACAGACATATAATTATATGTGTGTGGTGTTTATATTGATACAGACATATAATTATATTTGTTTGTGTTTATATTGATACAGACATATAATTATATGTGTTTGTGTTTATATTGATACAAACATATAATTATATGTGTGTGGTGTTTATATTGATACAGACATATAATTATATGTGTGTGGTGTTTATATTGATACAGACATATAATTATATGTGTATGGTGTTTATATTGATACAGACATATAATTATATGTGTGTGCAGTTTCCAAACTGTCAAGTGACGTATAATGACAATACTAGAAATAATATTTTAAAAAATGACAATAATCGCAATTTTGCCTGAAGACAGATTTGTGTTATATAACTATCCAAGTATAACAGTTATAGATTTGATTTTCTGTTTATAGAAATATTACATATAGAAATATAAACGTATTTGTGTGCGTGATGACGTATCCGTACAGTCACCTTGACATGTGATGACGTATCCATACAGTCACCTTGACATTTACATAAATCACAAAAGTGTGCAAAGATGTAGTTTAAGTACATTATACTACGCAGATGCGACAACTACGGATTATTCGGCCTGTTTGTTCGACAATTTACGATTCTGAATTTATATGAAAAATAGCCAGTAGTGTGAAATTATTCGGAAGGAAAACATAATGTATTCAATGGACGTTTTGACAGAGCTTTGTCTGACGGATATGATTAACAATAAGCCAAAATAACAATGTATGTCAACATATTTGCAGTTAGTACGCATAAAATTTATTAAGCTTTATGTATCGGGGGCATTGTGACGTCTGAACACATACTTCACACCAGTGGCATTCTCTAGTACCCCGATACCAACCACCAAAAACCTAAGTCCCATAAAATGTTCCTAGGTCAACTGATGTATGTAAAAATAATGTGATATGAATGTCGACGGTGCATGGAATTTAATCTGAAGTAAATGTACAACACAATCTTCAATACAAACCTTAAATTATATAATATTGGAACTGAACTAACTTACTGTGAAGATCTAAGCTACGATTGTATTATACATGTTCTGATACAATAGTAAGAATCTTGAGATATAATACTAGGACTGAAATAACTTACTGTGAAGATCTAAGCTACGATTGTATTATACATGTTCTGATACAATAGTAAGAATGTTGAGATATAATACTAGGACTGAAATAACTTACTGTGAAGATCTAAGCTACGATTGTATTATACATGTTCTGATACAATAGTAAGAATGTTGAGATATAATACTAGGACTGAAATAACTTACTGTGAAGATCTAAGCTACGATTGTATTATACATGTTCTGATACAATAGTAAGAATGTTGAGATATAATACTGGGACTGAACTAACTTACTGTGAAGATCTAAGCTACGATTGTATTATACATGTTCTGATACAATAGTAAGAATGTTGAGATATAATACTAGGACTGAACTAACTTACTGTGAAGATCTAAGCTACGATTGTATTATACATGTTCTGATACAATAGTAAGAATGTTGAGATATAATACTAGGACTGAAATAACTTACTGTGAAGATCTAAGCTACGATTGTATTATACATGTTCTGATACAATAGTAAGAATGTTGAGATATAATACTAGGACTGAAATAACTTACTGTGAAGATCTAAGCTACGATTGTATTATACATGTTCTGATACAATAGTAAGAATGTTGAGATATAATACTAGGACTGAAATAACTTACTGTGAAGATCTAAGCTACGATTGTATTATACATGTTCTGATACAATAGTAAGAATGTTGAGATATAATACTGGGACTGAAATAACTTACTGTGAAGATCTAAGCTACGATTGTATTATACATGTTCTGATACAATAGTAAGAATGTTGAGATATAATACTAGGACTGAAATAACTTACTGTGAAGATCTAAGCTACGATTGTATTATACATGTTCTGATACAATAGTAAGAATGTTGAGCTATAATACTGGAACTGAAATAACTTACTGTGAAGATCTAAGCTACGATTGTATTATGCATGTTCTGATACAATAGTAAGAATGTTGAGATATAATACTGGGATTGAAATAACTTACTGTGAAGATCTAAGCTACGATTGTATTATACATGTTCTGATACAATAGTAAGAATGTTGAGATATAATACTGGGATTGAACTAACTTACTGTGAAGATCTAAGCTACGATTGTATTATACATGTTCTGATACAATAGTAAGAATGTTGAGATATAATACTAGGACTGAAATAACTTACTGTGAAGATCTAAGCTACGATTGTATTATACATGTTCTGATACAATAGTAAGAATGTTGAGATATAATACTGGGATTGAAATAACTTACTGTGAAGATCTAAGCTACGATTGTATTATACATGTTCTGATACAATAGTAAGAATGTTGAGATATAATACTGGGATTGAAATAACTTACTGTGAAGATCTAAGCTACGATTGTATTATACATGTTCTGATACAATAGTAAGAATGTTGAGATATAATACTGGGATTGAAATAACTTACTGTGAAGATCTAAGCTACGATTGTATTATACATGTTCTGATACAATAGTAAGAATGTTGAGATATAATACTAGGACTGAAATAACTTACTGTGAAGATCTAAGCTACGATTGTATTATACATGTTCTGATACAATAGTAAGAATGTTGAGATATAATACTGGAACTGAAATAACTTACTGTGAAGATCTAAGCTACGATTGTATTATACATGTTCTGATACAATAGTAAGAATGTTGAGATATAATACTAGGACTGAAATAACTTACTGTGAAGATCTAAGCTACGATTGTATTATACATGTTCTGATACAATAGTAAGAATGTTGAGATATAATACTAGGACTGAAATAACTTACTGTGAAGATCTAAGCTACGATTGTATTATACATGTTCTGATACAATAGTAAGAATGTTGAGATATAATACTAGGACTGAAATAACTTACTGTGAAGATCTAAGCTACGATTGTATTATACATGTTCTGATACAATAGTAAGAATGTTGAGATATAATACTGGGATTGAAATAACTTACTGTGAAGATCTAAGCTACGATTGTATTATACATGTTCTGATACAATAGTAAGAATGTTGAGATATAATACTGGGATTGAAATAACTTACTGTGAAGATCTAAGCTACGATTG
>OY726527.1:61989455-62153629 GCA_963383655.1 Bathymodiolus septemdierum | reverse complement strand
TAAATAATGTAATTATTAATAAAACTAAGGTTCTCCTCCCTCAGATATAGGTGACCTTAGCTGATTTACAGTTCCTAAATAATGTAATTATTAATAAAACTAAGGTTCTCCTCCCTCAGATATAGGTGACCTTAGCTGATTTACAGTTCCTAAATAATGTAATTATTAATAAAACTAAGGTTCTCCTCCCTCAGATATAGGTGACCTTAGCTGATTTACAGTTCCTAAATAATGTAATTATTAATAAAACTAAGGTTCTCCTCCCTCAGATATAGGTGACCTTAGCAGATTTACAGTTCCTAAATAATGTAATTATTAATCAAACTAAGGTTCTCCTCCCTCAGATATAGGTGACCTTAGCAGATTTTGGTGGGTTACAGAAATCAAATTCTACTTGAACAAAGATTTTCAATACAATTTTAATGGAATGTGTGAGAATAGCTTAAGTCTATTTACTCCCAGTACAAAATAGAATTAATCTGTCTTCTATAGCTGAAAACGTATTGAAACAGAAGTATTAAGATATAATACACGGACAATAACTCATTTATGATTTTAATTTTTTAAGGAGAACCCAACTGAACGCCCATAAGTTTCTAACAAACTATGTCATTTGCTAAGAAAAAAGTATCAACAAGGTTATGGGTAATTAAGAATAAACAAGGGTATTACGGGATATAAAGTACCTACCAGGAGAGTATGGGCATTGTAGATCGGGCTCAGTCTCTTTGTTGTAAAAATGTCATTTTAATATTTCAGATGCAAATTAATTACCTTTTTTTATAAAATGTGATACAGAAAGCGAAAAGTGCATTTGCATTGAACTAATTTATTCCTCTTTACATAAGTTGATAAGTTCTGAGTTTTGTTGATGAATTGAGAACTAAATTAGATATCTACGTTTTCCTTGCTATAAATAGATCGACACCGGAGCATGAGGACAAACATCTAAATATAGAACTTAATAGCGGTAGCGCTTCATGTTGAAAATGTAGTTCGATCAACGCTTTCATACCCCAATGAAACTTCAAAAGAATGCATTCAATTCTTACCATTATATTTAAATCACACCAAAATTTAATATAGTTGAATTTTTCGTTGTGAATTTTATTTGTGTTAGATTATTTGCTGTTGGAAATTACTACGCCATTGATTGTTTACATCTGACGTCGTCATGGAGGCACGTGCAAGTTCGGATTTGAGTTTCATTTGGATGTCAAACATCTCTTTTATAATCATGTTATGAAGTGGTCATATTGTAACATTTCAGTGATAAACGGAAGTAATCTAATTATTAGAGGAAAAATGCTATAAAATGTTAATATTATTTAATAAATCCACAGTACATGTAGCTACTGTACAATTATGAAAAGAAATTTCAAACAGTGATGGTCAACAAATTCACCAAAGCAAACAATTACCTCTCATCTTAACTCAACACAGACATAACAATATATATGACCGTTGAAAACCAGGTTCTGGTTTGAGACAGGCAGATACGTGTGGCAGCGTTATACCAGTTAATGCTATCCCAACCAGATATATAACATACACCAGAAAACTAAGCATAGAAATTAACTTATCCAAGCCTCGTTGTAATTTTACATAATATATGAATTCAAATGTATATACAATGTAGTTGAAATAGTACATAATATACAAGTTTAAATGTATATAAATCTGGTATTGACAGTTGTAGATACATATAAGTTTTGGATGCAGGTAAATGCACTAATATACAGGTAAGCTCTCTGTTATAAATTTAATAATTCGACATTTCATAATTCATCAGTTTCAAAGTTTTGGGAGCCACATATTTTCATATATGGAAATTACACGAAGAAGACAAATTTGTGCATGAAAATTTCATAATTTAAAATGATGTACTTTAAATAGATAGAACAACCACTTCATTGAACGAAGTTTAATTTAAAATAATATTACTGAGGCTTACCTTCATATTGAGTATCAGATACGGCTATGTTAGTCAATCAACAGGGGGGGGGGGGGGGGGGGGTATTCAGCTAACTGATCTAGGGAGTGTGAACTATTTTTACGACGACTAACAGACAGAGAAAACATTAAATATTTGCATGGCGAAAAACGGATAAAGGGGTTTTTGTTCTGTTTCTGCTGTTCATTTTATTGTCTATCATTTTCCGATCGAACATTTTTCTTTCGCTGAATTAACAGTCCTGTTACGTTGTTCAAAAGTATTAGCTTTATGCAAAAAAAAGAAACTTCTACATGGATGATGGTTTGTTTGATGGTGATTAACGCCACTTTCAACAATATTTCAATTGCATCGTGGTGGCCAGTTTTATTGGTAAAGGTACTCGTAGTACCCAGAGAAAACCATCGACCTGTCGTGGTAAAGGTACTCGTAGTACCCAGAGAAAACCATCGACCTATCGTGGTAAAGGTACTCGTAGTACCCGGAGAAAATCACCGATCTGTCGTGGTAAAGGTACTCGTAGTACCCGGAGAAAACCATCGACCTGTCGTGGTAAAGGTACTGGGAGTACCCGGAGAAAACCATCGACCTGTCGTGGTAAAGGTACTCGTAGTACCCAGAGAAAACCATCGACCTGTCGTGGTAAAGGTACTCGTAGTACCCGGAAAAAATCACCGATCTGTCGTGGTAAAGGTACTCGTAGTACCCGGAGAAAACCATCGACCTGTCGTGGTAAAGGTACTGGGAGTACCTGGAGAAAACCATTGACCTGTCGTGGTAAAGGTACTCGTAGTACCCAGAGAAAACCATCGACCTGTCGTGGTAAAGGTACTCGTAGTACCCAGAGAAAACCATCGTCCTGTCGTGGTAAAGGTACTCGTAGTATCCAGAGAAAACCATCGACCTGTCGTGGTAAAGATACCCGGAGTACCCGGAGAAAACCATCGACCTGTCGTGGTAAAGGTACTCGGAGTACCCGGAGAAAATCACCGATCTGTCGCAAGTCACTGATAAACTTTATCACCTAATGTTGTATCAAGTACACCTCGCCATGAACGGGGTTCGAACTCACAATTTTAGTGGTGATGTGCACTGATTGCATAGGTAGTTGTAAATCCAACTACGATACAATCACGACAACGACGGTTCCTCATGGAGGACATCATGTTTTGCCTGTACATATATAATCTAGCTGAATATTCATGCATGGCTATATTGGTGGTGTGGTGGGGAATATATATTAAAATAATCTCATGAAATATGTCAGACTATCTAACGTTAACAAGATTATCCATAGAAATATATCCTTTATAATTATATTCCCGTGAACGAAGTTGTGCAATTTCTTGTCGATTTACCCGATGATGAAGTTTTAATAATTGTATTATAAATTGCATTACTACTAATTAAGAGATTTATAACAGAGAGATTGTTGAACGAGCAGAAGACTGATTATTCGTTAATAAGTGCAGCTCTTTATATGGAGAAGTCAATACTAAGTTGTAAAACTTGTGTCTGAACCTTTTGTCATTATTTAGACAATCAAATATGCTTTAAAAAATAAATACAATAAAAGCTCTTTATAATCTCACCAATATTAATGTCTTGTTGAATAGATATGAAGATAATTTGATGATATCAACAACATATTAGAAAATCTCATAATAACATGTATAATGCTCTGTTACCATAGTGAAATATAAAGACAAGTTTGAAGATACCAATAGGGTAATCGGAATCCGTAAATCGAAGAAGGAGAGACAAGACAATGGCCAAAAGAAAAAAGGACAAAAGGACAAACAACGATCTACAAAACTCTAGACAGAAAAGTAAAGATCGAGCAGCACGAACCCCACTAAAAACCGGGGGAGAACTCTGGGTGCTTCGGAAGGGTAGTGAGTTCCTACTCCACTAGTGTCACCCACATGTTATGATATCATGCCCAGATTTAATCAGGGTTGGTCGATACCCCTGGTGGAGGATTATGGTTTTCACAAAGTATCGTCAGTCCAGTAGTCATTTTCGGTGGTGAAGTGTGTATTAGTTATATTTATGGGAAGAATCTGCAGGTCCTACAAAACGGAATTGATTATAACCATGCTTCCCCTTAAGGCATAGATAACATGAGTTAATATTAGCTACCCTGTATAGGCCCTTTGGTATTTTCCCCCTACACTTAATTTAAGTGATATACCCTTAAAGAAACTAATTGAAATAAGCGGAACCGCTTTCCTTGATCAACCTTGGAAGGATATTAACTACTAAGTGCATTTTAGCCTTGACGTTTTTGTACCTTTAAATACGCACATTTTTAAGCTACGCTTGTATATTGTTGATATTGATTCCTAAATGAATTTGACCTTTTACCTTTACCTAAGACTTTTGACCTTTGACCTTTACCTAAGACTTTTGACCTTTGATCTTTACCTAAGACTTTTAAGTTATTTGGTTTTCCAATACTTCGACTAAATGTCGTCTTTATTCCAGTTGTCGACCTCTTCTTCGTGACAATTTGTTCACTTGATATCAGATTGTCACATTGTTATCTTTATATTTAGATTTAAACATGCCCAGAAGTGTTATCTTTATATTTAGATTTAAACATGCCCAGAAGTGTTATCTTTATATTTAGATTTAAACATGCCCAGAAGTGTTATCTTTATATTTAGATTTAAACATGCCCAGAAGTGTTATCTTTATATTTAGATTTAAACATGCCCAGAAGTGTTATCTTTATATTTAGATTTAAACATGCCCAGAAGTGTTATCTTTATATTTAGATTTAAACATGCCCAGAAGTGTTATCTTTTCACTACTATTGTATAGTATTATTTACCTGATGAAGGTTATTCCAGAAACGAATGGTCAAATTTCGTGTTTATTCCAGTTCTCAGCCTCTTCTTCGTGACATGTTTTCACCTATATCAGATTTTCTCATTGTTATGTTTATATTTAAGCCAAACAATGTCCACGGGCGTTATCTTTTTTCAATGCCGTCTAAATATTATATACATTTGATTCTAACATGACTACCTTCTTTCGCTTTGTAGACAAACGAGCGATTTATCGATGGTATAATCTCATTAGCACATGCGCCGGTGAATGTGACTGACTTTTCCATTGGCAGCATAAATTGTGTGCGACATTTTGCGCAAGCGTAAATATAAATTCTCCGTCTTCCAATCAAAGCATACTACCGTATTTGTACTCTTAGACATATCAGAATCGAAATAATTCATGGAAGCCAGAATGTATTTTGAGTTTTAACCTGGGTTGGCGAATATTAGTAAATTTTATCCCTCGCGTCTGGCTCGGATTAAAATACTAATATCCACCAACCCATGCTAAAACTCCCAACACATTCTGGCTTCCATGATTTATTTCTTAATTCGCTTTCATATGTTTTCCTGCGGGATGAAATCGTACATATCATAAACCTCTCACCGGATAGAAGCATTGTGCATGGACTTCATTGTGAATCTTGTTAAAGAAACAACGTGTTTGTGTTTATATTGATACAGACATATAATTATATGTGTGTGGTGTTTATATTGATACAGACATATAATTATATGTGTATGTGTATGGTGTTTATATTGATACAGACATATAATTATATGTGTGTGCAGTTTCCAAACTGTCAAGTGACGTATAATGACAATACTAGAAATAATATTTAAAAAAATGACAATAATCGCAATTTTGCCTGAAGACAGATTTGTGTTATATAACTATCCAGGTATAACAGTTATAGATTTGATTTTCTGTTTATAGAAATATTACATATAGAAATATAAACGTATTTGTGTGCGTGATGACGTATCCGTACAGTCACCTTGACATGTGATGACGTATCCGTACAGTCACCTTGACATTTACATAAATCACAAAAGTGTGTAAAGATGAAGTTTTAGTACATTATACTACGCAGATGCGACAACTACGGATTATTCGGCCTGTTTGTTCGACAATTTACGATTCTGAATTTATATGAAAAATAGCCAGTAGTGTGAAATTATTCGGAAGGAAAACATAATGTATTCAATGGACGTTTTGACAGAGCTTTGTCCGACGGATATGATTAACAATAAGCCAAAATAACAATGTATGTCAACATATTTGCAGTTAGTACGCATAAAATTTATTAAGCTTTATGTATCGGGGACATTGTGACGTCT
The DNA here is from genome assembly GCA_963383655.1 of Bathymodiolus septemdierum. Taxonomy (NCBI): domain Eukaryota; kingdom Metazoa; phylum Mollusca; class Bivalvia; order Mytilida; family Modiolidae; genus Bathymodiolus; species Bathymodiolus septemdierum. The sequence continues at coordinate 62,147,497 of OY726527.1, read as the reverse complement.
GAACACATACTTCACACCAGTGGCATTCTCTAGTACCCCGATACCAACCACCAAAAACCTAAGTCCCATAAAATGTTCCTAGGTCAACTGATGTATGTAAAAATAATGTGATATGAATGTCGACGGTGCATGGAATTTAATCTGAAGTAAATGTACAACACAATCTTCAATACAAACCTTAAATTATATAATATTGGAACTGAACTAACTTACTGTGAAGATCTAAGCTACGATTGTATTATACATGTTCTGATACAATAGTAAGAATGTTGAGATATAATACTAGGACTGAACTAACTTACTGTGAAGATCTAAGCTACGATTGTATTATACATGTTCTGATACAATAGTAAGAATGTTGAGATATAATACTGGGATTGAAATAACTTACTGTGAAGATCTAAGCTACGATTGTATTATACATGTTCTGATACAATAGTAAGAATGTTGAGATATAATACTGGGATTGAAATAACTTACTGTGAAGATCTAAGCTACGATTGTATTATACATGTTCTGATACAATAGTAAGAATGTTGAGATATAATACTAGGACTGAAATAACTTACTGTGAAGATCTAAGCTACGATTGTATTATACATGTTCTGATACAATAGTAAGAATGTTGAGATATAATACTAGGACTGAAATAACTTACTGTGAAGATCTAAGCTACGATTGTATTATACATGTTCTGATACAATAGTAAGAATGTTGAGATATAATACTGGGACTGAACTAACTTACTGTGAAGATCTAAGCTACGATTGTATTATACATGTTCTGATACAATAGTAAGAATGTTGAGATATAATACTAGGACTGAACTAACTTACTGTGAAGATCTAAGCTACGATTGTATTATACATGTTCTGATACAATAGTAAGAATGTTGAGATATAATACTAGGACTGAAATAACTTACTGTGAAGATCTAAGCTACGATTGTATTATACATGTTCTGATACAATAGTAAGAATGTTGAGATATAATACTGGGACTGAACTAACTTACTGTGAAGATCTAAGCTACGATTGTATTATACATGTTCTGATACAATAGTAAGAATGTTGAGATATAATACTAGGACTGAACTAACTTACTGTGAAGATCTAAGCTACGATTGTATTATACATGTTCTGATACAATAGTAAGAATGTTGAGATATAATACTGGGACTGAACTAACTTACTGTGAAGATCTAAGCTACGATTGTATTATACATGTTCTGATACAATAGTAAGAATGTTGAGATATAATACTAGAACTGAAATAACTTACTGTTACAAAATATATAATGGACATAAGTATGTGTCACCCTCAAAATATACAATCAATGGACATAAGTCACCCCCGATTTTACATTACTTCTGTTTTTCATTGAAATGTTACAATATGATTGGTTATCAAATGGTCACATGATTATATAAGAGATGTTTTACATTCCAATAAAACTCAAACCCGAACTTGCACCTGCCCCCATGACGACGTCAGATGTAAATAATCAATGGCGTAGTAATTTCCAACCGCAACTAATCTAACACAAATAAAATTCACAACGAAAAATTCAACTATATTAAATTTTGGTAATTCTTAGATAAAACCACATTTTTATTTATTTTTTATTGTGAAGTCATTTCTAATCGGATTTTGATAATTTTTGCACCAGAAGAAGCAGAAATATTTAAAGATTATTTGTTTATTTTAGCATGATTTTCCGTCAGATTACCTTTATTTTCTGATGATTTAGACACTTTTTGTTTTCGAACGTCAAATTTGCTATATATTTTAACAAAAATAAAATAGGAAAAATCAACATTTGTGTTTAAATCACCAGAAAACAAAAACCATGCAAGCAAAATTTCTATCAGATAAGCAAATAAAATTCAAAGAATTCTGCGTGATTGAAATCAATTTCATAAAAATCTGCCCAGAGAAACTTTGAAATATGTTTTTTTTTAAATGTGGTTTTATATCAAATATATAGTAAAAAAAGGTGACGAATATTTATGTCCATGGACAGTTAAAACATTTGATAGACAAATGGTAGTAACAGAATTAAATTGATCACCCTAATATACATACAGTTAAACCTGCCGTCACCTCTATTAAGTCAAACCTGCCGTCACCTCTATTAAGTCAAACCTGCCGTCACCTCTAGTAAGTCAAACCTGGCGTCACCTCTAGTAAGTCAAACCTGCCGTCACCTCTAGTAAGTCAAACCTGCCGTCACCTCTATTAAGTCAAACCTGCCGTCACCTCTATTAAGTCAAACCTGCCGTCACCTCTAGTAAGTCAAACCTGCCGTCACCTCTAGTAAGTTAAACATGCCGTCACCTCTATTAAGTCAAACCTGCCGTCACCTCTAGTAAGTCAAACCTGCCGTCACCTCTATTAAGTCAAACCTGCCGTCACCTCTAGTAAGTCAAACCTGCCGTCACCTCTATTAAGTCAAACCTGCCGTCACCTCTATTAAGTCAAACCTGCCGTCACCTCTAGTAAGTCAAACCTGCCGTCACCTCTAGTAAGTCAAACCTGCCGTCACCTCTAGTAAGTCAAACCTGCCGTCACCTATATTAAGTCAAACCTGCCGTCACCTCTATTAAGCAGTCACCTGTGTTAATAGGTCACCTTTGTCTTGTTCTGTCATAGAACATTTCATATGAATTGAACCTCTTTTAAGAGGCAACCCGTCTTAAAAGATCACTTTTTCTTTGTCCCAATGGTGGCCTCTTAATACAGGTTTATGATCCAATAAAGGAATAAGAAACATGTAAATTTATTAAAAAAAATATATATATTGAAATAAAAACGTAGATATTGCAATATAGTGCGCAAAGAGTGTACTTTTAATAATCTCCATCATGTACGCTCAAAATTAATAGATTTGAAAGTCAAATAATTCAAAATCATGTACTATTATAATATACATGTATCTCCTGTTAATTACCTTTAAACCTATAAACAAGTTTTTTGTGTAGTGTATTGTATAACATGTTTGTCGTTTAACCATGGTAGTGTCTGTACCCCTTTATTTTATCTTCAATCTTTTGTAGACAATAACGGAATATTTTTTTTCAGCAACATTGGGAATCAGAATAGTTTTTTAGAAAAAAAACCATAACCTTCAAGTTAAATGGTCGTTCCCTAAGAGATAACATGACAACGTTATCTACTGTTAAATACCTTTTATCAGACGTGTTTTTACACGATGTTCTACGACACCACTGTGTCATTGACAGAGACATCATAATTAGAGAAGCCAGTAAGTACAATCTTTAGCTAAATACGTACCCTTAATAAACACATGTAGAAGAAATGTTTAATCCCTTGTGTCTGGATCAACATGACAAACATTGATCTACAAAACTGACAAATAGAGTCAGATTTGATGCCTGCAGCGCTTTTTGCAAATTAGAGATGAATAGATAAGATTGTATATAAATGAGGATTACGCTAAGATCATTTTATGTCGTTTAAATTTCTATCTCATTCATCGCTATAAATTGAACAGATCTTCAATTGACAATGTCTGTTGGCTGATTAATCACTTCATGTGTTCAAGTTAAAAGAAAAATATTTGTTGAATTTAATAGGAAAAGGATATTTAAATATGTGTACAAGCCTGCACATGCGGTCACCTCTATTAAGCAGTCACCTCTATTAAACAGTTACCTCTATTAAGCAGTCACTTCTATTAAACAGTCACCTATATTAAACAGTCACCTCTATTAAACAGTCACCTCTATTAAACAGTCACCTCTATTAAGCAGTCACTTCTATTAATCAGTCACCTCTACTAAGCAGTCACCTCTATTAAACAGTCACCTCTAATAACCATTCACCTGCATTAAAAGGTCACCTTTTTCTTGTCCTGCCATAGAAAATGTCTTATGAATTGAACCTTTTTTAAGAGGTCACCTGTCTTATAAGGCCACGTTTTGGTACCTAAGGTGACCTCTTAATGCAGATTTGACTGTATATGACAATAACGGTTTGAAGATACCAAAGGAGAAATCAGAAGGCGTACATTGGCATTTTATCATATAAAACAAGACAATATGTTTATTAATGAGAAGAAAACTAGGATCTTTTATAGAAACCCGCGCTTTAAAAAAACCAATCCGCTTGTATAATCAAAATGTAGATATCGGATTTAGTGCGCACTGCGCGTTTCTGGAATAACATTCATCATATTTCGTGAGTTAAGACCAATAGTTAGATTGATAACAGAAGCAAGCTTGAGCAGCTAAAAATAATATATAGATCTTTCGATGGAAATCTTCAATATCTATGGTCTTATGTCTATTGTGTTTAACGCCACTTTCAACAATATTTCAGCTATATCGTGGAGGTCAGTATTATTGATGGAGAACAATGAAGTATCCGGAGAGAACCACCGGCCTGTCGCACGCCACTGACAAACTGAATCACCTAATCCAATATCTTAACTTTTATATATTTTGACGGCGACTTTCTCAATGCGAAGTTGCGCCCATAAATTTTTTTAATATAGAATATAAATGATTCTACTTTTTACTTAACTTTGCTTTTTTTATAAATATAAATGTGTTGTGAGTTAAAGAAGAGGTGAATCTATATAAGAGAGAAGTGAATACTTTAATTGTATGTGTATTTTTAATGAATGATTTTAGGCTGGTTTGAACAGTTGTAATTTGAAATAGGTGTGGTATAGACCAAATTTTCTTATTAATGACCTCTTATATTTGGTATATAATATATCTATGACATAAGTCACTTATATACATGTCTTATGTACACACATGTAGTATAACACAATGCACTTCGAGTAATGACTGTCATGTGAAATATCGGAAGTAATTGATGAAAACAGATGCAATAATGGCCTATCCTATTTATGTCTGGCCTGTCAACATCTCAAGCATCTTTCATTGCTATGGAATATTTTGTCTTAACTTGTATCTAAAGATAAAAATATTTAGTTATTAATGTTATTGATCAACTTTGATGTCGGGTGCTCTTTAATGGATTCCCGAACAACATAAACGATTAAACCGTCATATAATGGTCTTAGTGCAACTTTTAAGGTTTTAGTGCAACTTTTAAGGTCTTAGTGCACCGGTCTTTGTGGTGTCTAGACGAACCACAACATAGATATAATAAACACTGTGGAGGTGAAATGATACTTCACAATACGACGGTGGTTTCAGTAAATTTCAAAGCAATTTTACGTGGAAAACATTTACATGCCCGTTCATTTCACTACGATGGAATGCCTGGGTCCATAACAGTCATTTAAACCCACCAGGATTATTGAAATGTCTGTACCAAGCCAAGAAGTAATCATTCATGCATGTGTGTTCGTAGTATCGATTTTATCGCTGTTTCAAAGATGTTCTTATTGTATTGTAGAACTGTGCCATTATTGGAGCAGGAAGTGCCTACCCTTCCGGAGCACCTGGGTTCGTGTTGCTGAGTTTTTCGTTTTCTGTGTAGTGTATTGTAGATTATTGTTTGTCGTTTTGTCTTTTGTCTTTTGACCATTGTATTATTTGTCCTTCGATTTACGGATTCTGATTATCGTTTTGGTATCTTCAAACTCTTCTTATGGCATGGTATACATATATATCTCTGTTTTGTTTTTCATTATATATTCCTTCATCCGCTATATTAATCTATTTCCTGGGTTGAAGACTACCTCCTATTGTAGATCAACGCGAAGATATATTAATGGACATTCATGCATGTTTTTGTTAAGTTACTTTCATCGATATTGTTTCTATTATATGTCTGTGAAATAATAATACGGTAGTTACACATATGACGCGCTATTGGAAAATGAAGCCTAACACTGGTATATAAAGGGCGCTCAGGGGAACCTGAACATGTGCCCTTTATGGACAGCTGTATTTAATATAAAGGTTAAAATTATATGTACTATTAATTAATGGGAAAAATATTCTGCCCTTTATAGACAGTGGTTTGCTATATAAAGGTGGCCTTTATGGCAGGTTTGACTGTGTATATGTATATATGAAGATTGCATTTTTTAATATTGAATTATTCCTATTTGGCGAATAACTCAACAAAAAACTAGAAACATTCAGCCTTATTGTATCTGTACGAGATACCCGCAGCTGTCTGACTATTTACCCCCAAAGAAAAGAAAAAACTAGAAACATTAAGCCTTATTGTATCTGTACGAGATACCCGCAGCTCTCTGACCATATACCCCCAAAGAAAAGAAAAAAACTAGAAACATTAAGCCTTATTGTATCTGTACGAGATACCCGCAGCTCTCTGACCATATACCCCCAAAGAAAAGAAAAAACTAGAAACATTCAGCCTTATTGTATCTGTACGAGACACCCGCAGTTCTCTGACCATATACACCCAAAGAAAAGAAAAAACTAGAAACATTCAGCCTTATTGTATCTGTACGAGATACCCGCAGCTCTCTGACCATATACACCCAAAGAAAAGAAAAAACTAGAAACATTCAGCCTTATTGTATCTGTACGAGATACCCGCAACTCTCTGACCATATACACCCAAAGAAAAGAAAAGTAACTATAAGCTCAATTCTTTGATGTCAGTTTCTGCTATACAGATGCCATCCTATATTTTAATAATGTACGAGTTCTCTTGATCGTATCTATCCATTGTTAATTGTTTGTGTTCTACTGCTCTCTTGATGGCATCTATCCATTGTTAATTGTTTGTGTTCTACTGCTCTCTTGATTTTTTAGAAAGATATATTAACGTATCAATATTGTATATCCGTTAATTTTAGAGAGATATATTAACGTATCAATATTGTATATCATATTAATTTTAGAAAGATATATTAACGTATCAATATTGTATATCTGTTAATTTTAGAGAGATATATTAACGTATCAATATTGTATATCCTATTAATTTTAGAGAGATATATTAACGTATCAATATTGTATACTGTTAATTTTAGAGAGATATATTAACGTATCAATATTGTATATCCGTTAATTTTAGAGAGATATATTGACGTATCAATATTGTATATCCTGTTAATTTTAGAGAGATATATTAACGTATCAATATTGTATATCTGTTAATTTTAGAGAGATATATTAACGTATCAATATTGTATATCTGTTAATTTTAGGGAGATATATTAACGTATCATTATTGTATTTCCTGTTAATCTTAGTGAAATATATTAACGTATCAATATTGTATTTCGGTTAATCTTAGAAAGATATATTAACGTATCAATATTATATATCATATTAATTTTAGAAAGATATATTAACGTATCAATATTGTATATCCGTTAATTTTAGAGAGATATATTAACGTATCAATATTGTATATCATATTAATTTTAGAGAGATATATTAACGTATCAATATTGTATATCCGTTAATTTTAGAAAGATATATTGATATATCAATATTGTATATTCGTAAATTGTCATGGATTAGTGTTTTAGAAAATTACTATAAAGATTATGTAATAATCAGTGACAAATTGTCAAGTAAAGACCAATAATGTGAAGTCAAAATATTCCAATATGACTTTATATGAGATATATGATGAGACTACCCAATATGACTTTATATGGGGTATATGATAACAAAAACCTGTGATTTCAATATGACTTACCTGTCCATTCATCCATGTGCTTAGGATTTTTTATTTTGATTTGGAGTGAATATGCAAGTTAAGTGCAAAATAAAAATTTAAAACAAAATCATCTAGATACTGTAACGTTCATATTAGGACGGTTAATATCAATGTGGTATTGGTTTTAGAAAGATATATTAACGTATCAATATTGTATATCATATTAATTTTAGAGAGATATATTAACGTATCAATATTGTATATCATATTAATTTTAGAGAGATATATTAACGTATCAATATTGTATATCTGTTAATTTTAGAGAGATATATTAACGTATCAATATTGTATATCTGTTAATTTTAGAGAGATATATTAACGTATCAATATTGTATATCATATTAATTTTAGAGAGATATATTAACGTATCAAGATTGTATATCTGTTAATTTTAGAGAGATATATTAACGTATCAATATTGTATATCTGTTAATTTTAGAGAGATATATTAACGTATCAATATTGTATATCTGTTAATTTTAGAGAGATATATTAACGTATCAATATTGTATATCATATTAATTTTAGAGAGATATATTAACGTATCAATATTGTATATCATATTAATTTTAGAGAGATATATTAACGTATCAATATTGTATATCATATTAATTTTAGAGAGATATATTAACGTATCAAGATTGTATATCTGTTAATTTTAGAGAGATATATTAACGTATCAAGATTGTATATCTGTTAATTTTAGAGAGATATATTAACGTATCAATATTGTATATCTGTTAATTTTAGAGAGATATATTAACGTATCAATATTGTATATCATATTAATTTTAGAGAGATATATTAACGTATCAATATTGTATATCATATTAATTTTAGAGAGATATATTAACGTATCAATATTGTATATCTGTTAATTTTAGAGAGATATATTAACGTATCAATATTGTATATCTGTTAATTTTAGAGAGATATATTAACGTAACAATATTGTATATCATATTAATCTTAGAAAGATATATTAATGTATCAATATTGTATATCATATTAATCTTAGAAAGATATATTAATGTATCAATATTGTATATCATGTTAATTTGTCATTTATTAATGTTTTAGAACATTACTATAAAGCTTATGCAATAATCAGAGACAAACTGTCAAGTAATAACCAATGATAACCAATAATGTGAAGTTATATGAATTTGTATGATTTCATTATTAATAGATAGTTCTTTTCGTCTTTTTTCAGAGTCTAATTTACCATATAAAGTATTACACTAAGGGCGGAATAAATACAGATCACAATCTATTGAAAACCACTGAAAACCATCTACAAACCAGTGATTGAATGTAATATAGCAAATTGTCCAATTTAGTGGAAGGCTACGTTACTGCTTTATATAGATATTGTGGAGTTCATATTGAATATATGGTATTGAACCGGGTAGAGTATACGTCTAACATACGTGCAAATATGAATAGTTTTGTATATCACCAAGCTGCAGGTATATCTCACCCGAGTAAAATAGTAGAGGATTTATGAAATAAATAACCAGCATAAATTTATTCATAAAAGTTCGTAATCTTGTGAAAAGACAAAATACAACGTTAATATATGGACGTATATATCACTCGAGTACAAGTTTGTAATTATGATGTGTGTTGAGTGTTAGTAATCATGGGATGTAATATATGTGAGGATTTATGAAATGAGGAGTCAGGAAATAATTTTTTTGCTGAATAGATTTAATTTATTCATAAAAGTTCGTAAACTTATTAAAACATAAAGAACAACGTTCTTACATGAACAAATTGAAATCACAATTGAAATGTGAAACGTTTGTAGTTACATTGGATAATTAACAAATATAGAATCGAAAGGTGAACATTATATAGCCACACTGAATAAGGAGATAAATATACAGAAAAGGAGAAAAAAAATACAAAAAGGAGAAAAAATACAACAAAGGAGAAAAAAAAAATAGTGTAAATTATATAACTACACTGGGCATAGAACAAAAATACAAAAAGAGTGACAAAATACAAAACAGGAGAAAAAAAATAGATTTTAATGGTGACAGTTATATAATCACACTGGATAAGGAAAACAAACAGTGAAACATGATAACTTTTCATAGTGATAAAGGGAGATAATAAATAACATGGATACAATGGCTATTCTTCTTGTCATTCTTCTACATACTGTATACACATGTGCCAAGGAAATAGAACCTATTACCATAGGAACATTGGTTCCTCGGAACAATGCCCGTTTATTTTCAATTGATAGAGTAGAACCAGCAATCGAGATCGCCGTAGAGAAAGTCAGAACTGAATTAAAATTGATAACGGATAGGAATATTTCGATTCATTTTGCTGATTCAAAGTGCAATGTTGCAGATGGAATGAATGAGGCAATTAATTTCTTTGTTAGAAGAGAAATTGATGTATTTTTTGGTCCATGTTGTGACTATGCAGCCGCACCAGTTGCCAGGCAAATACGATATTGGAATATTGCTATGGTAACGCCTGGTGCGATGGCCCGAGATTTTGCCACAAAGAAAAAGAGTATGTTCAACCTGACTACTAGAGTGGGCTCCAATATTAACTCAATTGTTAATATGCTGCTCTCATTACTCCAGAAATTCAATTGGCACAAGGTTAATTTATTATATGATCCAGAAGGACAAAATCATATATTGGAAAAGTTTTGCCACATAACAGCTGATGGCATCCATTTCGGACTAAAAGATGCCAAACTGGAGCAAAGATACTTCAAATTTGAGACCATAGACATGATATTATCTACTATTGTTGAAAACATAGGAAAAGAATATGCAAGTAAGTGTTCTTTTCTTTAATTGTTGTTTGCTGTTGTATGACACCAATGTCAAGGTCATTATCCAGAAATACTCAAGGCTAGCTTCAAATTGCTAGGACATGCCTGTCAAGGACATTCAGAAATATTCAAGACTAGCTTCAAATTGCTAGGACATGCCTTGTCAAGGGCATTCAGAAATATTCAAGACTAGCTTCACATTGCTAGAACATGTCTGTCAAGGTCATCCAGTAATAATCAAGACTAGCTTCACATTGCTAGAACATGTTCTCATGCTACACATTTTTATAAAATTGGTGAACTCCTCCAGATAGAGGAGTATGAATTGTACTACCTATGGTTTCAGGTCCACATAATAATTTAAATGACAAAGTATTGCTATAGCTCTGTGCATGAGTATAATATCATGATATTTATAACAGCCGCGTTTTTGTAGACATCTTCAAGACATGTGCCTTCATCATTATATAATGTTATGTATTAGAACCTCGTTTTGGTATATTGTCAACATCGCTAAAGCATAGTGCTTTTAAGTGTTGCTGAATTAATATAATGAACCCGTTCAATGCCATGACAGGATGCAATAGTATCATGTCATAAAATGGTATATGGTACATTAGTGTTGATGGGCAGCGGTAACTGAATTAACTTTTTATATTCTTATGTATACGATAGATATAATATTAGAAAGCGACATTCATTTTCTGCTGAAAACGTAGTTTTTGTTGTAAAATAGTTCTACTGTTTGGTATATTTTTGTATATATTTATTTTTCATTGAGAAATATTATTTAGCTTCCTACAGTCACGAAGATATGTAAGACAAATATCAGAAGAGGTATCGCAAAGGGAGATAATTTTCCTTTTTGTACTGAAAACGTCGCATTGAATATGCAATACCTATATTGTTTAGTTTACTTTTGCATGTTTTATTCACATTGACATTTTATTGAAAAATATGATTTAACTTCCTACAGTCACGAAGATAGGTAAGAAAAATTACAACAGAGGCATCGTAAAGGGAGATGATTTCCTCTTCCTTTTGTCCACCTGATATATGGTGGTACATTGCGGTAAGGTACCACTGATTTGTCATTAACAAATAGGTTTAATATTGACGAGAATGAAATGGCGTGAATAACAATGAGTTTTCATTTAAAATCAAGTTCTCATAAATTGAGAGAAACAAATATACAAACATGAACGCCTTGCAATGCTTCTATACTATATATGTATAATAAAAGAAATATGTTTATATAGAATGTATAAATCCACCATTTATATTGATATTTTGGGTGATGTATGTTTATTTACGTTGTGCAGTTACATATGTCACAGTGTTTTGGATTGTCAACAAATACAATTAAAATTCGATGTTCTTATGGTCAACTTTTCTGTGTAATTTGCATAACAACGTACCCAGCATTCGACGTTTGCAATGTAATTTGGTGATTTACTGCATAATTTCTCGACATAGTGTTTGACCGTCTACGCTTGATTAATTTATTATTTTCTAGACACACCTGTAACATTCTTCTGAAGGTTTGAATTTTGCTCTACCATTTTGTAATCTTCTAAATGTGTTTAATTCCACATTTTTAAATGGTCTAGATTACCTTTTTCCGTGAAACACTTTTGTATCATTATTAAAAAAGTGATGTCTTTATTCGAAAATGTTATGGGAAATTTTGTGTCAGTTTATGTCCACAAAGCTATGATTTCTGCTTCCGTTCATTCATTTTGTGCTCTATGTATTGAGACAAAGTATTCTAAATATTAAAAGATCATGTGCGACCCATCAAATGAACATTAGTGATTAGTCAAGTAGAAATCTGGTCTAATGTTTTACGACAGTCCGTTCCGAACAATTATATCGTTATAAATAGAGTATTAAATGAAACCTTGAAAAAGTTGATGATAGTATTATGACATATTAATACTTTAAATCAGCAGAATAAACATTTCTAGATTTCTTTTTCCTTAGAGAACAACAAAACAGTATATGTTTTATTACTACTAAGCATGATATATTGAATGTCAGCTTTATACAGTAGAATATGATGTCTTATGATGACTAATGATGAATGCTTGCCTTGGTATCTGGACATAATTCTATGCTATGGGACAATGTTGTATCATTCTGAATAAAACACATTCTTCTGATGGGATCGTATTACGTTTATATCATATTTCATACACAACGCTGTTCCCGTGAGAAAAAAAATATTATGGCTAGATGTATTGGTTCACGTCTACTTATTTCCATGTAAATATACAATTCCATGCTGTATATGTAGACGTGTCAGTGACGATATTGGTTTTTTTTTTTCTTTTTTTTAGATACAATGTGTTTCTTGATGGTGTTAGTCATAAAATATATGAAAAATATCAAAGTGGTAATCAGAAGCGGTAAATCGAAGAAGGACAGACAACATAAATATACAATTGCTATTTGTATTTTACAATATCTTTCATGGACCTAAACTTGCATCTACTACCACATGGGCTAATGGCTCGTTGGATTTATTTATTTAGATCATACATTAGGTTAATAATTTTAACAGGACGCGTGACAATAATGTAATAGGAGCTGATTAACCTTCACCCAATTTTGTTTGTCGGTTCTTTTGACTTAATCTTAAGTTTTAGGTGTAGTATGTTGTTGACCTTTGTTTGACCTTTTTATCCTTTTTGTTTTCACCATTGTATTGTCTCACCTTTGATTTACGACATCTAGTTAACACATTGGTATCATCTTGTCTTAATATATATTGAACATTTGGAAGGAGTAGGGTAATATTATAGAGCAACGACTGACAGCTGGTATAGTCTACATAATTATATTTATACGACAGAATTTTTTTTTAATAGTTATGTATATTCGCGGACGTAATAGAGGACACCATTGAAAACGATTATAGCGACGCTTGTGTCTGTTTTTTGCAGACAATGTGGCAGTTGGTTTGGACTTTTTTAATTCAACTATATAAGTACAATGTCAGTAAACATAAATTCAGTTGCCAGAGACTCGCTTTTCTTCCTTTTCCTAGAGCTCGCACCTATAATTTGTTTGTATGTTTGTCGTCAATGTATATTGTGTTTATATCATCAATAATATCACTACACATAATTACATATAAAAGCAACATATTTCTTAAGAAGATATATAAAACCACATGTTAACAGCATCAATAATATCACTACACATAATTACATATAAAAACAACATATTTCTTAAGAAGATATATAAAACTACATATTTGTTTTATGAAAAGACCGATTTAACTATTATAGTGTTGAAAGTGGCGTTTAACACCATAACTCTAACACTATGAAAGCAAAGTATAAACAGTGATGCCATCAATTCCACCAATATCAACAACGTGAACAATCACCTGTTAATAAAATCTCAACTCTCATTTCATGCTAACTAGTGTTCAGTGTTATCCTCTTGTTAAATAGTATGATCGTAGTTAATAAGCATTGACAAGATCTTAATGTCGACCATCACTATTTAACCTTTTTGATTGATTTATAACTATCATTGATAATTGATCTTTCTAATTTGTTCGGCATTCAACGTGTCTGGGACAAATTGATAAGAGCTTTACACAGGTGTAATCTATAACTTATTTAGAATTAGTTTCGTACGATTTTCTCATTCTATTAATACTGTCATTAAATCGACAACAACAACAACCACGTTCAAGCTATGTTAAAGGTTCAATAGACACATGGATACGGATGTATCAGAAATTACTCTGATATGGTATCCAACCGTTATATTATATTTCAATTTAATCCACGCAAATTAGAAATATTATTTGTTGTTTATTAATTTGACTATTAAAAAAACGGACGAATATATGTATAATAGTTTTTAATCGTATTATTATGAATATAATAAATCTTGATAATTTTCGAAATGAACATTTAGAAGAGAAATTGACATTAATTAAGGGAATTTTTTTCCTATGATGTGCATTATAATATATATGTGATACATGTATATAATTAGAATGTGTATATATAATAAAGATAACCAAAAAAAAAGTATCAGAAATTACTGGATGAAAAATGGCAGATAATTCATGTTTTTTGTTAAGGTATTTTGTTTGTAACACATTGATATAATGGTCATACAGTGATTGAGAACATGCACACGAATGAAGCGGTTACATATTAAAACATATGTTGAAAAATATTAACAAAGGGCTTGGTTGCACATAGCAACAAGAACAACGACCTGCAACACATGTATTAAATAAGGGTAATAACAAAATTACCGAACTCCGAACAATCTTACAAAGGGAAAGTCAAAACTCATAAATATATAAACAGACAAAATCAGTCAACAACCGGAAAACTGTGAAAACCGTAATGACCCTGACTTGATACAGGCATTTCTAAAGAAATGGTGGGTTGAATCAGATTTTAAGGCGCCAAACCTCCCGCTTATTCCGATGAGAAACTTGACATGTGAATTTGTTGGAAATGTATCCAGACTTTTAGTGAAGAAAAGTGTGAAGATACCAAATGGGTATTCACACCGTAAATCTAAGAAGGACAGACAATATAAGAAAACGGACAATACAGGACAAACAATGATCTACAAAACACTACACTGAAAACTAAAGACTGAACAGCACGAACACCATTAAAATCACGGATGAACTCGGGTACTCCGGGATGGTGAATAGTTCCTGTGTCTGTGTACCATTATTAATATGTTACTTGTTGGTCACTGATTTGTCTGTCCTTTGATTAAAGACTTTTATTGAACTCAACATACACATTATCTTGAAATGTTTTCAAAGTTAACTTGTTCGTACTTTTGACGTTTAATATTAAACCAAGGAATTGATCCAATTTTAATATTTTCTCATAGAAGTGATATATGTCGTGTCAATACGTTGATTACTATAGTAACACGCTTGTCAAATAGAACCAGTCTGTCCGAAAAAAATTACTTCAATAGTACAGCAATAATCTTTTATATTGTTTTAAGTCTAGAGAATTGTAAATAAATTAATGGCAATATGATACTTAAAATGGTCGGTACACGATGAAATTGTTTATCCCTGAAGAACAAAATCAGACAATAATAAATAAACATTGTTTACCTAATTTGAAAAGGAACCTGATGATATATTTATATCATTACATTTCATAACTATTGCAACCTAATGTATGTGTAATAAACTATGTCAGTGCCGAAGTACTGACAACTGGGAGGATGATAAATGTGAGGACTGCTAGTAGAGGTATGGACCAAATAAGGACAATAACAAAATTACCGAACTCCGAACAATCTTACAAAGAGAAAGTCAAAACTCATAAGTATATAAACAGACAAAATCAGTCAGCAACCGGAAAACTGTGAAAACCGTAATGACCCTGACTTACTACAGGCATTTCTAAAGAAATGGTGGGTTGAATCAGATTTTAAAGCGCCAAACGTCCCGCTTTCATTACGGCTCAAAGGTTTCGGCTGTCACTATAACAGTATTTCTAGTAACAGAAAACGTAGATATCTAATGTTGTGCACAAGAACGTTGCTGTGATCACTTTGATCAGATACTCTAATAGCCAAAATATTTTAAACTCAAATAAAAGGTATTTGGGAGAAAGTAATCAGATGGGCCTAACAGGATAACCAAAATAAGCTCAGATATATTCATACTGTAAAATAGCATCACTTGTACACTGAGACGGCATAAAGGGATATTAAAGCTCATTTTGGTAATTTTTTGTAATTTTTAAACTTGCAATTGGTTCAATAAATGATATTTATGAAACATTAACCCGGTTTTTATCAATGAAACTTTGTAAAAGTGACATAATTCGTTGATAATTCTGTCATATCTTTCGGTCTTTGCAATAATTGAATTTTTGCTTCCTGTACAAAATTTAATTTCGACCCTTTTAAGTGATATTTTAAAGATATTAAGGATTATATGGGCGTGCAAAGTATTTTTGGATTGTTTTTACAATTAAATTGAAAAGAAACAACCTTCATCACGAGTTGAAAAAATATATGTGAAAACGAGCTTTAATATCCCTTTAATTGGACTATGGACGTTACCGATGAAGAGTGTTTCACGAACTCATAACAAATAAGGAAACAAAGATCCGTAAGAATATTCACAAGGGAATGGATCCACAATAAAACTGTAAGAAGTCATTTATTAAAGTCAAAGTTAATATTACGATTTCTCCGTAATAACTGTTATCTCTAAGAGTAAGCTAAACCAGGACAAGTCAGTTGGTGCTTTCTTTATGAAGAATTAATTGAAAGATAATTTAAATTCCTCAACTGTTGAGTAATGTCTATATAATATTTCCTGAAAGGTTATCTGCATCATAATTGATAGACCACGAATCCAGACAATTTTTTTTATAGTTAAGTATATGAATAATTAGAAAATATAATGAAACCATCAAAGAGCCATTAAACATTGTGATAGATATTATATTATACAACAAGTCTATGCTACGATTTCAGCATAAAAACGATATTCGGTTCTTATTTACCTCCACTTGTTGTAGGAGAGTTCGTGTCTTATTTACGTTATTTGTGTTTGTTTGCGTAGAGTGGTGTTCATCATATATTGTGTTTGTTTTTGTTCTGTTTTCCTTCATCTTGTGTACCCTATGTTGCCAGTTTTTCTGGACTTGTCCATTACTTATTGTCCATTCGGGTGTTCTCTAACGTTTTATCCTATGTTTGAGTTTTGGCTGTTATAGCTACAAATTAGAAATCGTCACTTCCTATAAAACATAACGAACTTGAATAAGGTAGAATCTATTCTGAATTAGATATGCCCTAACCCGCCACCTTTTATTGAAAAACCTGTTTAAAGACAGGCAAGTGAGCTGTCATGTAATTGTGTGTTGTGGGTATCTATTGTACTTCTGTCTTTGTTCGTCTTTACCTTCAGTTGTTTGAAGGAGGGCTCGTGTCTTATTTACGTTATTAGTGTTTGTTTGGTTCGTCTTTACCTTCAGTTGTTTGAAGGAGGACTCATGTCTTATTTACGTTATTAGTGTTTGTTTGGTTCGTCTTTACCTTCAGTTGTTTGTACGAGGGCTCGTGTCTTATTTACGTTATTAGTGTTTGTTTGGTTCGTCTTTACCTTCAGTTGTTTGTAGGAGGGCTCATGTCTTATTTACGTTATTAGTGTTTGTTTGGTTCGTCTTTACCTCCAGTTGTTTGTAGGAGGGTTCATGTCTTATTTACGTTATTTGCGTTTGTTTGGTTCGTCTTTACCTCCAGTTGTTTGTAGGAGGGCTCATGTCTTATTTACGTTATTAGTGTTTGTTTGGTTCGTCTTTACCTCCAGTTGTTTGTAGAAGGGCTCATGTCTTATTTACGTTATTTGTGTTTGTTTGGTTCGTCTTTACCTCCAGTTGTTTGTAGGAGGGCTCATGTCTTATTTACGCTATTGGTGTTTGTTTGGTTCGTCTTTACCTCCAGTTGCTTGTAGGAGGGCTCATGTCTTATTTACGTTATTTGTGTTTGTTTGGTTCGTCTTTACCTCCAGTTGTTTGTAGGAGGGCTCATGTCTTATTTACGTTATTTGTGTTTGTTTGGTTCGTCTTTACCTCCAGTTGTTTGTAGGGGGGCGCATGTCTTATTTACGTTATGTTTGGTTCGTCTTTACCTCCAGTTGTTTGTAGGAGGGCTCATGTCTTATTTACGTTATTTGTGTTTGTTTGGTTCGTCTTTACCTCCAGTTGTTTGTAGGAGGGCTCATGTCTTATTTACGTTATGTTTGGTTCGTCTTTACCTCCAGTTGTTTGTAGGAGGGCTCATGTCTTATTTACGTTATTTGTGTTTGTTTGGTTCGTCTTTACCTCCAGTTGTTTGTAGGAGGGCTCATGTCTTATTTACGTTATGCTTGGTTCGTCTTTACCTCCAGTTGTTTGTAGGAGGGCTCATGTCTTATTTACGTTATTTGTGTTTGTTTGGTTCGTCTTTACCTCCAGTTGTTTGTAGGAGGGCTCATGTCTTATTTACGTTATTTGTGTTTGTTTGGTTCGTCTTTACCTCCAGTTGTTTGTAGAAGGGCTCATGTCGTATTTACGTTGTGTTTGGTTCGTCTTTACCTCCAGTTGTTTGTAGGAGGGCTCATGTCTTATTTACGTTATTTGTGTTTGTTTGGTTCGTCTTTACCTCCAGTTGTTTGTAGGAGGACTCATGTCTTATTTACGTTATTTGTGTTTGTTTGGTTCGTCTTTACCTCCAGTTGTTTGTAGGAGGGCTCATGTCTAATTTATGTTATTTGTGTTTGCTTACGTGTAGTGGTGTCTAACACATACTGCTTTGTCTTTTTACACTGTTTGCCTTCGTCTTATGTACCCTATGTTGCGAGTTTCTATGGATTGTTCATTTCTGATTACCTCTTCGTCCTATGTACCCTATCTTGCGAGTTTCTACGGATTGTTCATTTCTGATTGCCTCTTCGTCCTATGTACCCTATGTTGTGAGTTTCTATGGATTGTTCATTTCTGATTACCTCTTCGTCCTATGTACCCTATGTTGTGAGTTTCTATGGATTGTTCATTTCTGATTACCTCTTCGTCCTATGTACCCTATGTTGTGAGTTTCTATGGATTGTTCATTTCTGATTACCTCTTCGTCCTATGTACCCTATCTTGCGAGTTTCTATGGATTGTTCATTTCTGATTACCTCTTCGTCCTGTGTACCCTATCTTGCGAGTTTCTATGGATTGTTCATTTCTGATTACCTCTTCGTCCTATGTACCCTATGTTGTGAGTTTCTATGGATTGTTCATTTCTGATTACCTCTTCGTCCTATGTACCCTATCTTGTGAGTTTCTATGGATTGTTCATTTCTGATTGCCTCTTCGTCCTATGTACCCTATGTTGTGAGTTTCTATGGATTGTTCATTTCTGATTGCCTCTTCGTCCTATGTACCCTATGTTGTGAGTTTCTATGGATTGTTCATTTCTGATTGCCTCTTCGCTATTTTCTAACATTTATTAACTTATATAGATATATATCACCAACCTTTTTGCACTTGATAGTAAATATTCCGAATGTATATGCAAATTTAATTTCAGTTATGCTGTCTTTAAATCATATACCAAATATCAATATGTTGCTCTAAGGTTATAGTACACAATCATAGCGCTGTAAAACGTGACTGTCTATACGAGAAATCCACGTCAACATTTAAACATTAATGTTCGTCAGAATTATCGATAACGAATGGGTCGGTCATCGCGATCTAAATCATAAGAAATACAAATTATTTACAGAATTCCTGTATAATTCGGTTGATATATTGCAAATCAAAAGTAAGCAGAAAACAGATATGTCTTCTATGACGTATCATTGTATAAGTGTATCCAGTCTGTACTTGTTTGGGCTGCTTTGAAGCGAAAATTAGTTCTACTAATAACACTGTAGATGTCACGTTTAGTTCACACGACTCATTTTTGCAATAACCTTCTACAGGCGAGATTAATGTCAGAAGATTCTTAGGCTGAATAATTAGTCTTTTGGAGCAAATAAAAATAATGTGTACAATTTATTATATATCTGCGTTTTTAATTCTTATTGAATAAAATAAAAAACAAAAAAAAATACCACACTCAGAAAATTCAATCGAACATTCGTAGACAAAAGATCCATACCCCTAACACATATACATGATCGTTCACATTCCTGGATTGGTACAGATAGCTTCATGAAAAGCGGCGGGGTTAAATTAGGCAATCAGGATAATGTTCCGCTATTAAACGAATTCGATCTCGTTGTCACTTGAATATCAATACAAGTCTGTAACATTTACAACGAGGTTCCTGTTACTCGATCTCGTTGTCACTTGAATATCAATACAAGTCTGTAACATCTACAACGAGGTTCCTGTTACTCGATCTTGTTGTCACTTGAATATCAATACAAGTCTGTAACATCAACAACGAGGTTCCTGTTACTCGATCTCGTTGTCACTTTTAATATCAATACAAGTCTGTAACATCTACAACGAGGTTCCTGTTACTCGATCTCGTTGTCACTTTTAATATCAATACAAGTCTGTAACATCTACAACGAGGTTCCTGTTACTAGAATTCGATCATTGTCACTTGAATATCAATCCAAATCTGTAACATTTACAACGAGGTTCCTGTTACTCGATCTCGTTGTCACTTTTAATATCAATACAAGTCTGTAACATTTACAACGAGGTTCCTGTTACTCCATCTTTAGTTTTCTGTGAAATATTTTGTAGATCGTTGTTTGTCCCATTGTCCCTTTTCGCTTGGCATTTGAGTTGTCTTTCCTTGTTCGATTTATGGATTCGCAATACCCATTTATTCTTGTACCATCTACAACGAGGTTTATGTCATCTTTTTCTTCATGTTCATTATATTACACAGCACGTACCACCGTCTTAATTACCGAGTAACTATGACCAAAATTCATAATTTCCTCAATTCATAGGCACGTTTCATCACTGCGGGGTACATCTCATCTGATAATGGCATCACACAATTACATAACAGGAATTAAATCCATTCGTTCTTATGACAGGAGGTAACTATGTGACCCATGTTTTGAGATCTCCATTCGTCCTTATGACAGGTGGTAGCTATGTAACCCATCTTTTGATATCTCCATTCGTCCTTATGACAGGTGGTAGCTATGTGACCCATGTTTTGAGACCTCCATTCGTCCTTATGACAGGTGGTAACTATGTGACCCATGTTTTGAGATCTCCATTCGTCCTTATGACAGGTGGTAACTATGTGACCCATGTTTTGAGACTTCCATTCGTCCTTATGACAGGAGGTAGCTATGTGACTCAATGTTGAGACCTCCATTCGTCCATATGACAGGTGGTAACTATGTGACCCATGTTTTGAGATCTCCATTCCGCCTTATGACAGGAGGTAGCTATGTGACCCATGCTTTTAGACCTTCATTCGTCCTTATGACAGGTGGTAACTATGTGACCTATGTTTGGAGACCTCCATTTGTCCTTATGACAGGTGGTAACTATGTGACCCATCTTTTGAGACTTCCATTCGTCCTTATGACAGGAGGTAGCTATGTGACCCATCTTTTGAGACCTCCATTCGTCCTTATGACAGGTGGTAACTATGTGACCCATGTTTGGAGACCTCCATTTGTCCTTATGACAGGTGGTAACTATGTGACCTATGTTTGGAGACCTCCATTTGTCCTTATGACAGGTGGTAACTATGTGACCTATGTTTGGAGACCTCCATTTGTCCTTATGACAGGTGGTAACTATGTGACCCATCTTTTGAGACTTCCATTCGTCCTTATGACAGGAGGTAGCTATGTGACCCATCTTTTGAGACCTCCATTCGTCCTTATGACAGGTGGTAACTATGTGACCCATGTTTGGAGACCTCCATTTGTCCTTATGACAGGTGGTAACTATGTGACCTATGTTTTGAGATCTCCATTCGTCCTTATGACAGGTGGTAACTATGTGACCCATGTTTTGAGACTTCCATTCGTCCTTATGACAGGAGGTAGCTATGTGACTCAATGTTGAGACCTCCATTCGTCCATATGACAGGTGGTAACTATGTGACCCATGTTTTGAGATCTCCATTCCGCCTTATGACAGGAGGTAGCTATGTGACCCATGCTTTTAGACCTTCATTCGTCCTTATGACAGGTGGTAACTATGTGACCCATGTTTTGAGATCTCCATTCGGCCTTATGACAGGAGGTAGCTATGTGACCCATGCTTTTAGACCTTCATTCGTCCTTATGACAGGTGGTAACTATGTGACCTATGTTTGGAGACCTCCATTTGTCCTTATGACAGGTGGTAACTATGTGACCCATCTTTTGAGACTTCCATTCGTCCTTATGACAGGAGGTAGCTATGTGACCCATCTTTTGAGACCTCCATTCGTCCTTATGACAGGTGGTAACTATGTGACCCATGTTTGGAGACCTCCATTTGTCCTTATGACAGGTGGTAACTATGTGACCTATGTTTGGAGACCTCCATTTGTCCTTATGACAGGTGGTAACTATGTGACCTATGTTTGGAGACCTCCATTTGTCCTTATGACAGGTGGTAACTATGTGACCCATCTTTTGAGACTTCCATTCGTCCTTATGACAGGAGGTAGCTATGTGACTCAATGTTGAGACCTCCATTCGTCCATATGACAGGTGGTAACTATGTGACCCATGTTTTGAGATCTCCATTCCGCCTTATGACAGGAGGTAGCTATGTGACCCATCTTTTGAGACCTCCATTCGTCCTTATGACAGGTGGTAGCTATGTGACCCATGTTTTGAGATCTCCATTCGTCCTTATGACAGGTGGTAACTATGTGACCCATCTTTTGAGACCTCCATTCGTCCTTATGACAGGTGGTAACTATGTGACCCATGTTTTGAGACTTCCATTCGTCCTTATGACAGGAGGTAGCTATGTGACTCAATGTTGAGACCTCCATTCGTCCATATGACAGGTGGTAACTATGTGACCCATGTTTTGAGATCTCCATTCCGCCTTATGACAGGAGGTAGCTATGTGACCCATGCTTTTAGACCTTCATTCGTCCTTATGACAGGTGGTAACTATGTGACCCATGTTTTGAGATCTCCATTCGGCCTTATGACAGGAGGTAGCTATGTGACCCATGCTTTTAGACCTTCATTCGTCCTTATGACAGGTGGTAACTATGTGACCTATGTTTGGAGACCTCCATTTGTCCTTGTGACAGGTGGTAACTATGTGACCCATCTTTTGAGACTTCCATTCGTCCTTATGACAGGAGGTAGCTATGTGACCCATCTTTTGAGACCTCCATTCGTCCTTATGACAGGTGGTAACTATGTGACCCATGTTTGGAGACCTCCATTTGTCCTTATGACAGGTGGTAACTATGTGACCTATGTTTGGAGACCTCCATTTGTCCTTATGACAGGTGGTAACTATGTGACCTATGTTTGGAGATCTCCATTTGTCCTTATGACAGGTGGTAACTATGTGACCCATCTTTTGAGACTTCCATTCGTCCTTATGACAGGAGGTAGCTATGTGACTCAATGTTGAGACCTCCATTCGTCCATATGACAGGTGGTAACTATGTGACCCATGTTTTGAGATCTCCATTCCGCCTTATGACAGGAGGTAGCTATGTGACCCATCTTTTGAGACCTCCATTCGTCCTTATGACAGGTGGTAGCTATGTGACCCATGTTTTGAGATCTCCATTCGTCCTTATGACAGGTGGTAACTATGTGACCCATCTTTTGAGACCTCCATTCGTCCTTATGACAGGTGGTAACTATGTGACCCATGTTTTGATATCTCCATTCGTCCTTATGACAGGTGGTAACTATGTAACCCATGTTTTGATATCTCCATTCGGCCTTATGACAGGTGGTAACTATGTGACCCATGTTTTGAGATCTCCATTCGTCCTTATGACAAGAGGCAGCTATGTGACTCATTTTTGAGACCTCCATTCGTCCATATGACAAGTGGTAACTATGTGACCCATGTTTTGAGATCTCCATTCGGCCTTATGACAGGAGGTAGCTATGTGACCCATGCTTTTAGACCTTCATTCGTCCTTATGACAGGTGGTAACTATGTGACCTATGTTTGGAGACCTCCATTTGTCCTTATGACAGGAGGTAACTATGTGACCCATGTTTTGAGATCTCCATTCGTCCTTATGACAGGAGGCAGCTATGTGACTCATTTTTGAGACCTCCATTCGTCCATATGACAAGTGGTAACTATGTGACCCATGTTTTGAGACCTCCATTCGTCCTTATGACAGGTGGTAACTATGTGACCCATGTTTTGAGATCTCCATTCGTCCTTATGACAGGTGGTAACTATGTGACCCATGTTTTGAGATCTCCATTCGTCCTTATGACAGGTGGTAACTATGTGACCCATGTTTTGAGATCTCCATTCGTCCTTATGACAGGAGGCAGCTATGTGACTCATTTTTGAGACCTCCATTCGTCCTTATGACAGGAGGCAGCTATGTGACTCATTTTTGAGACCTCCATTCGTCCATATGACAAGTGGTAACTATGTGACCCATGTTTTGAGATCTCCATTCGGCCTTATGACAGGAGGTAGCTATGTGACCCATGCTTTTAGACCTTCATTCGTCCTTATGACAGGTGGTAACTATGTGACCTATGTTTGGAGACCTCCATTTGTCCTTATGACAAGTGGTAACTATGTGACCCATGTTTTGAGATCTCCATTCGGCCTTATGACAGGAGGTAGCTATGTGACCCATGCTTTTAGACCTTCATTCGTCCTTATGACAGGTGGTAACTATGTGACCTATGTTTGGAGACCTCCATTTGTCCTTATGACAGGCGGTAACTATGTGACCCATGTTTTGAGATCTCCATTCGTCCTTATGACAGGAGGCAGCTATGTGACTCATTTTTGAGACCTCCATTCGTCCATATGACAAGTGGTAACTATGTGACCCATGTTTTGAGACCTCCATTCGTCCTTATGACAGGTGGTAACTATGTGACCCATGTTTTGAGATCTCCATTCGTCCTTATGACAGGTGGTAACTATGTGACCCATGTTTTGAGATCTCCATTCGTCCTTATGACAGGTGGTAACTATGTGACCCATGTTTTGAGATCTCCATTCGTCCTTATGACAGGAGGCAGCTATGTGACTCATTTTTGAGACCTCCATTCGTCCTTATGACAGGAGGCAGCTATGTGACTCATTTTTGAGACCTCCATTCGTCCATATGACAAGTGGTAACTATGTGACCCATGTTTTGAGATCTCCATTCGGCCTTATGACAGGAGGTAGCTATGTGACCCATGCTTTTAGACCTTCATTCGTCCTTATGACAGGTGGTAACTATGTGACCTATGTTTGGAGACCTCCATTTGTCCTTATGACAGGCGGTAACTATGTGACCCATGTTTTGAGATTTCCATTCTCTTTGCACGCAAAAAACAAATTGCCGCAGTTCCCAATGATCAAAGTTTTACCTCTGGTCGTTTTTATTTTTGATCTTACAAGAACAGTTTGAAGATACCAAATGGGTAGTCAGAATCCGTAAAAGAAGCACAAACAGTTTACAAGCCAGGCAGAAGTGTACATGAATGGGTTTCGGAAACAGGCAGTATACTCGCATAAATAATTCTAGAGAATACCGAAGTGCAATAAAAATGGACAACACTGGGTACACAAGATAAAGACAAACACTATGCCCACACAAACACAAATAACGTTAATAAGACACAATCCATCCTGCACACAACTGGAGGTAAAGACGAACCGAGCATTGTTTTTCATGCGAGAATCGTATCGGACATCAAAACACGGAACTCAGAACGAAAAGATATTTGATAGGATAAAATGTTGGACATCACCATACGCAACCATACACAAAACACAATAAGATAATATAAATTCATATTACCGACCTAACATATAATTAGCATCAACAACTGAAGGTTGATAGTGCCGCTGTTCAAAAGTATTTTCTTGATACATGCATCTTGCCACTTTGCTATTATAACTTGTATTTTCTCGAAACTTTACAAATGTGTAGATTGTTTGTCAGCATTGCAAGTTCAGTTGGAAAACAGTTGCTCATTTGGTATATGTTTTCTTTAATTATAAGATATATCATGCCCTCAAACTCTTTTTTTTTGGCTGCGAAAATGTCTTTATCTTGAAGTTTGAAACTGCGCTGCTTAAAGAGTATAACAGATATTAAGGTGCGATGGTTCATTACATCCCATGCTTCAGTATTTTGGGGTATCTATCTATTAGAGTACAAATGAAGAATAAATCTTTACTTGAAAATTGCCGTTCACTTACAATATTGTTTGCATACTATTGAAATGAGCCATGCTTAAATCAACGAAACGTTTAGATTGTTATTTTCTTCCACGGATCATAGTTTATTCACACACGGTTTTTAGTGGGTTTCGTGTTACTCGATCTTCAGTGTATGTTTTGTAGATCGTTGTTTGTCCTTTTGTACTTCTCCTTTTGGTCATTGTGTTGTCTGTTCTTCTTCGATTTACGGATTCTGATTACCCCTTTGGTATCTTCAAACTCTTCTTATTATTTTTAAATAGAGTCTGTAGGTCATTATACTAGTATTTTGTCGTCGGATATTTGCATATTTTACAGAGCAACATGTAATGAACAGTAGTTTCTACACTACAATAGAAACAAGCGTTTGAAGCCATAATTTTTTCCACTTAAAATTAGTGATCTTTTGAAATTTCACATTTAATCAGAAGCCTACCAAGATATACTTGATCTTCGTGAGGAACGTAATTAATTGGGATTTTTTTTTTTTTTTTTTTACAATTTGAAGTTAAGGTTTACGTCGAGTATCGCCTAAAAACTGGCATGAACTAAACATCAGTGAAATCCGACCTAAGAATAGAAATATTTGATCAATTGAAATCTTTGAACTGATTTTGACGGTAATATAGTTGTAGGCTCCTATGATGGAAGGCAAACATGTGTTTTAATAATGAGATTCCCGGCATCTCATGATTTCTATGTAGTTTTACTGCCTTGTCATTTGGTCATGTAGAGCACATAGTTATCTGGCAACTAATAAAAAATAATTATTCCGACCCTCGAGTTTTTTGTTAAAGATACAATTTACTCAGCGGGCATCTAATCGCAGTCTGTATAACTTGTAAATTGAGAATATTTTAATAACTTCTTGGTTGATACATCGTTAATCACTTATACATATTCTATGTATCATCCTTTCTAGGGATATGGGGTATTTTCAACAATATTTCAGCTATATCGTGGCGGCCAGTTTTATTGGTGGAAGAAACCGGAGAAACCACGACAACGACGGCTCCATCATCAACATAAACATAAATAAGGGTAATAACAAAATTACCGAACTCCGAACAATCTTACAAAGGGAAAGTCAAAACTCATAATTATATAAACAGACAAAATCAGTCAACAACCGGAAAACTGTGAAAACCGTAATGACCGACCCTGACTTGGTACAGGCATTTCTAAAGAAATGGTGGGTTGAATAAGATTTTAAAGCGCCAAACCTCCCGCTTTCATTACGGTTCAAAGGTTCCGGCTGTCATTACAACAGTATTTATAACAATACTGGAACAAAATAGGTAAAATAGTTGTCAAAGCAGTACCAAATTCAGTGAAGTAAATGTCATAAATGGTGCCACTAAAGAATACGTTAGAGAACACCGTTCGTTAGTCCAGTCATATGACACTGACAAGGCTCCATAATATATCATTACAACTTATGAATGCTATGTGTATTTTATGTCATTTCGACTTAATACAATGAAATATCATAATATTTGAAAATGTCAATGACTAAATTACCAGTAAGTAAGACTAGTTATGTAAAGAAAACCCACTGGAGATTTGATTGTGAATGGTGACTTTTCGTCTACATATTTCTATTGACGTAACTCCCCAAAAACATCTTAAGTTTTAAGATAGGTACCATGGTGATCGTAAATTGTATTCTGTGCTAATTAAACCGTAGAAGAAACCAAAAGAACAATTTTATGATAGTAATGAAACTGGTTTTAAAAACAACTACATGTCTGGAATTAATTCTGTTCTTAGAAGTATCAGGACATATATGTCATACAGAGAATAATGCCTACTTAAAGGGGCATTATCTGCCAAAATCGTAAATTTTTGTTACCCATAAAAACTATCAGATATGATTGATGCCTTAATAAAACGTGTTTCTGTAACTTATAAATGTTATGCAATGTAAGCGCATCGGGGGGAAAAGGTGCAACTGCTCGTGTTTTGAATTCGATCAAGAAATGGACGCCATTTTATTAATTATCGGCATTGCTTACGGGGTTTGCCGAATCGTCATTAAATCAGTACAACAATGCACTTATTTCTTATTTTCTGTGAATCTGCTTTTAGTCGGCGTTAATTACGGACAAAGAACTATGCAAGTTTGCAGTTAATAAGCGGCAAAATACAAATTTTTCGCTTTTACCTGTCACTAATAAGGTCAGTTGCATACGGAGAAAGCAAGGTCGAATTATTTGTTTGCATGGAAATGATAAATCGATGGTAATTTTCGTTCTCAAAAGGCGAAAAGTGGTAAGATAAGCTGTTTAATGTGAAATATTTATCTTTATTTCATCATTTTAAAGCTATTTACCAATTTCCAAAACATTTAATGTGCTTGATCAACATCGTAGCTAATGCCTCTAAGTAATATGTAATATACGTTTTTGTAATTACATCGACGGTGTGGTGTTTTTCTTTTCATTTTATTTTTTAAACTATTGAATACTGGAGCGCAGTGGAAATAAGTTATATATGTACGTAGAAAAAATATGATCCTCAAAATGAAAATGATTTATACATTACCATTATGAGGTGTACTCAATACAGCAATATGTGATACAGTTTGCCAGTGATATGCGGCGGGTTGGTGTTTTAATCCGGGCACTTCGGTTTCCTCCACCAATAAAATTGACCACCACGACGTCACTGAAATATTGTTGAAAGTGTTGTTTAATACCACAGTCCATAACCCATACAGTTTATTCTTTGTTCATCCATCAACATCAATGTAGTTCCGTTAGACATACATCTGTCACGTGACAGGTGAGTGAGTGATTGTTGTTTAGCACTGATTCAGCAATTTTTCAGCTATATTAAGGCGAGAACATATAAATTTTCAATGAGATGATGATGAGGTCCGCTTTGTTCTAGATCAACACTCTGAGTTGGCTTTTCATAGTGCTATCTCACTGAAACAACAGTCCGAGGATAGACATATCATTCCACTCGAACACATTATTCTGATTCCGAGCCAACCAGTATTTGTTCTTACTCCTTAATGGAGCATGCTTAGCTGAGAAGCAATAACAATCAATTGCATAGTCTTTGGTTTGACGCGACCTGGGCTCGAACCCACGATCCACATTTTTGGTAATAAGAATAAGGTTGATTGTATTTTATCTTTAGTCCTCTAGTATATAATCTACACTAGATGTCAGACATACCAATTACGTTCTCAATCATGGTCCATTAAACACTTGTATGGAATCGGAAATTATCAAATTAAAACCCACCTATACCTAAGCATTGAAATTATTACTCAAGCAAAGATTCTATGATTCTTGAACAAAACACAATGTGTGATTATTGGTATAATTTGTGACATTGTAGTCTTGTGTTTTCAGTTTTAATTGAAGTATATATAGTTGATTTCCTGCCTTGATGTCAATCATATGAGCCTCATGGATCTGATCTATTGATTAAGATTGAAATGTTTTACATGTTCATAATATTCATCAATGTATATGTGTTACTTTATTTCCTGTTGAGAGCTAATAAATGTCTGGCAATCGCGTGCCAACTTCAATAAAATGGTGTACTATAAGTTGCGTCGAATACAATATCTTATTCTTATTGGGGACGTCGTGGTCGTGATCGTATGGAAGTTAGATTTACAACTATCTATGCAATCAGTATATAACACCACTAAAGTTGTGAATTCTAACCCCATTCATGACGAGGTGTACTCAATCCAACATTATATGATAAAGTCTGTCAGTGCGGCAGGTTGGTGGTTTTCTCAGGGTACACCGGTTA
Source organism: Bathymodiolus septemdierum (assembly GCA_963383655.1). Lineage (NCBI taxonomy): Eukaryota > Metazoa > Mollusca > Bivalvia > Mytilida > Modiolidae > Bathymodiolus > Bathymodiolus septemdierum. Next base: position 62,117,401 of record OY726527.1, on the reverse strand, counting down.
CATCTACCAATAAAACTGTCCGCCACGTATATAACTGAAATATGGTTTGTTTCTAAAAAAAATATTCTGATTCCCAATGTTGCTGAAGAAGATATTCTGATTTTGGAGGAGGAAAAAAAAATAATTTGATTCAGAGCTTCTGTCATATAACCAAGTGTTGTATTCTGAAAAAAAATTTCACGCTTTGCGCGGCAGAAAAAAAATTCTACCTCATGTTGTCCGATAAAAAATTGCTGAAAGAAGATGTACCCTGTTACACTCCACTGATTATCCTGTAACACTCCACTGATTATCCTGTTACACTCCACTGATTATCCTGTTACACTCCACTGATTACCCTGTTACACTCCACTGATTATCCTGTTACACTCCACTGATTACCCTGTTACACTCCACTGATTATCCTGTTACACTCCACTGATTACCCTGTTACACTCCACTGATTATCCTGTTACACTCCACTGATTACCCTGTTACACTCCACTGGTTATCCTGTTACACTCCACTGATTATCCTGTTACACTCCACTGATTACCCTGTTACACTCCACTGATTACCCTGTTACACTCCACTGATTATCCAAATTTAAATACATTTTGAGAATAAAAATACTAATATCTAAGAACTATTAAATATCTTTTTCATACAAACAACTATTATTCATACTAGGATTTTTTTGCTCATCAATTCTTTTATTTAAACATTTACATTTTTTTATCTTCTGTTCAGATAAATAATATGATTTATATATTGAAAAACCGAGAATTTTGATAAAATAATGTTTACATTGTTAGTATCTTATATCATATGTGTTGATGGTAAAAATCTATCAATTATACTAACATACCGAAACTGATAAAAAAATGTTATCAACATAGTAAAGCTGTAGTTTCGTATCTTTGATTTTTCTATCTTCGTAATTGAAGAGTGAATGTAATAAACTGGTCTCCTTGTCTTCCTTAATATAACGTCTTACCCATCAACTCATCAACCCAGTAAAATGACCTTCATCTCATTTCAATTTGTAAAAGTAATTGAAAATGTCCTTCAAATATTTTATAGCATTATATAGTATGCTTTGCTCATTTGAAGCTTCATACAAATAGCAAAAACAACATTATATGACTATCCATGTCACTTTTTCCAATATAATATGGCGATATTGATACGGCTGTTTGGTGAATGCGTGGCTATAAAATGAAAAGAAAGAAATGCTATTTATTGTCTTTAATATTAAAATGGTTCATTGTATGATCAAATAACCCCCGAGAATTTCACTCGTCAGTAAATTGCATTTCCAATTATATCTATATCCATGTCGCAATTTAAATCTAAATAGACGTGAACTGTTGCTATAGCAACATAAATAGTCACACAATTGTTAACGACAACTAGGAACTGCTAAGCCCAGCTGAAGTACCTGAGTTCAACCCCGGATTTCAGTGGGGTTCGTGGTGTTCGTGTAGTGTTTCATAGATCGTTGTGTGCCCCTTTTCCTTTGATCATTATGTTGTATGTCCTTCTTCGGTTTACGCATTTTCAAACTCTTCTGAACTTTGACCTGTTTTAGTCTGAGTGATGTTACTTTATAGTGTCTTAGTGATGAAATGAGCAAATTGCTCGCATCAAGTGTCTGAGTGATGTATTGATTATTGTGCTTAACTAGTGTACGTAGCATCCTGGGTCTGAGTGATCTATTGATTATTGTACTTAACTAGTGTACGTAACATCCCGGGTCTGAGTGATGTATTGATTATTGTACTTAACTAGTGTACGTAGCATCCTGGGTCTGAGTGATGTATTGATTATTGTACTTAACTAGTGTACGTAACATCCTGGGTCTGAGTGATGTATTGATTATTGTACTTAACTAGTGTACGTAACATCCCGGGTCTGAGTGATGTATTGATTATTGTACTTAACTAGTGTACGTAACATCCCGGGTCTGAGTGATGTATTGATTATTGTACTTAACTAGTGTAGGTAATATCCCGGGTCTGAGTGATGTATTGATTATTGTACTTAACTAGTGTACGTAACATCCTGGGTCTGAGTGATGTATTGATTATTGTACTTAACTAGTGTACGTAACATCCTGGGTCTGAGTGATGTATTGATTATTGTACTTAACTAGTGTACGTAACATCCCGGGTCTGAGTGATGTATTGATTATTGTACTTAACTAGTGTACGCAACATCCTGGGTCTGAGTGATGTATTGATTATTGTACTTAACTAGTGTACGTAACATCCCGGGTCTGAGTGGTGTGGTGATTATTGTGCTTAACTAGAGTACGTAACATCCCGGGTCTGAGTGATGTATTGATTATTGTACTTAACTAGTGTACGTAGCATCCCGGGTCTGAGTGATGTATTGATTATTGTACTTAACTAGTGTACGTAACATCCTGGGTCTGAGTGATGTATTGATTATTGTACTTAACTAGTGTACGTAACATCCCGGGTCTGAGTGATGTATTGATTATTGTACTTAACTAGTGTACGTAACATCCTGGGTCTGAGTGATGTATTGATTATTGTACTTAACTAGTGTACGTAACATCCTGGGTCTGAGTGATGTATTGATTATTGTACTTAACTAGTGTACGTAACATCCTGGGTCTGAGTGATGTATTGATTATTGTACTTAACTAGTGTACGTAACATCCCGGTCTGAGTGATGTATTGATTATTGTACTTAACTAGTGTACGCAACATCCTGGGTCTGAGTGATGTATTGATTATTGTACTTAACTAGTGTACGTAACATCCCGGGTCTGAGTGGTGTGTTGATTATTGTGCTTAACTAGAGTACGTAACATCCCGGGTCTGAGTGATGTATTGATTATTGTACTTAACTAGTGTACGTAGCATCCCGGGTCTGAGTGATGTATTGATTATTGTACTTAACTAGTGTACGTAACATCCTGGGTCTGAGTGATGTATTGATTATTGTACTTAACTAGTGTACGTAACATCCCGGGTCTGAGTGATGTGTTGATTATTGTACTTAACTAGTGTACGTAACATCCTGGGTCTGAGTGATGTATTGATTATTGTACTTAACTAGTGTACGTAACATCCTGGGTCTGAGTGATGTATTGATTATTGTACTTAACTAGTGTACGTAACATCCCGGGTCTGAGTGATGTATTGATTATTGTACTTAACTAGTGTACGTAACATCCTGGGTCTGAGTGATGTATTGATTATTGTACTTAACTAGTGTACGTAACATCCTGGGTCTGAGTGATGTATTGATTATTGTACTTAACTAGTGTACGTAACATCCCGGGTCTGAGTGATGTATTGATTATTGTACTTAACTAGTGTACGTAACATCCTGGGTCTGAGTGATGTATTGATTATTGTACTTAACTAGTGTACGTAACATCCTGGGTCTGAGTGATGTATTGATTATTGTACTTAACTAGTGTACGTAACATCCTGGGTCTGAGTGATGTATTGATTATTGTACTTAACTAGTGTACGTAACATCCTGGGTCTGAGTGATGTATTGATTATTGTACTTAACTAGTGTACGTAACATCCCGGGTCTGAGTGATGTATTGATTATTGTACTTAACTAGTGTACGTAACATCCTGGGTCTGAGTGATGTATTGATTATTGTACTTAACTAGTGTACGTAACATCCCGGGTCTGAGTGATGTATTGATTATTGTACTTAACTAGTGTACGTAACATCCCGGGTCTGAGTGATGTATTGATTATTGTACTTAACAAGTGTACGTAATATCCCGGGTCAACCATAATGGTAATGAGTAAAACATTGATATGTACTGGTCTTCACTACACGTAAGCAATCGATCAGCATGAGGGGAACATATCATAGTGTGCTTGCCTTAAGATCAAAATATGGTATCCCAGTAGTGTGGTACATGTATGTTTAATCGTGGACTGGTTTCTTCTATCAAGCTGAAACAGATATCAGTCGTGAAACCTAAACCAAACATCCACTTATTTCGAAGTACCATTATTGTATGGTAGAATTAATAGCTTATTTATGCAAAAAAAAAACTGCAGTAGTGTGTTAAGAAGAGTGTGAAGATAACAAAGGGGTCATCAGAATCCGTATATCGAAGAAGAACAGACAACACATTGGCCAAAAGAAGAAGAACAGACAACACAATGGCCAAAAGAAGAAGAACAGACAACACAATGGCCAAAAGAAGAAGAACAGACAACACAATGGCCACAAGAAGAAGAATAGACAACACAATGGCCAAAAGAAGAAGAATAGACAACACAATGGCCAAAAGAAGAAGAACAGACAACACAATGGCCAAAAGAAGAAGAACAGACAACACAATGGCCAAAAGAAGAAGAACAGACAACACAATGGCCAAAAGAAGAAGAACAGACAACACAATGGCCAAAAGACGAAGAACAGACAACACAATGGCCAAAAGACGAAGAACAGACAACACAATGGCCAAAAGACGAAGAACAGACAACACAATGGCCAAAAGACGAAGAACAGACAACACAATGGCCAAAAGAAGAAGAACAGAAAACACAATGGCCAAAAGACGAAGAACAGACAACGCAATGGCCAAAAGAAGAAGAATAGACAACACAATGGCCAAAAGAAAACGTACAAAAGGACAAAGAACGATCTACAAAACAATACACATAAAACTAAAGGTCGAATAACACTAGCCCCACTATAAACCGGAGTTGAACTCAATTGCTCCGGAAGGGTAGGCAGTTCCTGCTTGACTAGTGACACCCGTCCTATTAATATAGTTATAACGCATGTCACTTTCTAAGACTTCAGATGGAATGGTCCACTTCAGATGGAATGGTCCTATTCCACCCGTTTTCTACAACTTATCAGATGAAATAAAAGTTTGAAGATACCAAAGGGGTAAGTAGAATCCACAAATCGAGGAACAGACATCACAAATGTTAAAAGAAAAAGGACAAAAGGACAAACAACGATCTACAAAACATTACACAGAACTCTTTAAACTGGGGGGTGAACTCCGGAAACTTTCATCTCCTTGCTATAACTCATGTCAGAATCTTGATTTTATTTTGTCGTTTTATTATGTGTTTGTTTCTTATTTACAATTGTTAATCTATCTTTACGTTCTCGTTAAGCAACATATTTATATTTGAAATGTTATTTTGCTCATTAATGTGACAATAAAAATCCGTAAACAAACTTTTGCGAGAGGATATGAAATATTTAATCAGCGGATTTATATAAACAAAATAGTTCTCCAATTATCTCAAATGAACATTTAGCAACAGAAAATTATTTACCAAAGTAAAACAACATAGACATAAATCAATTCAATAGCATGTTTTGTTGATATCGGTGGTGTAATGGTTAGCGGGCACATCTAGAGTGCACTAGATAGTGGGTTTGAACCCAGGACTGGTCAAGCCATAGACTATAAAATTTACTTTTGTTGCTTCTCTGCTAAGTACACACCATTAAGGAGAAAGACTGATTGACTCGGAATCAGAATAATGTGTTCGAGTGGCGCGACATGTCTACCCGGCAGACTGTTGGCTAGTGATCTAACACTATACAAACAAAGAGGACCTCATCATCATCTCATTGACAATTAACTTGTTCTCGCCATGATATAGCTGAAAAATTACTGAATTGGCGTTAAACAACAATTACTAATGACTCACCAATGTATTTCAATGATTGTTTGTAGGAGGGTGCATGTCTTATTTACGTTATTTGTGAAAAAGGCAAAACAGTGGGCACATGACACAGGACAAAGACGAAAAAGACAAAACAGTGGGCACATGACACAGAACAAAGACGAAAAAGACAAAACAATGGACAATTTTGAAACACTAACAACAGTGGTCACATCACACAGGACAAAGACGAAAAAGACAAAACAGTGGGCACATGACACAGCACAAAGACGAAAAAGACAAAACAATGGACAATTTTGAAACACTAACAACAGTGGTCACATCACACAGGACAAAGACGAAAAAGACAAAACAGTGGGCACATGACACAGGACAAAGACGAAAAAGACAAAACAGTGGGCACATGACACAGGACAAAGATGAAAAAGACAAAACAATGGACAACTTAGAAACACTAACAACAGTTGGCACATGACACAGGACAAAGACGAAAAAGACAAAACAGTGGGCACATGACACAGGACAAAGACGAAAAAGACAAAACAGTGGGCACATGACACAGGACAAAGACGAAAAAGACAAAACAAAACAAAACAGAAATACAACACAGGAAACTAACGAACTAAGAAAAACCGAAGTGAACCATATTGTTCGCGAAGGATAAATTGTTCATTTATAGTTTTCCAACCTTTCGACTTTGAGCCTACCTGATGAAGGTTATTCCAGTAACGCGCCGTGCGTACTATATATATGGTTATATTTTAAGACATCCATCGTGTTACTACCATCGTGTTACCATCGTGTTACCATCGTGTTACCTTATTGTCAAGTCAGACATCCATCGTGTTACCTTATTGTCAAGTCAGACATCCATCGTGTTACCTTATTGTCAAGTCAGACATCCATCGTGTTACCTTACTGTCAAGTCAGACATTCATCGTGTTACCTTACTGTCAAGTCAGACATCCATCGTGTTACCTTATTGTCAAGTCAGACATCCATCGTGTTACCTTATTGTCAAGTCAGACATCCATCGTGTTACCTTATTGTCAAGTCAGACATCCATCCTGTTATCTTATTGTCAAGTCAGACATCCATCCTGTTACCTTATTGTCAAGTCAGAAATCCATCGTGTTACCTTATTGTCAAGTCAGACATCCATCGTGTTACCTTATTGTCAAGTCAGACATCCGTCGTGTTACCTTATTGTCAAGTCAGACATCCATCGTGTTACTTTAATGTCAAGTCAGACATCCATCGTGTTACCTTATTGTCAAGTCAGACATCCATCGTGTTACCTTATTGTCAGGTCAGACATCCATCGTGTTACTTTATTGTCAAGTCAGACATCCATCGTGTTACCTTATTGTCAAGTCAGACATCCATCGTGTTACCTTATTGTCAAGTCAGACATTCATCGTGTTACCTTATTGTCAGGTCAGACATCCATCCTGTTACCTTATTGTCAAGTCAGACATCCATCGTATTACCTTATTGTCAGGTCAGACATCCATCGTGTTACCTTATTGTCAAGTCAGACATCCATCGTGTTACCTTATTGTCAAGTCATACATCCATCGTGTTACCTTATTGTCAAGTCAGACATCCATCGTGTTACCTTATTGTCAAGTCAGACATCCATCGTGTTACCTTATTGTCAGGTCAGACATCCATCGTGTTACCTTATTGTCAAGTCAGACATCCATCTTGTTACCTTACTGTCAAGTCAGACATCCATCGTGTTACCTTATTGTCAATTCAAACTTCCATCGTGTTACCTTATTGTCAATTCAAACTTCCATCGTGTTACCTTATTGTCAAGTCAGATACAAGTCAGACCAAATGTGCGTAAAACAAAAATATCCATCCCTTTCTTTTTGATATATATATATATAGTATTATATATTTATCTTTATCCTGCAATGACAGCATTTACTGACCAATATAGCCTGCCCAATATTTTTTTTGATATTGGTCAGTTATAAATAGAACATACAAATGTAAGCTCCGCCCACATCGGGGCACATCGAGGGATATTGTTTTCAAATACGTACACAAAATTATTTCAGATACTTTTATCATCGTCCAGTAAACGTTTATTTACGATTTAAAATTGCAGGATAAATACAATACATGTGCACTGTCGAAGTATATAGGTAAATATGTGTATTCGGCGCGAAACGAGGGAAAAGGCTCTCCGAAGCCTCGTCTTTTCCCCCGTTTCTAAGCCTCATACACATATTACCTATATGCTTCGACAGTGCACAAGTATTATATATATCCTCCCCCAGATATATTTGTATTAAAAACTTCACAAAAGGCAATACAATACATTGTACTATACAATAATCCTACATCAATCAAACGTTTGTTTCTAACATTTGTAAAGATTGATCACTATAACAATAGCGGTCGCTTGTTAAACTTACAGTAGATACAACCTTACTATTTGTCTTACAATAACAATAAATTCTCCCGAGAATAATAAATAAAAGGCTTGTCTAGAGCTGTCTTATTAGTCAAACAAATCACGTCTTTATTATAGAACCGATTCATTTCCTAATAGACGTTAGGGAAATAATACGCCACAAATATTCCAGTTATTTAGTATTTTGCTATATTGCTATCGATACTCAAGTGATGCAATGACCTCAAGATGTCTTTTATTTTTGTTCCAGTTGCTTAGCACATTCAAACCTGTATTAAGAGGTCACCTTTCGAACCTTTGAACGTTTAGCACAGGTGAGCTCTTAAAAGAGGTTCAATTCTTATGAAAGTTTACATGACAAGACAAGAAAAAGGTGACCTTTTAATACAAGTGACTGCTTAATAGAGGTGACCGCATTGGCAGGTGTGACTGTACTTTGATATATTACTTTCGATATACAAGTGCTGCAAGAACCTCTGGTTGTCTTTTATTCTTGTTCTAGTTGTTTAGTACAGTCAAACCTGTTTTAGGAGGTCACCTTTGGGACGAAGGAAACATTTGCCTAATAAGTGAAATTTTAATACAGGTGATTGCTTAATAGAGGTGACCGCATGTGCAAGGATTGACTGTATTTTGTTATATTGCTATCGAAACTCAAATACTGCAATAACCTCGAGCAGTCTTGTTTTGTTCCAGTTGTTTAGTACAGTCCAACATGTATTAAGCGGTCATCAATGAGACAAAGTAAATTGTTTTTTTAAGACAGGTGACCTTTTAAAAAGAGGAGACTGCTTAAAGGTGATTGGACGGGCAGTTTTTGACTGTATTTTGTTATATTGCTATCGATACTCAGATGCTGCAATATACCTCAAGTTGTCTTTTATTTTCGTTCTAGTTATTTAGTAGTCAGAACTGTATTAAGAGGTCCCCTTTGGAACCTTTGGTCGCATAAGACATGTGACCTTTTAAAAGAGGCTCAATTCATATGAAATGTTCTATGACAAGAAAAGACAAAATTGACATTTTAATACAGGTGACTGCTTAATAGGGGTGACCGCATGGGCAGGTTCGATTTTATTTTTGTAATTTGCTATCGATCCTCAAATGCTACAATAACCTCAAGCTGTCTTTTATTTTTGTATGCATTTCCTAGCAACATATTCTAATTAGTTTTTTCTACCACGATTATTAGATTTGACTTATATTGAACACATGTGCATTGATTTCAAGGCAGACTTTAAAGTACAACTGATTACAAACACTGATTATGTAAATTATTATTATTGCGTGTGAAGATGTTACATGGAGTCCTATGATAGTCTGTTACAGTTAGTAACATCATACTGACATAGAATAAAAAATAAACAATACAAATATTGTCTGAAGCAAACAAACACTGTCTGAAGAAAACTAACACTGTCTGAAGCAAACCAACATTGTCTGAAGCAAACAAACACTGTCTGAAGCACATAAACACTGTCTGAAGTAAGCCAACACTGTCTGAAGCAAACTAACACTGTCTGAAGCTAACAAACACTGTCTGAAGCAAACTAACACTCTCTGAAGCAAACAAGCACTGTCTGAAGAAAACATAAACTGTCTGAAGCAAACACACACTGTCTGAAGCAAACAAACACTGTCTGAAGCAAACAAATACTGTCTGAAGCAAACAAACACTGTCTGAAGCAAACAAACACTGTCTGAAGCAAACAAACTCTGTCTGAAGCAAACAAACTCTGTCTGAAGAAAACAAACACTGTCTGAAGCAAACACACACTCTCTGAAGCAAATAAACACTGTCTGAAGCAAACTAACACTGTCTGAAGTAAACAAACACTGTCTGAAGCAAACACACACTCTCTGAAGCAAACAAACACTGTCTGAAGCAAACTAACACTGTCTGAAGCAAACAAACACTGTCTGAAGCAAACAAAACTCTCTCTGAAGTAAACAAACACTGTTTGAAGTAAACAAACACTGTCTGAAGCAAACAAACACTGTCTGAAGCAAACAAATACTGTCTGAAGGAAACAAACTCTGTCTGAAGCAAACAAACTCTGTCTGAAGCAAACAAACACTGTCTGAAGAAAACAAACACTGTCTGAAGTAAACAAACACTGTCTGAAGCAAACAAACTCTGTCTGAAGAAAACAAACACTGTCTGAAGCAAACACACACTCTCTGAAGCAAACAAACACTGTCTGAAGCAAACAAACACTGTCTGAAGCAAACAAATACTGTCTGAAGAAAACAAACACTGTCTGAAGCAAACACACACTCTCTGAAGCAAACAAACACTGTCTGAAGCAAACTAACACTGTCTGAAGCAAACAAACACTGTCTGAAGCAAACAAACACTGTCTGAAGTAAACAAACACTGTCTGAAGTAAACAAACACTGTCTGAAGCAAACAAACACTGTCTGAAGCAAACAAACACTGTCTGAAGCAAACAAACACTGTCTGAAGAAAACAAACACTGTCTGAAGCAAACCAACATTGTCTGAAGCAAACAAACACTGTCTGAAGCACATAAACACTGTCTGAAGTAAGCCAACACTGTCTGAAGCAAACTAACACTGTCTGAAGCTAACAAACACTGTCTGAAGCAAACTAACACTCTCTGAAGCAAACAAGCACTGTCTGAAGAAAACATAAACTGTCTGAAGCAAACACACACTGTCTGAAGCAAACAAACACTGTCTGAAGCAAACAAATACTGTCTGAAGCAAACAAACACTGTCTGAAGCAAACAAACACTGTCTGAAGCAAACAAACTCTGTCTGAAGCAAACAAACTCTGTCTGAAGAAAACAAACACTGTCTGAAGCAAACACACACTCTCTGAAGCAAATAAACACTGTCTGAAGCAAACTAACACTGTCTGAAGTAAACAAACACTGTCTGAAGCAAACACACACTCTCTGAAGCAAACAAACACTGTCTGAAGCAAACTAACACTGTCTGAAGCAAACAAACACTGTCTGAAGCAAACAAAACTCTCTCTGAAGTAAACAAACACTGTTTGAAGTAAACAAACACTGTCTGAAGCAAACAAACACTGTCTGAAGCAAACAAATACTGTCTGAAGGAAACAAACTCTGTCTGAAGCAAACAAACTCTGTCTGAAGCAAACAAACACTGTCTGAAGAAAACAAACACTGTCTGAAGTAAACAAACACTGTCTGAAGCAAACAAACTCTGTCTGAAGAAAACAAACACTGTCTGAAGCAAACACACACTCTCTGAAGCAAACAAACACTGTCTGAAGCAAACAAACACTGTCTGAAGCAAACAAATACTGTCTGAAGAAAACAAACACTGTCTGAAGCAAACACACACTCTCTGAAGCAAACAAACACTGTCTGAAGCAAACTAACACTGTCTGAAGCAAACAAACACTGTCTGAAGCAAACAAACACTGTCTGAAGTAAACAAACACTGTCTGAAGTAAACAAACACTGTCTGAAGCAAACAAACACTGTCTGAAGCAAACAAACACTGTCTGAAGCAAACAAACACTGTCTGAAGAAAACAAACACTGTCTGAACAAAATTAACACTATCTGAAGCAAACAAACACTGTCTGAAGCAAACAAACACTGTCTGAAGAAAACAAACTCTGTCTGAAGAAAGCAAACACTGTCTGAAGCAAACACACACTCTCTGAAGCAAACAAACACTGTCTGAAGCAAACTAACACTGTCTGAAGCAAACAAACACTGTCTGAAGCAAACAAAACTCTCTCTGAAGTAAACAAACACTGTCTGAAGTAAACAAACACTGTCTGAAGCAAACAAACTCTGTCTGAAGAAAACAAACACTGTCTGAAGCAAACACACACTCTCTGAAGCAAACAAACACTGTCTGAAGCAAACTAACACTGTCTGAAGCAAACAAACACTGTCTGAAGCAAACAAAACTCTCTCTGAAGTAAACAAACACTGTCTGAAGTAAACAAACACTGTCTGAAGCAAACAAACACTGTCTGAAGCAAACAAATACTGTCTGAAGGAAACAAACACTGTCTGAAGCAAACAAACACTGTCTGAAGCAAACACACACTGTCTGAAGAAAACTAACACTGTCTGAAGCAAACAAACACTGTCTGAAGCAAACAAATACTGTCTGAAGCAAACAAACACTGTCTGAAGAAAACAAACACTGTCTGAAGAAAACTAACACTATCTGAAGCAAACAAACACTGTCTGAAGCAAACAAACACTGTCTGAAGAAAACAAACTCTGTCTGAAGAAAGCAAACACTGTCTGAAGCAAACACACACTCTCTGAAGCAAACAAACACTGTCTGAAGCAAACTAACACTGTCTGAAGCAAACAAACACTGTCTGAAGCAAACAAAACTCTCTCTGAAGTAAACAAACACTGTCTGAAGTAAACAAACTCTGTCTGAAGCAAACAAACTCTGTCTGAAGAAAACAAACACTGTCTGAAGAAAACAAACACTGTCTGAAGCAAACACACACTCTCTGAAGCAAACAAACACTGTCTGAAGCAAACTAACACTGTCTGAAGCAAACAAACACTGTCTGAAGCAAACAAAACTCTCTCTGAAGTAAACAAACACTGTCTGAAGTAAACAAACACTGTCTGAAGCAAACAAACACTGTCTGAAGCAAACAAATACTGTCTGAAGCAAACAAATACTGTCTGAAGGAAACAAACACTGTCTGAAGCAAACAAACACTGTCTGAAGCAAACACACACTGTCTGAAGGAAACAAACACTGTCTGAAGCAAACAAATACTGTCTGAAGGAAACAAACACTGTCTGAAGCAAACAAACACTGTCTGAAGCAAACACACACTGTCTGAAAAAACTAACACTGTCTGAAGCAAACAAACACTGTCTGAAGCAAACAAATACTGTCTGAAGCAAACAAACACTGTCTGAAGCAAACAAACACTGTCTGAAGCAAACAAACACTGTCTGAAGGAAACAAACACTGTCTGAAGTAAACAAATACTGTCTGAAGAAAACAAACACTGTCTGAAGCAAACAGACATTGTCTGAAGCAAACAAACACTGTCTGAAGCAAACAAATACTGTCTAAAGGAAACAAACACTATCTGAAGTAAACAAACACTGTGTGAAGCAAACAAACACTGTCTGAAGAAAACAAACACTGTCTGAAGCAAACAAACACTGTCTGAAGCAAACAAACACTGTCTGAAGAAAACAAACACTGTCTGAAGCAAACAAACACTGTCTGAAGCAAACAAACACTTTTTGAAGCAAACAATGCTCAATGAGTTTGGTAGTTGGATTACCTAACAACTCATACAAGCCTGTCATCAATGCGGCGTGGATTCGCGCCTGGCTTTGTAATTTAAAACAAAGGGTACACTCGCCTCGAAGCCGCAAGTGATAAAGTTTACCAGTTACTTGCTCATGGTCGGTGGTTCTCTCTGGGTACTCCGGCTTCTTCCACCACTAAAACTGGTCGCCATGATATAGCTGAAATATTGCTGAAGGTGGCGTTAAAACACCAAAACTCAATCAATCAATCAATCAACTGAGATTTGAAGTTATTGCTGTTGATACAGCTTTAACAGTTGTTTAACGTTTATTTCTTGTGACACATGCAAATAAACTAAGATTTATTATAGGATGTTTTTATATCTGTAACTAATGTCTTTATGCTGACTTTCAAAGTGTTTTACATGTGAAACTGTTTTACCGACTTGAAATAGATACTTGACTTGACTTGTATTTTATTTCACTATATATTTTAGTTATATTCTGGTATTTGACTACACCGGAAATGTACTTCTGTTTGACCATCTGAATGATATCTATTTTACAACATACAGGACAAATTTATTTTTCTACATCCGAAATGGATGTTTTTTTCTACGCCTTTTAGCGATTTCTGTAAAACAACTCAAGAGCGTTTCCTTTTGCAACACTCCTTCAAATTTATAACTTCTTTTTACAATATTACATAGAGATTTCTAACACAACCTCACAAGGATTTCTTTTATAACAACATCTAGATCATATACATTTACACCACTCACGATAAGTTTCACATGAAATATTCCCGTGGTATATTTTGTAACACCCGTGTGAATTTATTTAGAACGACCCGTGTTATTTATTTCATAATAGACCATTGTGATTTATTTAATAAAAACGTTCAGAGTTATTTCTAACACATTAAAAGAGACAAGTGTTTCAAGTGATCCTAGGACTGCATATAAAACATAACCATTACTTATTACTATGTTGTGCTAAGGTATTCTGTCAAATAATAGTCAGGGCGACATACTCTAAAACCCACCGTTTGACACACATGTATATAAGCCAAGATTTATGATAGGATATGTTTTTCGTCTGTAACTAATGTATGTATGCTGACTTTTTATGACGAAAAGAGCTCCTTCGTGTGGTAGTTCAATTTACAACTACTTATGCGATCAGTCCATATCACCACTGAGTATATGAGTTCTATTCCCGCTCATGGCGAGGTGCACTGGATACACAACTATGTGATAAGGTTTATCAGTGACTTTCGGCAGGTCGGTGGTATTCTCACTGAAATATTGTTGAAAGTGGCGTTAACATGATAACCTGTAAAAACGAGCAAACCCATAAGTAATGTGGTATCGAGTGCCGGATTTAGGACAAATGAAGCCCTGCGCTAGTTAAGTTATGAGATCCCTTACTTGGGCCCTGATGGAGGTAGACCCGGTAGGCCTACGCAGGCAGTCAGGCATACATGTTCAGAAACGCCTTCAAATTTAAAATCGCACCACATAAGCAAAAATCCATCGTAAAAATATTTGTTGGCAGGAAGACCCCTCCCCCTCCAGGCCAACGGGGCCCTGTGCTTAATCCCACCTACGCACAATGGTAAATCAGGCACTGGTGGTATCGTATAACCCTGTGTTCGTGTAGTTTCCCCAATTATTTCACACGTATTGTATTGACAAAAAAAGGTTCTTCTAATTCAGCAACTGCTACTAAATTACAGAGCTCAGTTGCATTTTGCTTCCACGTTTGTACTACTCCTAGGGTATCCATAGTATTTTGATTCTGTTTTTATGCTACTCCTAGGGTATGCATAGTATTTTGATTCTGTTTGTTTTCGGCTACATAGAATAAAGGTTTTATCAGCAAATTCAAGTGTAGAAAGAAAGACAACTCGCGTTAGTATAAAGCATTAAAGCCAACAATAGTTAAAATACTTTATTTTTTATATTGACAGATATCATTGTTGTTATTGACAGATATCATTGTTGCTATTGACAGATATCATTGTTGTTATTGACAGATATTATTGTTGTTATTGACAGATATCATTGTTGTTATTGACAGATATCATTGTTGTTTCTGTCTACGTTTTTTACATTGGATTTTGAGAATATTCCAACACTGTGATATTTTTTGTTTTGTTTTCATTTAACACAAATAAACAAACGCAAGAAAAGATTAACATTAATAACATTAAATAACAATATAAAAGTGATGGACTGCGGAAGATGACACCAAACTCAGTTTGCCGGTAAACATACTTAAATCATTTTTAATGACTACAAATCGTTGACGCTTTCATTTCTTTTTATAATAAAAAATAATAAAACGTGAAAAATACTCTACTAAATCTAGTAATGAGGAGATTATAGTTTAGCGATGACCATTTAAAGCATTGAACTGCATATATCATCATTTTTTTAATAAATGTCTATGCTAACGCTATTGAAATATAATTGGGGGATGAGGATGTTTAATGTTTGTATGTGAGTGAATTGAAATGTTGATATACAATAAAAAAAAATATTGAAAGTTATTAATTATTGTATGAAGACTCGATACAAAGGGTCAAGGGTCACAATTAATTATTGTATGAAGACTCGATACAAAGGGTCAACGGTCACAATTAATTATTGTATGAAGACTCGATACAAAGGGTCAACGGTCACAATTAATTATTGTATGAAGACTCGATACAAAGGGTCAACGGTCACAATTAATTATTGTTTGAAGACTCGATACAAAGGGTCAACGGTCACAATTAATTATTGTATGAAGACTCGATACAAAGGGTCAACGGTCACAATTAATTGTTGTATGAAGACTCGATACAAAGGGTCAACGGTCACAATTAATTGTTGTATGAAGACTCGATACAAAGGGGCAAGGGTCACAATTAATTATTGTATGAAGACTCGATACAAAGGGTCACAATTAATTATTGTATGAAGACTCGATACAAAGGGTCAAGGGTCACAATTAATTGTTGTATGAAGACTCGATACAAAGGGTCAAGGGTCACAATTAATTATTGTATGAAGACTCGATACAAAGGGTCACAATTAATTGTTTTATGAAGACTCGATACAAAGGGTCACAATTAATTATTGTATGAAGACTCGATACAAAGGGTCACAATTAATTATTGTATGAAGACTCGATACAAAGGGTCAAGGGTCACAATTAATTATTGTATGAAGACTCGATACAAAGGGTCACAATTAATTATTGTATGAAGACTCGATACAAAGGGTCAAGGGTCACAATTAATTGTTGTATGAAGACTCGATACAAAGGGTCAAGGGTCACAATTAATTATTGTATGAAGACTGGATACAAAGGGTCACAATTGATTGTTGTATGAAGACTCGATGCAAAGGGTCAAGGGTCACAATTAATTGTTGTATGAAGACTCGATACAAAGGGTCACAATTAATTGTTGTATGAAGACTCGATACAAAGGGTCACAATTAATTATTGTATGAAGACTCGATACAAAGGGTCACAATTAATTGTTGTATGAAGACTCGATACAAAGGGTCACAATTAATTATTGTATGAAGACTCGATGCAAAGGGTCAAGGGTCACAATTAATTGTTGTATGAAGACTCGATACAAAGGGTCACAATTAATTGTTGTATGAAGACTCGATGCAAAGGGTCAAGGGTCACAATTAATTGTTGTATGAAGACTCGATACAAAGGGTCACAATTAATTATTGTATGAAGACTCGATACAAAGGGTCACAATTAATTATTGTATGAAGACTCGATACAAAGGGTCACAATTAATTATTGTATGAAGACTCGATACAAAGGGTCACAATTAATTATTGTATGAAGACTCGATGCAAAGGGTCAAGGGTCACAATTAATTGTTGTATGAAGACTCGATACAAAGGGTCACAATTAATTATTGTATGAAGACTCGATACAAAGGGTCACAATTAATTATTGTATGAAGACTCGATACAAAGGGTCACAATTAATTATTGTATGAAGACTCGATGCAAAGGGTCAAGGGTCACAATTAATTATTGTATGAAGACTCGATACAAAGGGTCACAATTAATTATTGTATGAAGACTCGATGCAAAGGGTCAAGGGTCACAATTAATTATTGTATGAAGACTCGATACAAAGGGTCACAATTAATTATTGTATGAAGACTCGATACAAAGGGTCACAATTAATTATTGTATGAAGACTCGATACAAAGGGTCACAATTAATTATTGTATGAAGACTCGATACAAAGGGTCACAATTAATTATTGTATGAAGACTCGATACAAAGGGTCACAATTAATTATTGTATGAAGACTCGATACAAAGGGTCACAATTAATTGTTGTATGAAGACTCGATACAAAGGGTCACAATTAATTGTTGGCATATATTTTTATGACTAGTATTTATTATTGAAACGTGTGCTAAGTGCGCCACGCTCATTGTACGTTTGAACGACCTCCTTTGTAGATTTCGAAACCCTACTCTCAATACTTTTTAAGTGGAGTCAAAAGACATTGCCCTCACTAGTTCAATTACTCATTTCATGAATAATTACCGTTGGTTGTTAAGCAACAAACAACCGTTCAATACAAACTCTAAATGGGCAGCTTGGTTTGACTAAACTGGTTAGTAACGTGCTACATCAACAGTGCTTCTTTTTTTTCTTCTTCACACAAATTACACATATTGGGGAAAGCGGGAGGGAGGGGAAGGGGAGGGGGAGGGGAGGGGGGGGTGTCGTCATGGTGGTGATCTTATGGTAGTTATATCTACAACTACCTGTGCAATCAATCCCTAGTTTTCGAATCCGGCTCATGGCGAGGTGTGCTGGATGTAAGATTATGTGATAAAGTTTGTCAGTGACTTGCGGCAGGCCGGTGGCTTTCTCCTGATACTCTGGTTTCCTCCACCAATAAAACTGATGGCCACGATATGGCTGAAATATTTTTGAAAGTGACGTTAAACATCATAACCCTACTCCTGCATATTCACCTTAATGTATACAATCATGACAAGGAATTCCACCAATATCGTAGATACGACCATTTGCCTCTAATCGCATATCATTGAACACAAAAGGCAATGTCATATGCAGATGGAACATCCGATAATGGCTTTGGACAGACACATTAATGTGATGTGATCAGTGCCAGAGATGGAACATCCGATACTGGTTTGAACAGACACATTAATGTGATGTGATCAGTGCCGGAGATGGAACATCCGATACTGGCTTTGGACAGACACGTTAATGTGATGTGATCAGTGCCGGAGATGGAACATCCGATACTGGCTTTGGACAGACACGTTAATGTGATGTGATCAGTGCCGGAGATGGAACATCTGATACTGGCTTTGGACAGACACGTTAATGTGATGTGATCAGTGCCGGAGGTGAAACATCCGATACTGGCTTTGAACAGACACATTAATGTGATGTGATCAGTGCCGGAGATGGAACATCCGATACTGGCTTTGAACAGACACATTAATGTGATGTGATCAGTGCCGGAGATGGAACATCCGATACTGGCTTTGAACAGACACATTAATGTGATGTGATCAGTGCCGGAGATGGAACATCTGATACTGGCTCTGGACAGACACATTAATGTGATGTGATCAGTGCCGGAGATGGAACATCCGATACTCGATACTGGCTTTGAACAGACACATTAATGTGATGTGATCAGTGCCGGATTTGCCATTGTGCTTAGGTGTGTTTGAGCACAGGGTGTCGTTAGCCAAGGGAGGGGGGGGGGGGCATCTACCTGCCAAATTGTTTTTTTTTTTAGTCTGTCTACCTCCTTCAGGGCCCAAGTAAGGGGCATCATAACTTAACTAGCACATGGCCTCATTTGTCCTAAATTCGGCACTGGATTTTATAGTGTATCCGTTAACACGAGACTCCGTCAATTCTTGTCTTTTGTTTTGTATTTAATTATGTGAGTTATTTTGTGTATTTTATATTACATATAGCACACTGTCAAATATATTACATATAAAGGCGATTCAGTTCAACCCAATATTTTAATGAAAATAGCACAGTATATTGGCGTGATCCAATTAACATTAAAAGTACATCACAAGATAAAAGACATTTAGTTATAGCATAATTGTTAAAGTATTCATACATTGTATATAAAAACGGAGACGTGTACACATCTCTGATAATAATAATAATAATAAGTCACTACTAATAGTGAAAGATAATGCAGTGTGAAGATTAGTTGTGGTCGACTGATGGATGTTCTCTCAAAAACATGGCTTCTTTGATAAATTTACAAACTAATTTTGCATCATATATTACTGCAGGATTGATTAAATCATTGATTGTATAGGCGATTGAATTCTCTGTATCATACACACAATAATAAAGATAAAAGCAAAAGCAAATAAAAATAATACACAAAAGAATAATGTTCATTCAATACAAAATAATAAATACAAAGGAAATTTGATCTGATTATATGAAAAGAAAGCATAAATAATAATGGTCCACATACCTACAGGGACAACTAGGAACTACTTCTCACATTAAAACTTTGAACACAAACAAGTCACACAATTCTTTGTGATATTTGGGTTATCTCTCTTTGTGCTATAGTTATTATAACATATAATAACTGTTTTTGTACAATTATGTTCTCTTCTATCATATAGTGACCAGCATTGGCTTTTTATCTAAAGTGTTTTACTTGATTTTATTTGTAAAAGTGATAGAGTAACTCAATTATGAAACTAAAATTATATTTTACATGTATATTCAGTCCACTGTCAAAGTATTGAAATAAAAGAATCGGTCACGATTGGTTTTATCTTTATCGACTATTGGTATTAGTTAATAAATTAATTTTAGAGTCATATGTCATTTTATACGTGTTTTGATTGGTTTAAACATTTGAGGTTATTTGTCAATGAACGGAATCTAAAAATAGACGTCGTTCTCAAGGCGTTGCGTGTCGTTGTCATCCGGTGACTTTCTTTAAATGAGGCACCTTTGAGGTTATTTAAATTTAATTCCGATTATTTGCCTTATTTTGAAAAAAATTAATATATTTTTCAATATCATAACAAAAAAAGTTTGAATTAATATATAAGGATTATGCGGGTTACACGGTGTGTACAACCTGATTGAGGTTATTTCTTCATGAACCGAACAGAAATTACGATCAATCCTTAATTATATAGAACAAGATATGATTGTTGATTTAATATGTTGTAATGTCTACAATTGGCAGAATGAATATCTAAAGATTTTAGTGATATATATTCTTCACTGAAAATGTAGATATCAAATCTAGTACGTACCACGCATTTCTGGAAAAAACTTTTATTAAGAGCGCTCATAAACAGAATAATGATGATTGATGATGATTCTTGGTATTTAACGCCACTCTCAGCAATATTTCAGCTACATCATGCGACCAGTTTTAGTTGTGGAAGAAGCTGGAGTACCCGGAGAGAACCACCGACCATGGGCAAGTAACTGATAAACTTTATCACTTGCGGCTGTTAGTCGAGTGCACCTTTTTTGTAATTTACAAAGCCGGGCGCGAACCCACGCCGTATTGGTGATAGGCTTGTATGAGTTGTTAGGTAATCTAACTACCCAACTCATTGAGACACCCGAGCCTTTCTGTTCACAGAGATTCGGAACAGACAGAATACAATAGAGACTTCTTTCAAATGTAGTAAGTCTACAAGTGTCAGAATGAATATCTAGAGACTTAAGTCTACAGTGGATACGTAGATATCAAATAGTAGTAAGTCTACACATGTCAGAATGAATATCTAGAGACTTAAGTCTACAGTGGATACGTAGATATCAAATGTAGTAAGTCTACAAGTGTCAGAATGAATATCTAGAGACTTAAGTCTACAGTAGATACGTAGATATCAAATGTAGTAAGTCTACACATGTCAGAATGAATATCTAGAGACTTAAGTCTACAGTGGATACGTAGATATCAAATAGTAGTAAGTCTACACATGTCAGAATGAATATCTAGAGACTTAAGTCTACAGTGGATACGTAGATATCAAATGTAGTAAGTCTACAAGTGTCAGAATGAATATCTAGAGACTTAAGTCTACAGTAGATACGTAGATATCAAATGTAGTAAGTCTACAAGTGTCAGAATGAATATCTGGAGACTTAAGTCTACAGTGGATACGAAGATATCAAATAGTAGTAAGTCTACAAGTGTCAGAATGAATATCTAGAGACTTGAGTCTACAGTGGATACGTAGATATCAAATGTAGTAAGTCTACACGTGTCAGAATGTATATCTAGAGACTTAAGTCTACAGTGGATACGTAGATATCAAATGTAGTAAGTCTACAAGTGTGAGAATAAATATCTAGAGACTTAAGTCTACAGTGAATACATAAATATCAAATGTAGTAAGTCTACACGTGTCAGAATGTATATCTAGAGACTTAATTCTACAGTGGATACGTAGATATCAAATGTAGTAAGTCTACACATGTCAGAATGAATATCTAGAGACTTAAGTCTACAGTGGATACGTAGATATCAAATGTAGTAAGTCTACAAGTGTCAGAATGAATATCTAGAGACTTAAGTCTACAGTAGATACGTAGATATCAAATGTAGTAAGTCTACAAGTGTCAGAATGAATATCTGGAGACTTAAGTCTACAGTGGATACGAAGATATCAAATAGTAGTAAGTCTACAAGTGTCAGAATGAATATCTAGAGACTTGAGTCTACAGTGTATACGTAGATATCAAATGTAGTAAGTCTACACGTGTCAGAATGTATATCTAGAGACTTAAGTCTACAGTGGATACGTAGATATCAAATGTAGTAAGTCTACAAGTGTCAGAATAAATATCTAGAGACTTAAGTCTACAGTGAATACATAGATATCAAATGTAGTAAGTCTACACGTGTCAGAATGTATATCTAGAGACTTAATTCTACAGTGGATACGTAGATATCAAATGTAGTAAGTCTACAAGTGTCAGAATGAATATCTAGAGACTTAAGTCTACAGTGGATACGTAGATATCAAATGTAGTAAGTCTACAAGTGTCAGAATGAATATCTAGGGACTTGAGTCTACTGTGGATACGTAGATATCAAATGTAGTAAGTCTACAAGTGTCAGAATGCATATCTAGAGACTTGAGTCTACAGTGGATACGTAGATATCAAATGTAGTAAGTCTACAAGTGACAGAATGCATATCTAGAGACTTGAGTCTACAGTGGATACGTAGATATCAAATGTAGTAAGTCTACAAGTGACAGAATGAATATCTAGAGACTTAAGTCTACAGTGGATACGTAGATATCAAATGTAGTAAGTCTACAAGTGTCAGAATGAATATATGGAGACTTAAGTCTACAGTGGGTACGTAGATATCAAATGTAGTAAGTCTACAAGTGTCAGAATGAATATCTAGGGACTTGAGTCTACAGTGGATACGTAAATATCAAATGTAGTAAGTCTACAAGTGTCAGAATGCATATCTAGAGACTTAAGTCTACAGTGGATACGTAGATATCAAATGTAGTAAGTCTACAAGTGTCAGAATGAATATCTGGAGACTTAAGTCTACAGTGGATACGTAGATATCAAATGTAGTAAGTCTACACGTGTCAGAATGAATATCTAGGGACTTAAGTCTACAGTGGATACATAGATATCAAATGTAGTGCGCATGACGCGTTTCTGGAATAATCTTCATCTGGTACACCCATATTCAGAATGTATATCGTGAGAGTTCATTAAACTACAGGTCTACAATTGTCAGAATGTATATCATGAGAGTTCATTACACTACAAAAATTAATTAATAAATTAATAACAAAACAAAGATGGAATATTTCTTGATAATAAATTAATTGAGAATAATCTCTGCTTGTAGATTCTTAAACACTGCACACACTCGTAAACTCTTTAATACGTTTTACTCATTGGCGAGAAACACTTGCTTGATCACATCATTGCACTGAGATGAAAGTTTTAGCCCTACAACACTAGTTTAACACCGCCACCTGTTGTTGAAATACCTGTACTAAGCCCGGAAAGAGTGTTGTCATGTATATGTGATGTGTGCTATATGTGATGTGTGCTATATGTGATGTGTGCTATATGTGATGTGTGCTATATGTCTTGATTGTGTCTCTGTCTCTATAACGTTTCTATTAGATAATGTTACTGTTCCGACAGCTTAGTATTTTTTTCATATTTCTAATATCATTCCATCTACATAGGCGCACCAAGGCCGTTCCTGCTTCAGTAATGACACAATACAAGCACCACCAAGGCGGTTCCTGCTTCAGTAATGACACAATACAAGCCCCACCAAGGCCGTTCCTGCTTCATTAATGACACAGAACAAGCCCCACCAAGGCCGTTCCTGCTTCAGTAATGACAAAAAACAAGCCCCACCAAGCCCGTTCTTGCTTCAGAAATGACACAAAACAAGCCCCACCAAGGCCGTTCCTGCTTCAGTAATGACACAAAACAAGCCCCACCAAGGCCGTTCCTGCTTCAGTAATGACACAAAACAAGCCCCACCAAGGCGGTTCCTGCTTCAGTAATGACACAAAACAAGCCCCACCAAGGCCGTTCCTGCTTTAGTAATGACACAAAACAAGCCCCACCAAGGCCGTTACTGCTTCAGTAATGACACAAAACAAGCCCCACCAAGGCCGTTCCTGCTTCAGTAATGACACAAAACAAGCCCCACCAAGGCCGTTCCTGCTTCAGTAATGACACAAAACAAGCCCCACCAAGGCCGTTCCTGCTTCAGTAATGACACAAAACAAGCCCCACCAAGGCGGTTCCTGCTTCAGTAATGACACAAAACAAGCCCCACCAAGGCCGTTCCTGCTTCAGTAATGACACAAAACAAGCCCCACCAAGGCCGTTCCTGCTTCAGAAATGACACAAAACAAGCCCCACCAAGGCGGTTCCTGCTTCAGTAATGACACAATGCAAGCCCCACCAAGGCGGTTCCTGCTTCAGTAATGACACAATACAAGCCCCACCAAGGCCGTTCCTGCTTCAGTAATGACACAAAACAAGCCCCACCAAGGTCGTTCCTGCTTCAGTAATGACACAAAACAAGCCCCACCAAGGCGGTTCCTGCTTCAGTAATGACACAAAACAAGCCCCACCAAGGCCGTTCCTGCTTTAGTAATGACACAAAACAAGCCCCACCAAGGCCGTTACTGCTTCAGTAATGACACAAAACAAGCCCCACCAAGGCCGTTCCTGCTTCAGTAATGACACAAAACAAGCCCCACCAAGGCCGTTCCTGCTTCAGTAATGACACAAAACAAGCCCCACCAAGGCCGTTCCTGCTTCAGTAATGACACAAAACAAGCCCCACCAAGGCGGTTCCTGCTTCAGTAATGACACAAAACAAGCCCCACCAAGGCCGTTCCTGCTTCAGTAATGACACAAAACAAGCCCCACCAAGGCCGTTCCTGCTTCAGAAATGACACAAAACAAGCCCCACCAAGGCGGTTCCTGCTTCAGTAATGACACAATGCAAGCCCCACCAAGCCGGTTCCTGCTTCAGTAATGACACAATACAAGCCCCACCAAGGCCGTTCCTGCTTCAGTAATGACACAAAACAAACCCCACCAAGGCCGTTCCTGCTTCAGTAATGACACAAAACAAGCCCCACCAAGGCGGTTCCTGCTTCAGTAATGACACAAAACAAGCCCCACCAAGGCCGTTTCTGCTTCAGTAATGACACAAAACAAGCCCCACCAAGTCGGTTGCTGCTTCAGTAATGACACAATACAAGCCCCACCAAGGCGGTTCCTGCTTCAGTAAAGACACAATACAAGCCCCACCAAGGCCGTTCCTGCTTCAGTAATGACACAAAGCAAGCCCCACCAAGGCCGTTCCTGCTTCAGTAATGACACAATACAAGCCCCACCAAGGCGGTTCCTGCTTCAGTAATGACACAAAACAAGCCCCACCAAGGCGGTTCCTGCTTCAGTAATGACACAAAACAAGCCCCACCAAGGCGGTTCCTGCTTCAGTAATGACACAAAACAAGCCCCACCAAGGCGGTTCCTCCTTCAGTAATGACACAAAACAAGCCCCACCAAGGCCGTTCCTGCTTCAGTAATGACACACTTTTGTTTCTCTCTCTCGTTTATATTTAAACAATTCAAGTTCCCGGAATATTCACCTATGGTCTGTCTGATTTGTAAACACAGGCGGTCGGTTCGTTACGAGTTGTTCACACACTCGTCAGTTCTAAATATAACCTATGCCAGAATTGAAATACTTGCTCTCCGTTCAATATCATATTCCAGTTTTAATACGTTTTCCAATCTATAAAAAATTACTTCATTAGTATATTGTGTTCCCCTCCCATCATGGTATCCTTTTCTATGTACACCAGGGACCGTCATGATTGTATGGTAATTTGATTTATAACTACCTATGAAATTAGTGCTAATCACCACTGACGTTGTGAGTTCGAATCCCGCTCAGGCGAGGTGTACTCGATACAACATTATAGTGATAAAGTTTGTTATTGACTGGCGGCGGGTCGGTGATGTTTAACAGGTACTCCGGTCTCCTCCACCAATAACATTGACAGACACGATGCTGGGGTGGATCCCGGCGCCCCCCCCCCTAAAAATAGAAAAGAATATGATTTTTTGGCGTAAAATCGTGAATTTTCCCACGAAATACCCCAAACATTTTCGCGCCTCCCTCTGCTCGGCGCAATTTTTGTAAGTACGCCCCCTAACTTGAAATCCTGCATCCGCCCCTGCGATATAACTGAAATAATGTTGAAAGTGGTGTAACATTAAACATTAAGCACCATGAACGTCAATATTACTTGCCAGAGTTAATACGTTTTCCATTCATTATTACCCAATCAGTTTATTATGGTACTCTACGATCACCGTACTTTTATTGTGGTACTCTACGATCATCGTACCTTTATTGTGGTACTCTACGATCACCGTACTTTTATTGTGGTACTCTACGATCACCGTACATTCATTGTGGTACTCTCCGATCACCGTACTTCTATTGTGGTACTCTACGATCACCGTACTTTTATTGTGGTACTCTACGATCACCGTACTTTTATTGTGGTACTCTCCGATCACCGTACTTTTATTGTGGTACTCTACGATCACCGTACTTTTATTGTGGTACTCTACGATCACCATACTTTTATTGTGGTACTCTACGATCACCGTACTTTTATTGTGGTACTCTCTGATCACCGTACTTTAATTTTATTTACACAACAATGAAGTTTATAAGATTAACGTTTAACAGATTACAGATAATAATATGATTACATTGAAAACAAGTAAATTATATTTGACCAGATAGTATCAGATTTGAAGGTTTTATTTTCCTCTAAAGGTACAACTTCCTAAACATAAAGCGTTAATTAATTTACATAGTATATGGTATTTACCTCAAAGACTTTTATAAATGAAGCTTTACTTAATGAGATCTGTAAGACCTATTAATAGAAGTGAAATAAAAATATTATTAGATACTTTGCACTTTTAATGCAACATGACTTCAGCTCTAAATATAACCAAGCAGGTTTTCCCACTACAAGGACAAATATGTATGGTGTTACTAATAATCCCCTTTTCCTGCATTATGATAATAAAACACAAATAATAACATAACGTCCTTCTTTCGCATTGTTAGCAAACGAGCGAGTTATCCATTCGGTATAGTCTCATTAGCACATGCGCAGGTGAATGTGACTGACTTTTCCATTGGCAGCATAAATTATGTGCGACATTTTCAGCAAACGTAAATATAAATTACCGTCTTCCAATCAAAGTATACTACCGTATTTGTACTCTTAGACATAACAGAATCGAAATAAATCATACTAATATCCGCCAATCCATGTTAAATTTCCCAGCACATTCTGGCTTCCATCATTTATTTCTTAAATAGCACACCGTTGGAACAGTTCCAAATTCTCCTCTGCGGAAGTGTCGTAGTATTATTGATTTTCAATGCCACTTTCAAAAATATATATTTCATTGGTGTATGAAACCGAAACTACACGGAAATAACAGCGGGTCTGCTTCAGTTATTTGACAAAACTAATCAAGGTTGTATAGAGTACACCTCACAACCTGTTGACATTAAGCTCAAACTTTTCTGGTGAAACACAATATAATATGATTTAATTGTATTGTCTGTCCTTCTTTCATAATAAAGTTTATCAGTGACATGCAGCAGGTAGGTGGTTTTCTCTACTAGTATAACTAACCACCCGGATGTAGCTGAACTATTATTAAAAGTGGCGTTAAGCATGATAAGCCCCTAAGCATAACCTTATCAATAATTTTTTTTAAGAATATTGCTATTCTGTTTTGTTGCTCCCAACGACTTTTAAAAGTTTTTGAGTATGAACGTGCCTGATGAAGGTTATTCCAGAAATATGTAGTTCCCACTAAATTAGATGTTTAGATTTTTATTACTTTTACTGGTACGATACATGTCCTTAGGAACTATTATTATCCGAGGGTATCACCTCCCACCCCACCCCCACCCCCCACCCCCCCCCCCCCCCCCCCCACCCTCCCCCCACCTCCCCAGTAGTCAGTGCTTCATTACTGACATGGCTTATAAAATGTATCTTTGTTTGAAATTTAAATATAAAATGTTATGATCAACCAACACTGTATCTTATATAGACTACTGTATAATTGTTAGACATAGCTGTTATAGTTGTATTTGAAACGGATATATAAAATTTAATGCGCACGACTTGTGTCTGGTATAACCTTCATCACGTGACGCTCAATAACCTTCATCACGCTCAAACTAAACACATTGAAATCTAAACAGTTGCCAGGTGGCAGTTACTGTTGCATGAGGTGGCAGTTACTGTTGTATGATTGTCAGATATAGTTGTAACCACCCAGGTGGCAGTTACTGTTGTATGATTGTCAGATATTGTTGTGACCACCCAGGTGGTAGTTACTGTTGTATGATTGTCAGACATAGTTGTGACCACCCAGGTGGTAGTTACTGTTGTATGATTGTCAGACATAGTTGTGACCACCCAGGTGGCAGTTACTGTTGTATGATTGTCAGACATAGTTGTGACCACCCAGGTGGTAGTTACTGTTGTATGATTGTCAGACATAGTTGTGACCACCCAGGTGGCAGTTACTGTTGTATGATTGTCAGACATAGTTGTGACCACCCAGGTGGCAGTTACTGTTGTATGATTGTCAGATATAGTTGTGACCACCCAGGTGGTAGTTACTGTTGTATGATTGTCAGACATAGTTGTGACCACCCAGGTGGTAGTTACTGTTGTATGATTGTCAGATATAGTTGTGACCACCCAGGTGGCAGTTACTGTTGTATGATTGTCAGACATAGTTGTGACCACCCAGGTGGTAGTTACTGTTGTATGATTGTCAGACATAGTTGTGACCACCCAGGTGGCAGTTACTGTTGTATGATTGTCAGACATAGTTGTGACCACCCAGGTGGCAGTTACTGTTGTATGATTGTCAGACATAGTTGTGACCACCCAGGTGGTAGTTACTGTTATATGATTGTCAGACATAGTTGTGACCACCCAGGTGGCAGTTACTGTTGTATGATTGTCAGACATAGTTGTGACCACCCAGGTGGTAGTTACTGTTGCATGATTTTCAGACATAGTTGTGACCACCCAGGTGGTAGTTACTGTTGTATGATTGTCAGACATAGTTGTGACCACCCAGGTGGTAGTTACTGTTGTATGATTGTCAGATATAGTTGTGACCACCCAGGTGGTAGTTACTGTTGTATGATTGTCAGACATAGTTGTGACCACCCAGGTGGCAGTTACTGTTATATGATTGTCAGATATAGTTGTGACCACCCAGGTGGCAGTTACTGTTGTATGATTGTCAGACATAGTTGTGACCACCCAGGTGGCAGTTACTGTTGTATGATTGTCAAACATAGTTGTGACCACCCAGGTGGCAGTTACTGTTGTATGATTGTCAGACATAGTTGTGACCACTCAGGTGGCAGTTACTGTTGTATGATTGTCAGACATAGTTGTGACCACCCAGGTGGCAGTTACTGTTGTATGATTGTCAGACATAGTTGTGACCACCCAGGTGGCAGTTACTGTTGTATGATTGTCAGACATAGTTGTGACCACTCAGGTGGCAGTTACTGTTGTGTGATTGTCAGACATAGTTGTGACCACTCAGGTGGCAGTTACTGTTGTATGATTGTCAGACATAGTTGTGACCACCCAGGTGGCAGTTACTGTTGTATGATTGTCAGACATAGTTGTGATCACTCAGGTGGCAGTTACTGTTGTATGATTGTCAGACATAGTTGTGACCACCCAGGTGGCAGTTACTGTGGTATGATTGTCAGACATAGTTGTGACCACCCAGGTGGCAGTTACTGTTGTATGATTGTCAGACATAGTTGTGACCACTCAGGTGGCAGTTACTGTTGTATGATTGTCAGACATAGTTGTGACCACCCAGGTGGCAGTTACTGTTGTATGATTGTCAGACATAGTTGTGTCCACCCAGGTGGCAGTTACTGTTGTATGATTGTCAGACATAGTTGTGACCACCCAGGTGGCAGTTACTGTTGTATGATTGTCAGACATAGTTGTGACCACTCAGGTGGCAGTTACTGTTGTATGATTGTCAGACATAGTTGTGACCACCCAGGTGGCAGTTACTGTTGTATGATTGTCAGACATAGTTGTGACCACTCAGGTGGCAGTTACTGTTGTATGATTGTCAGACATAGTTGTGACCACCCAGGTGGCAGTTACTGTGGTATGATTGTCAGACATAGTTGTGACCACCCAGGTGGCAGATACTGTTGTATGATTGTCAGACATAGTTGTGACCACTCAGGTGGCAGTTACTGTTGTATGATTGTCAGACATAGTTGTGACCACCCAGGTGGCAGTTACTGTGGTATGATTGTCAGACATAGTTGTGACCACCCAGGTGGCAGTTACTGTTGTATGATTGTCAGACATAGTTGTGACCACTCAGGTGGCAGTTACTGTTGTATGATTGTCACACATAGTTGTGACCACCCAGGTGGCAGTTACTGTTGTATGATGTCAGACATAGTTGTGACCACTCAGGTGGCAGTTACTGTTGTATGATTGTCAGACATAGTTGTGACCACCCAGGTGGCAGTTACTGTTGTATGATTGTCAGACATAGTTGTGACCACCCAGTTGGCAGTTACTGTTGTATGATTGTCAGACATAGTTGTGACCACCCAGGTGGCAGTTACTTTGTATGATTGTCAGACATAATTGTGACCACCCAGGTGGCAGTTACTGTTGTATGATTGTCAGACATAGTTGTGACCACCCAGTTGGCAGTTACTGTTGTATGATTGTCAGACATAGTTGTGACCACCCAGGTGGCAGTTACTGTTGTATGATTGTCAGACAGAGTTGTGACCACCCAGTTGGCAGTTACTGTTGTATGATTGTCAGACATAGTTGTGACCACCCAGGTGGCAGTTACTGTTATATGATTGTCAGATATAGTTGTGACCACCCAGGTGGCAGTTACTGTTGTATGATTGTCAGACATAGCTGTGACCAAACAGGTGGCAGTTACTGTTGTATGATTGTCAGACATAGTTGTGACCACCCAGGTGGCAGTTACTGTTGTATGATTGTCAGACATAGTTGTGACCACTCAGGTGGCAGTTACTGTTGTATGATTGTCAGACATAGTTGTGACCACCCAGGTGGCAGTTACTGTTGTATGATTGCCAGACATAGCTATGACCACCCAGGTGGCAGTTACTGTTGTATGATTGTCAGACATAGTTGTGACCACCCAGGTGGTAGTTACTGTTGTATGATTGTCAGACATAGTTGTGACCACTCAGGTGGCAGTTACTGTTGTATGATTGTCAGACATAGTTGTGACCACCCAGGTGGCAGTTACTGTTGTATGATTGTCAGACATAGTTGTGACCACCCAGGTGGCAGTTACTGTTGTATGATTGTCAGACATAGTTGTGACCACCCAGGTGGCAGTTACTGTTGTATGATTGTCAGACATAGTTGTGACCACCCAGGTGGCAGTTACTGTGGTATGATTGTCAGAAATAGTTGTGACCACTCAGGTGGCAGTTACTGTTGTATGATTGTCAGACATAGTTGTGACCACCCAGGTGGCAGTTACTGTTGTATGATTGTCAGATATAGTTGTGACCACCCAGGTGGCAGTTACTGTTGTATGATTGTCAGATATAGTTGTGACCACCCAGGTGGCAGTTACTGTTGTATGATTGTCAGATATAGTTGTAACCACCCAGGTGGCAGTTACTGTTGTATGATTGTCAGACATAGTTGTGACCACCCAGGTGGCAGTTACTGTTGTATGATTGTCAGACATAGTTGTGACCACCCAGGTGGCAGTTACTGTTGTATGATTGTCAGACATAGTTGTGACCACCCAGGTGGCAGTTACTGTTGTATGATTGTCAGACATAGTTGTGACCACCCAGGTGGCAGTTACTGTTGTATGATTGTCAGACATAGTTGTGACCACTCAGGTGGCAGTTACTGTTGTATGATTGTCAGACATAGTTGTGACCACCCAGGTGGCAGTTACTGTTGTATGATTGCCAGACATAGTTATGACCACCCAGGTGGCAGTTACTGTTGTATGATTGTCAGACATAGTTGTGACCACCCAGGTGGCAGTTACTGTTGTATGATTGTCAGACATAGTTGTGACCACCCAGGTGGCAGTTACTGTTGTATGATTGTCAGACATAGTTGTGACCACCCAGGTGATAGTTACTGTTATATGATTGTCAGACATAGTTGTGACCACCCAGGTGGCAGTTACTGTTGTATGATTGTCAGACATAGTTGTGACCACCCAGGTGGTAGTTACTGTTGTATGATTGTCAGACATAGTTGTGACCACCCAGGTGGTAGTTACTGTTGTATGATTGTCAGACATAGTTGTGACCACCCAGGTGGTAGTTACTGTTGTATGATTGTCAGATATAGTTGTGACCACCCAGGTGGTATTTACTGTTGTATGATTGTCAGACATAGTTGTGACCACCCAGGTGGCAGTTACTGTTGTATGATTGTCAGATATAGTTGTAACCACCCAGGTGGCAGTTACTGTTGTATGATTGTCAGACATAGTTGTGACCACCCAGGTGGCAGTTACTGTTGTATGATTGTCAGTTACTGTTGTATGATTGTCAGACATAGTTGTGACCACCCAGGTGGCAGTTACTGTTGTATGATTGTCAGACATAGTTGTGACCACTCAGGTGGCAGTTACTGTTGTGTGATTGTCAGACATAGTTGTGACCACTCAGGTGGCAGTTACTGTTGTATGATTGTCAGACATAGTTGTGACCACCCAGGTGGCAGTTACTGTTGTATGATTGTCAGACATAGTTGTGACCACTCAGGTGGCAGTTACTGTTGTATGATTGTCAGACATAGTTGTGACCACCCAGGTGGCAGTTACTGTTGTATGATTGTCAGTTACTGTTGTATGATTGTCAGACATAGTTGTGACCACCCAGGTGGCAGTTACTGTTGTATGATTGTCAGACATAGTTGTGACCACTCAGGTGGCAGTTACTGTTGTGTGATTGTCAGACATAGTTGTGACCACTCAGGTGGCAGTTACTGTTGTATGATTGTCAGACATAGTTGTGACCACCCAGGTGGCAGTTCCTGTTGTATGATTGTCAGACATAGTTGTGACCACTCAGGTGGCAGTTACTGTTGTATGATTGTCAGACATAGTTGTGACCACCCAGGTGGCAGTTACTGTGGTATGATTGTCAGACATAGTTGTGACCACCCAGGTGGCAGTTACTGTTGTATGATTGTCAGACATAGTTGTGACCACTCAGGTGGCAGTTACTGTTGTATGATTGTCAGACATAGTTGTGACCACCCAGGTGGCAGTTACTGTTGTATGATTGTCAGACATAGTTGTGTCCACCCAGGTGGCAGTTACTGTTGTATGATTTTCAGACATAGTTGTGACCACTCAGGTGGCAGTTACTGTTGTATGATTGTCAGACATAGTTGTGACCACCCAGGTGGCAGTTACTGTTGTATGATGTCAGACATAGTTGTGACCACTCAGGTGGCAGTTACTGTTGTATGATTGTCAGACATAGTTGTGACCACCCAAGTGGCAGTTACTGTTATATGATTGTCAGACATAATTGTGACCACTCAGGTGGCAGTTACTGTTGTATGATTGTCAGACATAGTTGTGACCACCCAGGTGGCAGTTACTGTTGTATGAATGTCAGACATAGTTGTGACCACCCAGTTGGCAGTTACTGTTGTATGATTGTCAGACATAGTTGTGACCACCCAGGTGGCAGTTACTTTGTATGATTGTCAGACATAATTGTGACCACCCAGGTGGCAGTTACTGTTGTATGATTGTCAGACATAGTTGTGACCACCCAGTTGGCAGTTACTGTTGTATGATTGTCAGACATAGTTGTGACCACCCAGGTGGCAGTTACTGTTGTATGATTGTCAGACATAGTTGTGACCACCCAGTTGGCAGTTACTGTTGTATGATTGTCAGACATAGTTGTGACCACCCAGGTGGCAGTTACTGTTATATGATTGTCAGACATAGTTGTGACCACCCAGGTGGCAGTTACTGTTGTATGATTGTCAGACATAGCTGTGACCACCCAGGTGGCAGTTACTGTTGTATGATTGTCAGATATAGTTGTGACCACCCAGGTGGCAGTTACTGTTGTATGATTGTCAGACATAGTTGTGACCACTCAGGTGGCAGTTACTGTTGTATGATTGTCAGACATAGTTGTGACCACCCAGGTGGCAGTTACTGTTGTATGATTGCCAGACATAGCTATGACCACCCAGGTGGCAGTTACTGTTGTATGATTGTCAGACATAGTTGTGACCACCCAGGTGGCAGTTACTGTTGTATGATTGTCAGACATAGTTGTGACCACTCAGGTGGCAGTTACTGTTGTATGATTGTCAGACATAGTTGTGACCACCCAGGTGGCAGTTACTGTTGTATGATTGTCAGACATAGTTGTGACCACCCAGGTGGCAGTTACTGTTGTATGATTGTCAGACATAGTTGTGACCACCCAGGTGGCAGTTACTGTGGTATGATTGTCAGACATAGTTGTGACCACTCAGGTGGCAGTTACTGTTGTATGATTGTCAGACATAGTTGTGACCACCCAGGTGGCAGTTACTGTTGTATGATTGTCAGATATAGTTGTGACCACCCAGGTGGCAGTTACTGTTGTATGATTGTCAGATATAGTTGTGACCACCCAGGTGGCAGTTACTGTTGTATGATTGTCAGATATAGTTGTAACCACCCAGGTGGCAGTTACTGTTGTATGATTGTCAGACATAGTTGTGACCACCCAGGTGGCAGTTACTGTTGTATGATTGTCAGACATAGTTGTGACCACCCAGGTGGCAGTTACTGTTGTATGATTGTCAGACATAGTTGTGACCACCCAGGTGGCAGTTACTGTTGTATGATTGTCAGACATAGTTGTGACCACCCAGGTGGCAGTTACTGTTGTATGATTGTCAGTTACTGTTGTATGATTGTCAGACATAGTTGTGACCACCCAGGTGGCAGTTACTGTTGTATGATTGTCAGACATAGTTGTGACCACTCAGGTGGCAGTTACTGTTGTGTGATTGTCAGACATAGTTGTGACCACTCAGGTGGCAGTTACTGTTGTATGATTGTCAGACATAGTTGTGACCAGCCAGGTGGCAGTTCCTGTTGTATGATTGTCAGACATAGTTGTGA
Source organism: Bathymodiolus septemdierum (assembly GCA_963383655.1). Taxonomy (NCBI): domain Eukaryota; kingdom Metazoa; phylum Mollusca; class Bivalvia; order Mytilida; family Modiolidae; genus Bathymodiolus; species Bathymodiolus septemdierum. The sequence continues at coordinate 62,082,199 of OY726527.1, read as the reverse complement.
CCACTCAGGTGGCAGTTACTGTTGTATGATTGTCAGACATAGTTGTGACCACCCAGGTGGCAGTTACTGTGGTATGATTGTCAGACATAGTTGTGACCACCCAGGTGGCAGTTACTGTTGTATGATTGTCAGACATAGTTGTGACCACTCAGGTGGCAGTTACTGTTGTATGATTGTCAGACATAGTTGTGACCACCCAGGTGGCAGTTACTGTTGTATGATTGTCAGACATAGTTGTGTCCACCCAGGTGGCAGTTACTGTTGTATGATTTTCAGACATAGTTGTGACCACTCAGGTGGCAGTTACTGTTGTATGATTGTCAGACATAGTTGTGACCACCCAGGTGGCAGTTACTGTTGTATGATGTCAGACATAGTTGTGACCACTCAGGTGGCAGTTACTGTTGTATGATTGTCAGACATAGTTGTGACCACCCAAGTGGCAGTTACTGTTATATGATTGTCAGACATAATTGTGACCACTCAGGTGGCAGTTACTGTTGTATGATTGTCAGACATAGTTGTGACCACCCAGGTGGCAGTTACTGTTGTATGAATGTCAGACATAGTTGTGACCACCCAGTTGGCAGTTACTGTTGTATGATTGTCAGACATAGTTGTGACCACCCAGGTGGCAGTTACTTTGTATGATTGTCAGACATAATTGTGACCACCCAGGTGGCAGTTACTGTTGTATGATTGTCAGACATAGTTGTGACCACCCAGTTGGCAGTTACTGTTGTATGATTGTCAGACATAGTTGTGACCACCCAGGTGGCAGTTACTGTTGTATGATTGTCAGACATAGTTGTGACCACCCAGTTGGCAGTTACTGTTGTATGATTGTCAGACATAGTTGTGACCACCCAGGTGGCAGTTACTGTTATATGATTGTCAGACATAGTTGTGACCACCCAGGTGGCAGTTACTGTTGTATGATTGTCAGACATAGCTGTGACCACCCAGGTGGCAGTTACTGTTGTATGATTGTCAGACATAGTTGTGACCACCCAGGTGGCAGTTACTGTTGTATGATTGTCAGACATAGTTGTGACCACTCAGGTGGCAGTTACTGTTGTATGATTGTCAGACATAGTTGTGACCACCCAGGTGGCAGTTACTGTTGTATGATTGTCAGACATAGTTGTGACCACCCAGGTGATAGTTACTGTTATATGATTGTCAGACATAGTTGTGACCACCCAGGTGGTAGTTACTGTTGTATGATTGTCAGACATAGTTGTGACCACCCAGGTGGTAGTTACTGTTGTATGATTGTCAGATATAGTTGTGACCACCCAGGTGGTATTTACTGTTGTATGATTGTCAGACATAGTTGTGACCACCCAGGTGGCAGTTACTGTTGTATGATTGTCAGATATAGTTGTAACCACCCAGGTGGCAGTTACTGTTGTATGATTGTCAGACATAGTTGTGACCACCCAGGTGGCAGTTACTGTTGTATGATTGTCAGTTACTGTTGTATGATTGTCAGACATAGTTGTGACCACCCAGGTGGCAGTTACTGTTGTATGATTGTCAGACATAGTTGTGACCACTCAGGTGGCAGTTACTGTTGTGTGATTGTCAGACATAGTTGTGACCACTCAGGTGGCAGTTACTGTTGTATGATTGTCAGACATAGTTGTGACCACCCAGGTGGCAGTTACTGTTGTATGATTGTCAGACATAGTTGTGACCACTCAGGTGGCAGTTACTGTTGTATGATTGTCAGACATAGTTGTGACCACCCAGGTGGCAGTTACTGTGGTATGATTGTCAGACATAGTTGTGACCACCCAGGTGGCAGTTACTGTTGTATGATTGTCAGACATAGTTGTGACCACTCAGGTGGCAGTTACTGTTGTATGATTGTCAGACATAGTTGTGACCACCCAGGTGGCAGTTACTGTTGTATGATTGTCAGACATAGTTGTGTCCACCCAGGTGGCAGTTACTGTTGTATGATTTTCAGACATAGTTGTGACCACTCAGGTGGCAGTTACTGTTGTATGATTGTCAGACATAGTTGTGACCACCCAGGTGGCAGTTACTGTTGTATGATGTCAGACATAGTTGTGACCACCCAGGTGGCAGTTACTGTTGTATGAATGTCAGACATAGTTGTGACCACTCAGGTGGCAGTTACTGTTGTATGATTGTCAGACATAGTTGTGACCACCCAAGTGGCAGTTACTGTTATATGATTGTCAGACATAATTGTGACCACTCAGGTGGCAGTTACTGTTGTATGATTGTCAGACATAGTTGTGACCACCCAGGTGGCAGTTACTGTTGTATGAATGTCAGACATAGTTGTGACCACCCAGTTGGCAGTTACTGTTGTATGATTGTCAGACATAGTTGTGACCACCCAGGTGGCAGTTACTTTGTATGATTGTCAGACATAATTGTGACCACCCAGGTGGCAGTTACTGTTGTATGATTGTCAGACATAGTTGTGACCACCCAGTTGGCAGTTACTGTTGTATGATTGTCAGACATAGTTGTGACCACCCAGGTGGCAGTTACTGTTGTATGATTGTCAGACATAGTTGTGACCACCCAGTTGGCAGTTACTGTTGTATGATTGTCAGACATAGTTGTGACCACCCAGGTGGCAGTTACTGTTATATGATTGTCAGACATAGTTGTGACCACCCAGGTGGCAGTTACTGTTGTATGATTGTCAGACATAGCTGTGACCACCCAGGTGGCAGTTACTGTTGTATGATTGTCAGATATAGTTGTGACCACCCAGGTGGCAGTTACTGTTGTATGATTGTCAGACATAGTTGTGACCACTCAGGTGGCAGTTACTGTTGTATGATTGTCAGACATAGTTGTGACCACCCAGGTGGCAGTTACTGTTGTATGATTGCCAGACATAGCTATGACCACCCAGGTGGCAGTTACTGTTGTATGATTGTCAGACATAGTTGTGACCACCCAGGTGGCAGTTACTGTTGTATGATTGTCAGACATAGTTGTGACCACTCAGGTGGCAGTTACTGTTGTATGATTGTCAGACATAGTTGTGACCACCCAGGTGGCCGTTACTGTTGTATGATTGTCAGACATAGTTGTGACCACCCAGGTGGCAGTTACTGTTGTATGATTGTCAGACATAGTTGTGACCACCCAGGTGGCAGTTACTGTGGTATGATTGTCAGACATAGTTGTGACCACTCAGGTGGCAGTTACTGTTGTATGATTGTCAGACATAGTTGTGACCACCCAGGTGGCAGTTACTGTTGTATGATTGTCAGATATAGTTGTGACCACCCAGGTGGCAGTTACTGTTGTATGATTGTCAGATATAGTTGTGACCACCCAGGTGGCAGTTACTGTTGTATGATTGTCAGATATAGTTGTAACCACCCAGGTGGCAGTTACTGTTGTATGATTGTCAGACATAGTTGTGACCACCCAGGTGGCAGTTACTGTTGTATGATTGTCAGACATAGTTGTGACCACCCAGGTGGCAGTTACTGTTGTATGATTGTCAGACATAGTTGTGACCACCCAGGTGGCAGTTACTGTTGTATGATTGTCAGTTACTGTTGTATGATTGTCAGACATAGTTGTGACCACCCAGGTGGCAGTTACTGTTGTATGATTGTCAGACATAGTTGTGACCACTCAGGTGGCAGTTACTGTTGTGTGATTGTCAGACATAGTTGTGACCACTCAGGTGGCAGTTACTGTTGTATGATTGTCAGACATAGTTGTGACCACCCAGGTGGCAGTTACTGTTGTATGATTGTCAGACATAGTTGTGACCACTCAGGTGGCAGTTACTGTTGTATGATTGTCAGACATAGTTGTGACCACCCAGGTGGCAGTTACTGTGGTATGATTGTCAGACATAGTTGTGACCACCCAGGTGGCAGTTACTGTTGTATGATTGTCAGACATAGTTGTGACCACTCAGGTGGCAGTTACTGTTGTATGATTGTCAGACATAGTTGTGACCACCCAGGTGGCAGTTACTGTTGTATGATTGTCAGACATAGTTGTGTCCACCCAGGTGGCAGTTACTGTTGTATGATTTTCAGACATAGTTGTGACCACTCAGGTGGCAGTTACTGTTGTATGATTGTCAGACATAGTTGTGACCACCCAGGTGGCAGTTACTGTTGTATGATGTCAGACATAGTTGTGACCACTCAGGTGGCAGTTACTGTTGTATGATTGTCAGACATAGTTGTGACCACCCAAGTGGCAGTTACTGTTATATGATTGTCAGACATAATTGTGACCACTCAGGTGGCAGTTACTGTTGTATGATTGTCAGACATAGTTGTGACCACCCAGGTGGCAGTTACTGTTGTATGAATGTCAGACATAGTTGTGACCACCCAGTTGGCAGTTACTGTTGTATGATTGTCAGACATAGTTGTGACCACCCAAGTGGCAGTTACTTTGTATGATTGTCAGACATAATTGTGACCACCCAGGTGGCAGTTACTGTTGTATGATTGTCAGACATAGTTGTGACCACCCAGTTGGCAGTTACTGTTGTATGATTGTCAGACATAGTTGTGACCACCCAGGTGGCAGTTACTGTTGTATGATTGTCAGACATAGTTGTGATCACCCAGTTGGCAGTTACTGTTGTATGATTGTCAGACATAGTTGTGACCACCCAGGTGGCAGTTACTGTTATATGATTGTCAGACATAGTTGTGACCACCCAGGTGGCAGTTACTGTTGTATGATTGTCAGACATAGCTGTGACCACCCAGGTGGCAGTTACTGTTGTATGATTGTCAGACATAGTTGTGACCACCCAGGTGGCAGTTACTGTTGTATGATTGTCAGACATAGTTGTGACCACTCAGGTGGCAGTTACTGTTGTATGATTGTCAGACATAGTTGTGACCACCCAGGTGGCAGTTACTGTTGTATGATTGCCAGACATAGCTATGACCACCCAGGTGGCAGTTACTGTTGTATGATTGTCAGACATAGTTGTGACCACCCAGGTGGCAGTTACTGTTGTATGATTGTCAGACATAGTTGTGACCACTCAGGTGGCAGTTACTGTTGTATGATTGTCAGACATAGTTGTGACCACCCAGGTGGCAGTTACTGTTGTATGATTGTCAGACATAGTTGTGACCACCCAGGTGGCAGTTACTGTTGTATGATTGTCAGACATAGTTGTTACCACCCAGGTGGCAGTTACTGTGGTATGATTGTCAGACATAGTTGTGACCACTCAGGTGGCAGTTACTGTTGTATGATTGTCAGACATAGTTGTGACCACCCAGGTGGCAGTTACTGTTGTATGATTGTCAGATATAGTTGTGACCACCCAGGTGGCAGTTACTGTTGTATGATTGTCAGATATAGTTGTGACCACCCAGGTGGCAGTTACTGTTGTATGATTGTCAGATATAGTTGTAACCACCCAGGTGGCAGTTACTGTTGTATGATTGTCAGACATAGTTGTGACCACCCAGGTGGCAGTTACTGTTGTATGATTGTCAGACATAGTTGTGACCACCCAGGTGGCAGTTACTGTTGTATGATTGTCAGACATAGTTGTGACCACCCAGGTGGCAGTTACTGTTGTATGATTGTCAGACATAGTTGTGACCACTCAGGTGGCAGTTACTGTTGTATGATTGTCAGACATAGTTGTGACCACCCAGGTGGTAGTTACTGTTGTATGATTGCCAGACATAGCTATGACCACCCAGGTGGCAGTTACTGTTGTATGATTGTCAGACATAGTTGTGACCACCCAGGTGGCAGTTACTGTTGTATGATTGTCAGACATAGTTGTGACCACCCAGGTGGTAGTTACTGTTGTATGATTGTCAGACATAGTTGTGACCACCCAGGTGGCAGTTACTGTTGTATGATTGTCAGACATAGTTGTGACCACCCAGGTGGTAGTTACTGTTGTATGATTGTCAGACATAGTTGTGACCACCCAGGTGGTAGTTACTGTTTTATGATTGTCAGACATAGTTGTGACCACTCAGGTGGCAGTTACTGTTGTATGATTGTCAGACATAGTTGTGACCACCCAGGTGGTAGTTACTGTTGTATGATTGTCAGACATAGTTGTGACCACTCAGGTGGCAGTTACTGTTGTATGATTGTCAGACATAGTTGTGACCACCCAGGTGGCAGTTACTTTGTATGATTGTCAGACATAGTTGTGACCACCCAGGTGGCAGTTACTGTTGTATGATTGTCAGACATAGTTGTGACCACCCAGGTGGCAGTTACTGTTGTATGATTGTCAGATATAGTTGTGACCACCCAGGTGGCAGTTACTGTTGTATGATTGCCAGACATAGTTATGACCACCCAGGTGGCAGTTACTGTTGTATGATTGTCAGACATAGTTGTGACCACCCAGGTGGCAGTTACTTTGTATGATTGTCAGACATAGTTGTGACCACCCAGGTGGCAGTTACTGTTGTATGATTGTCAGACATAGTTGTGACCACCCAGGTGGCAGTTACTGTTGTATGATTGTCAGATATAGTTGTGACCACCCAGGTGGCAGTTACTGTTGTATGATTGCCAGACATAGTTATGACCACCCAGGTGGCAGTTACTGTTGTATGATTGTCAGACATAGTTGTGAAATTCGAAGAACAAAAGGAATAGTATACAGTCAAACCTGTATTATTGTGTCACCATGGAGTCAGACAGGTGACCTCTTACATATAACATATGACAGTCAAGAAATATAGAATCTAACACAAGATAGGGAAATCTCCGACATCCGAGGGTAATTGATTTCAATCGTTCTCTTACAAGGCTTGCCGAGTTAGAAAACGATTGGAATCTTACCATAGGCTGTCGGATATTTGCAGTATTTTAATTGTTTTTCATAATAAAATACAATGTTTTTTTATAAAATCATCATAAATGCTACAACAACAGCGATAAATACCTGTAAAAAATTATTTGACTTTGGTCAAAGGGAGGTAATTTCTTTCTTTACGTTTGTTACTAACAAGGGAGAGCGCTCTATTATTTACCCACATTAACCAAACATTGACACGGTAGAAAGGAATGAGAAAAGGTCAAACACCGTGAAAGGTGCAAGATTATTAAATCGTTAGCTAGTAGAATATAGTATACATAGATTAATTCAAAAATACCTATGTAGTAGAATCGTGGTTTACTTGATGAGAATAAAGTCGGGACCGTGGTGCAGAGCTACAAATAGATTTTTTCCGGGAAAATGAGCGTGATTGTTTTTCTTGTCTTGCATAAGGGGGGGAGGGGGAGATACAATACATATAGGATCTAACACCGGCATAAGTGGGGGGAGGGGGGGGGGGGGGGGGCAGTTGACATTAACTGTACAGCATGCATTTGCCTGTAAAACGCAAGTGATTTATTGGTCTTGCACTAGTGCAAGATAAGAAAATCTCACATCGCTAAAAATAGGAACTGGTCTGTCTCATAAGTGAGAAAAGAAAATCTTCCATCCCTAAATATAGCAACTGGCTTATCTTTTTAGTGAGAAATATATGACCTTTTAATATACGTGACTGCTTTATAGAAGTGAGCGCATGGTTGTCTGTATGTATAGCTGGAAATTGTTCGTCTTTCAACAGCGTATTTTTGTTTCGAACTGTCTATGCATTTTTGTTTATGTCTGCTTGGTATGTAAATTAAAGAAATATAATTTTGGGTAAAAAATGCCATTATGGTAATTATTATAATGGATAGAAGTTTGAACGTTATATTAGCTAACATAAGCGACACATCTGCTGCAACGTGTTAAACATAGCTGTCATTATAACATTATTTCTGTAGCTAAATTGTGTAGGGGGATTATAACATTTTTTTATCAAGCCCTACGGGACAAAGCACGGCAGTTGTGTAATTTCTCTTGTATAATAATGTGAAAAGATATAATTTACAAACTGTTGTCTGTTACATAAATAATATTTACGAGAAAATGGTGTTAAATGGCTTTAAATTAATAAAAATAAATCATCGGTTTTTGGCAGTTGATAAAATAACTTCTCCCCTGCAAGAAGTTTCCATGCTATATCTTATCTTGTTGCAGAATTATATAAGGCGCATATCTTATTTACGTTATTTGTGTTTGTTTACGTATAGTGGTGTCCAACACATATTGTGTTGTGTTTTTGTTTTGTTTTTTTTTTCGTCTCGTGTACCAGTTTCTCTAGATTGTCCATTGTTGATTGCCCTTTCGGTATTCTCTAACGTTTATTTACTAATTACAGCGTTTGAAACCAATGACATAACTTTGGTAAAGAAATTATTTCTTTGTGATGTTGAATTAAACTTAGTGAGATTTTTCAACATTTAATTGGTATCTCAAGCACGGTAATAATATCTTCATCATATACTCATCGTCTGTCATTCATCACTAAATAAAAATGTAGAAATACATTCAAGGGGCAGCAATACGAGCGAGATTAAACCTAGTGTTAAAACATGCCTTCTATAAGAATAGAAAACAAACTTGTCTGAAATACTCAATAGGATGTCATTGCTAGATTCCTTCCAGTTTTAATCAATGACGGGTTTACATAATTTACCATCAATACAATGAAAAGTAAAGATGTCACACTGTCGGAACAGTTCTAAAATTCATTGGAAAAATCGTAGAAAGAGGTCAAAATCTATACCCCTAATACGAAAATACGTGACCGCTCTCTCTCTCTCCTGCCTTCATGTAGACACTTCAATAAAACAAAAGTGACTGGTTAAAGATAGTTTAATGAGGTATTTGCTTAATAAACCTGTCTAAAGTACAATTTTAGCAATACGGAATTGTCAACTGTTACATGTATGGCAGTTATCTATCCCGGAATAGAAGCTGTTATATCTCAACTACGAGAAAAGTTTAGAAATATAGAATCAACTTCTGACAATCTTGTGTAATGTCTAGATAAACGTGTGTAAAGTTAAGGTTAGCACCGACTAGAGGTTGATTCTATAGTTCTATGGTATTCCCCTGTTTAAGATTACGTAACAGAAGACGCTATGAAATCCAATAAACATTTATTCCATTTAAGGACGATAATCAACAATGCAAGCATGTAGAAAAATATTTAACGACGCGATTTATATCAATTATACAATTAAGAAGGTAACATACTTTCTGAGGTTGTACATAATACTCGTAATGTTTCTAGTGTTGACAGTGGTTGTAGTATTCAGTCTCAATACTCAGAATAGTCTCAATGCTCAGAATAGTCTCAATACTCATAATAGTCTCAATACTCAGAATAGTCTCAATACTCATAATAGTCTCAATACTCAGAATAGTCTCAATACTCAGAATAGTCTCAATACTCAGAATAGTCTCAATACTCAGAATAGTTGCATTGCTCAGAATGGTTACAATGCTCAGAATGGGTTCAATGCTCGGAATGGTTTCAAACTCATAATGATTTCAATGTTCAGAATGGGACCAATGCTCAGAATGGTTTCAATGCTCAGAATGGGTTCAATACTCAGAATGGTTTCAACGCTCAGAATGTGTTCAATGCTCATACTGGTGTCAGTGGTCAGAATAGTTTCAATTCTCAGAATGATCTCAATGTTCATAATGGTTTCAATGCTCATAATGCTTTCAGTGTTCAGAATGGTATCAAAGCTCAGATTGGTCCGTAATGAAAGCGGGAGGTTTGGTGCTTTAAATTCTGATTCAACCTCCCATTTCTTTAGAAATGCCTGTACCAAGTCAGGGTCATTACGGTTTTCACAGTTTTCCGGTTGTTGACTGATTTTTTCTGTTTATATAATTATGAGTTTTGACTTTGCCTTTGTAAGATTGTTCGGAGTTCTGTAATTTTGTTATTACCCTTATTCAACGCGTAGAATGCGGTCTATTATTTGATTTGTACTGCACCTGAATGCTAATATATATTGAGTAGGTCATTGATACAATTACTAAATAGATACTGTTATCTTCATGTTTTATAATGATGCCGGGGTTCCTCCCACTTAGGCGGTCTTGTATTACACAAGCTTCATAATGTTGTGCAGATAGTTCTCTCTATGGATGATCTATATATATATTGTTTAGAAGCCTTCTAGTAACGTGTATCTTCCGCACAAGACGGATCTTTAGTTAATGACATCCGCTTGCTGGAAGCCCTCCCGTGTCACATTTCATATTGTCAACAGATTTGTCTTGATCTAATGCAATTTATTTTGGCTGTAAAGAGGCTAACCGACGGGATATGTACATCTAAGTAGATTCATTTTCTGTTAAGATGTTTCTACTATTGTAAAACAAACTGTTAGAGCACATAATTACAGTTTTATATTAGAACAGTGTCATTTTTACATTCCTATATTTTATTTATGTTTTTGTGGATTGTTTAGAGGGGATTGTTCCTCTGTTTTGTTTTTTGTTTTGTGTTTTTTTTTCGTCTTGTTGCTTTTGTAAAAAGAAGCTGTCGTACTGTTAGAGAGCACACAATTAGAGTTTTATATTAAAGTTTTACATTCCTATATTTTATTGATGTTTTTGTGGATTGTTTAGAGGGGATTGTTCCTCTGTTTTGTTTTTTGTTTTGTGGTTTTTTTTCGTCTTGTTGCTTTTGTAAAAAGAAGCTGTCGTACTGTTAGAGAGCACACAATTAGAGTTTTATATTAAAGTTTTACATTCCTATATTTTATTTATTTTTGTTTTTACGAGAGGTTGTTTGTTTGTTTGTCTGATTTGTTTGTTTTTTTGTAATTTAACATCTCCATGGACTTGTTTGGTGAATAAATATAGTCTGTTTTCGACTGAAGATCCAAATTGTTCTGCTAAAGCGCACAATTACAGATTTTTATTAGAACAGTGTCCTTTTTACTTTCCTATATTTTGTTGATGTTTTTGTAGATTTTTAGGGGGTGTTTGTTTGATTACTTTTTGTTGTGTTTTTTTTTATTGTGTATTCCTTTGTTTTGTTTTGTTTCTTGTTTGTTTGTTTGTTTTTGTTTTTGTTTTGTTGTTGTTTGTTTATTTGATTGTTTTGTTTTGTTTTTCTTTTTTCAGTTTTCAGTTTCAGTTTTCATCTCCATAACTACACTTGACGAATCAATATAGTATGTTTCTAGTTGGAGATGTAAATCGAGTTGTAAACGTTTTTCCTTTTACAAATGGTTCTACTTGAAAAAAAAATGGATTTCAGCTTTTTTAGCATTACGATTAAGCTGATTGTTATAAAGTTTCCATCAAAATATTTGATTTTCAAATAACAGCATAAGTATGCCATATAGACAAATACACATGGCTAGTTTACCAATGTATGATATTATTATGAGCTTATACAACGAGCAACACACATATATTGACATATATTGACAATATACTATTTTTGACATTTATTTCATTGTTTTTTATTTCTTTACTTTTGTAATGAACTAAAATCAAATTGTAAATACATTCTGGCTTATGAGTAGTAATTTTAATATTGCATATTAGTCTTTAGTACCTATCATATGAAAATGTTGTATTGTGATTGGATAATCAGTGTGTATTATTATTGAACAGTACACTTGACAACGGGAGACTATACCTAGCGACGGGAACTATACCAGTTTCAAACAATTTCCCGCGGGGACTATACCTGTGGCATAGATTTTCCCGCGTAATTTGTATATATTTTTGTCTAGATTTATTTCTCTTAAAATGGAGTCGCGCTGTAGTCTGCTGTCAACATGGCCATGTTTGGCAATGCAAATATAATGTTACATTGTAAATGTTATTATTATCATTATATTGAATTTGAGTGTGTTTTTCTTTTATGTCTGGAATGAGATGTTATGTACTAAATATATTAGTGTCTTCTCCCTGTAGAGCAGTTTTCCTATAGTGTTGTCTGGTGAGATATAATACCCTCGCCGTTGGCACAGGCACTATTCCTCACCAGACAACATTATAGGAGAAAGTTCCCTCAGGAGTAGACAATAATATAATATTAGAAGTCGGTATAATATACCTAATAAATAATAAAAATAGTGGCATTGCAGATAGTGGAAACGCTTTTAATACGATTGATAATTTATAAATATAACTAGACAAATACGATTAGCTAAAATGTTCCAATAAATAATTTAATATGATTGGCGCAATATTTGCTAGCACTGCTACGTAGCTAATCGTTCAATAACGTTATTGCTATTTGACCTAGCAGCTAGGCTGACTGCTACTATATTGAACGTAACCCAGGTAAATATCAACCCTTGAGTAACAAGTTGATGATTCTGTGTTCATAAACGTTACATACATATACGATTTGATTTGAATTGATTTATTGTGTTTAACGCCACTTTCAGCAATATTTCAGCTATATCATGGCGACCAGTTTTAGTGGTGGAAAAAACGGAGCACCCGGAGAGAACCACCGACCATGGGCAAGCAACTGGTAAACTTTATCACTTGCGGTTGCGAGTCGAGTGTACCCTTTTTGTAATTTACAAAGCCGGGCGCGAACCCACGCCGTATTGGTGATAGGCTTATATGAGTTGCTAAGTTATCAAACTACCTAACTCGTTGAGCCACCCGGGCCCTCATACATATACGCATACCTCTTTAGATTTTGAATAGCATTCTGTAGAACTTATCGATTACTGTGAAGATCAGTAGATAATTGTTCCCCCATACTGCACACGATATCTATTTCTACAATAAATCTAATTAGTTTTTCATGTTCTTTGTTTGTCGTGCCTCAATCAATATAACTACCCTGCGACAGGTCGGTGGTTTTATCCGGGTACTCCGGTTTCCTCCACCAATAAACCTGACCGCCACGATACCAATGAAATATTGCTGAAAGTGGCGTTAAACACCATGACATTAACCCTAACATAGAACGTCATATAGTCATAATTGACATAAAACGAACAATTTCAGATACCCATTTAGCGCCCCAAATGCATGTTTGTCTAAATTACGTACATCAAATTAAATATTGATAACAATTATTGAAAATAGAATTGTGATGAAAGTAGCGATACATGGTTTTATCTAATAAACAAATAAATACATTATATTATAGTTCAGCTGTCTGGACATGACGTTATATAAATTAGCATTGGCGTCTCAACTGATAACAAAACTCTATTAGACCTGTGTAGGCTATGTTGATGAATACTGATTTATAGTTTACTGATATATATATATAGGTTTATATTCTATATGTCTTTTGACATGACGTTATATAAATCCGTATTGGCAGTTCATCCTATAACAACACTCTATTAGACCTGTGTAGACTATGTAGTAGAATACTGATCCTAGTTTACTTATATATATATTTATATATTTACAAATGTCTAGAAGCAAGTGACAACCATACAATATATCTGTCCCACTGGATCTCAAAGTTACTAAGGATACTAGGTTAATACTAAATATTATATACGTCTGAAAATTAAACCAAACAGTGTTAGAATTAGATTTTAGAGCTGTCAAATTGTTGTTCTTCACTCGACGGGATTTGAACTCACACCATTGATACACTGCAGCACCATTACGTCCAGCGCCCTAGACCACTCGACCACATCCACTCCCTGTGATTTTGACAGCTCTAATATCCAATTCTAACACTCTTTGGTTTAATTTTCAGACGTATATATATTTATATATATCGTCACTCAACGATTAAGCCATTTTATAGACATTATACTTAAACCACTATGTTGTGAAGTACCTAGTTTTATAAGGGACGATCTAGAATCTTTAAATCATTTGCCGACGACCGTAAATCCAAATTCTGAACTCATCAGTTTTGATGTTGTAAGTCTTTATACAAATATTCCGCACGATTTGGGAATTTCTGCAATAACATTTTGGTTGGAAAATAAACGAAACATTGTACAAGATCGCTTTTCTAAAGAATGTATTCTTGAAACCGTGAAAATTATTCTTGAAAGAAATGTTTTCTATTTTGACGGTAAGTTTTACTGACAGAAAAGAGGAACCGCAATGGGAACTAAAATGGCGCCAACTTACGCTACTCTTGTTCTTGGATACCTTGAACATATTTTATACGAACAACTTTTGAATAGGGACAAGAATTTGCATCGTATGTACGACAAAACTGGAAGCGTTTTCTTGACGATTGTTTTATTATATGGAACTCTGACATTCCCGTTGAAATTTTTCATACCGAACTTAATTCTTTAAATGACCAAATTCGTTTCACCATAAACAGAAGCAAAATAGAAATGCCGTTTTTAGACGTTTTAATTCGTATATCAACAAATAACAACATAATAACGGACATTTTCTCGAAAGATACTGACACCCATATGTATCTTAATTTCAGATCCAGTCACCCGAAACATATTAAAATAAACATTCCGTTTAATTTGGCTTCGATAATTATAACGATCACAAACACAGAGGAGTTGAGAGATACGCGATTACGAGAACTTAGATTGTATTTGAAAAATCAACAATATCCGGAGGAAATAGTTGAACATGGTATACAGAAAGCGTTGGAAAAAGGAACGATACATACGGAACTGCGGGAACAAGTACATGTAACCTTAAATCAAAATAATATAATTCCGTTTGTAACTACTTATAATCCAAGGGATTACAATATTTTCCATTTTATGAAACAAATTGAATTTAACTTAAACAGTAGCGAACGTATGAAAAATGTATTGCAAAAAAAGAAGATTATAAACAGCAAAAGGCAGCCGAAAAATCTGAAAGGCTTCTTGTCATCATCAAAATTTGATTTTCATGAATCATTACCATCTGTTAAGAAATGTACCGACAAGAGATGTATGACATGTCCTAGTTTAATAGAAGGAACCTCGTTTACATTTAAGAATGGACAGACTTTTACAATTATGCAAGATATATCATGCAAAACTAAGAATCTTGTATACGCAATTAATTGCTCTAATTGTGGAGAATTCTATGTAGGTGAAACCAAAACTGAATTGCGGACTCGAATGACTGTTCACAGACAACAAACAAGTCACCAGGACCTTACTATAATAAGAGCTAATGAACATTTCCATGATTGTTCTGGAGGACATTTCAAAATATTCCCGCTGTATAAAGTTAATACAGAGGGTGATTTTTTAAGAAGAAGAAAAGAAACTTTATTAATTAATATTCTTAAACCTTCGTTAAATGATAAAAGACTTTAAAGATTTTCGTTAATCTTACAATGACTTTAAAGATTTTTATTAATCTTATAACAACTTTAAAGATGTTCATTAATTTTATAGGTAATATATTTTACCGCGAATACGTAACATCATAGTCTCCCTTTATATTGTTAACGTCACACTATTGTTAACGTCATATATATACACTTATAAACATTGTACCTGAAGATCTGCAACAGCAGTGAAAACGTTAGTACAAGAATGTTGTGAAAAATCCGTTTTGTTCTTTTTTTAATAATTTCTTTTATATATATATATGTCTTTTGACATGACGTTATATAAATCAGTATTGACAGCTCATCTTATAACACAACTTTATTAGACCTGTGTAGACTCTGTTGTAGAATACTAATCATAGTTTATATATACAGTGTTATATTCGATATTTCTCTTGACTTAATTCCACATTTAGAATAGCCATACAATCTGTATGGGAGTAGTAGCCAATAACGTATGGTATTTGGATTTACCACTACCTATGCAATCAGTGCATATCGCCACTGAAGTTGTGAGTGCGAATATATACAGTTTTATATCCGATGTTTCTTTTGACTTAATTACAAATTTAGAATAGCAATGTATTCTGTAAACAATACCTGTTTTATTGATGTGTCCCTAAAGTGAGGATTACCAGCACATTACTATGTCTGTTTGTTATCAGAATTAATGTTGACATTTGTGACAAACGAACAATCGAGAAATAAGATCAGAAACACTTTATGAATTAATAGTTTCATTAAGGAATAATTGATGTTAGGAGTAATCAGAAGCCATAGATCAAGGGGAGACAATGCAATGTCCAATAGAAAAAGGACAGGGTACAAAAGAGGTACTCCGAGGTAATAAATGGAAGGACATACAACACAATGGTCAACAGAACAAGAAAAATAAGACAAACAATGATCTACTAATCACTCTTTAGAAAACTAAACATCGAGTTACACGAACCCCACTAAATATCGGGAGTGAAGTCATGTGTTCCGGAATGGTAGGCAGTTTCCTGTTCCGCATGTGGCACCCATCGTGTTACTCTTGTTACAAGCTGTGATAAGTCACGTGGTCTTTTCTATGCAGACAATTTCCACGTCCACACACATTGTGTTTGTAAGATAGATCTATGTACTCGCTACCAAAATGTGTTTCATGCTTTACATTAAATATTCTTCACAGTAAATGATGATTTTTGATTGATTTTTTATGCTTAACGCCACTTTCAGCAATACTTCAGCTATATCATGGCGACCAGTTTTAGTGTTGGAAGAAGCCGGAGTACCCGGAGAGAACCACCGACCATGGGCAAGCAACTAGTAAACTTTATCACTTGCGGCTACGAGTCGAGTGCACCCTTTTTTGTAATTTACAATCTGGGAGCGAACCCACGCCGTATTGGTGATAAGCTTGTATGAGTTGTTAGGTAATCCAACTACCTAATTCATTGAGCCCCCCGGCCCTTCTGAACAGTAATAAACAATAAGTACCCTTGAAGATTTACTCAACACACAACTGTATTTCCTTAAATGTTTACTCACAAACACTTGCATGACCGCATCATTTCACTTTGTTTTTATGTGTATGCATTGTTTATCGTTGTTTGTCCTTTTGTACTTTTTCTTTTGCCCATTGTGTTATCTGTTCTTCTTCGATTTACGGATTCTGATTACCTCTTTGGTATCTTCAAACTCTTTTCACTAATAAGGGAGGTTTTGGCCCATGAAACCAGTTTAACCCCGCCACTTTTCCTTGACGTGCCTGTACCAAGTCATGAAACGAAGCGGTCATTCATTTGTGTGTTAGGGGTATCGATGTTACCTTTTGATACTATTTTACTATTTGATTTGTGAATTGTTCCTGCAGTGTGATATTTTTACTTTCTTTTTCTTTTTATTCCTCAATCTTGCTTCAAACACATCCTCCTTATCAAGAGGCTTACAGGAGGATGCAAAAATAAACTTCATTTCCGTCATTACGACATGAAATCAGAATGTTCATAAAAAAAAAGTCAGAATAATTAATAACACAATTAAATTTACACACAATCTGTCTAAGACGTTCACAAATGTTACTTAGAATGTCCAGACACGCACGGTTTGAGAAGACATCTTACCATACTAAGACAGACCATTTCTGTAGACATGTCAATATAACACCACAAGACATATCCATGCCACGTGTCTTCTGATAGATCCCGTAGTTAAATATAAACTTAAATAGCTATCATTACAATACAAATTATAATAATACAAGATTATACCGGAAGCACTAACAGACGCTATTGTTGTCTTATCGATATTATTTATTATCTTGGCTGGAAATCATCTGGTAGTGATATGTGCCTTTATCTTGACACAATACACCGTCTATTTATATATATTAGATACGTGTTGACTATTCCTGGTTTAAGCTTCCCGGACGATAATAAAAAAACTCAGATGAGTCACATAGAATGTCAATGATATCTGCAAAATTCCAACAATGCTTTGGGAAACGTAATATATTACGCCATAATGTTCGATACGTCTATACCTCCAGTTGTTTGTAGGAGGGCTCATGTCTTGTCTAAGTTATTTGTGTTTGTTTCCGCGCAACATATATTGTGTTGTGTTTTTGTTTTGTTTTTCTTCGTCTATGTTGCCAGTTTTTCTGGATTGTTAATTGTTGATTGCCCCTATCGTTTATATAGTAAAGGCACTTTTATTATTATCTATAATGATCACCTTTAAGAGAGAGAGAGAGAGAGAGAGAGAGAGAGAGAGAGAGAGAGAGAGAGAGATGTGTCTTGTCTTGTATTATATTATTGTCTTGTCTTTTCTCTTCTTTAATTTGTATTCTTTTGTATTATTCATGATTTTATTGTATTTACCTATGTTGACGCTGTATGTAATCCTCATCAAATATATAAAGAATTAAATTAAAAGCACTTACATTCGGTATTCTCTATCGTTTATATAGTACACTTACATTCGTACAAATTAAGGTTAGGATACCATTAATCGATTTAACTCCGCCACACTGGTGTGCTTTACAAAGCAAGGACCTGGGTTTTTTATGTGGTCCTTGTTTGTGGTGAGAGTTAGTTTTTCTATGTAGTATGTCGTGGTCCTTGTTTGTGTACAGTGGGTTGTGGTGAGAGTTAGTTTTTCTATGTATTATGTCGTGGTCCTTGTTTGTGTACAATGGCATGTGGTGAGAGTTAGTTTTTCTATGTAGTATGTCGTGGTCCTTGTGTGTGTACAATGGGTTGTTGTGAGAGTTAGTTTTTCTATGTAGTATGTCGTGGTCCTTGTGTGTGTACAATGGATTGTGGTGAGAGTTAGTTTTTCTATGTAGTATGTCGTAGTCCTTGTGTGTGTACAATGGGTTGTGGTGAGAGTTAGTTTTTCTATGTAGTATGTCGTGATCCTTGTTTGTGTACAATGGGTTGTGGTGAGAGTTAGTTTTTCTATGCAGTATGTCGTGGTCCTTGTTTGTGTACAATGGGTTGTGGTGAGAGTTCGTTTTTCTATGTAGTATGTCGTGGTCCTTGTTTGTGTACAATGGGTTGTGGTGAGAGTTAGTTTTTCTATGCAGTATGTCGTGGTCCTTGTTTGTGTACAATGGGTTGTGGTGAGAGTTAGTTTTTCTATGTACTATGTCGTGATCCTTGTTTGTGTACAATGGGATGTGGTGAGAGTTAGTTTTTCTATGTAGTATGTCGTGATCCTTGTTTGTGTACAATGGGTTGTGGTGAGAGTTAGTTTTTCTATGCAGTATGTCGTGATCCTTGTTTGTGTACAATGGGTTGTGGTGAGAGTTCGTTTTTCTATGTAGTATGTCGTGGTCCTTGTTTGTGTACAATGGGATGTGGTGAGAGTTAGTTTTTCTATGTAGTATGTCGTGATCCTTGTTTGTGTACAATGGGATGTGGTGAGAGTTAGTTTTTCTATGCAGTATGTCGTGGTCCTTGTTTGTGTACAATGGGATGTGGTGAGAGTTAGTTTTTCTATGTAGTATGTCGTGGTCCTTGTTTGTGTACAATGGGATGTGGTGAGAGTTAGTTTTTCTATGCAGTATGTCGTGGTCCTTGTTTGTGTACAATGGGATGTGGTGAGAGTTAGTTTTTCTATGTAGTATGTCGTGATCCTTGTTTGTGTACAATGGGATGTGGTGAGAGTTAGTTTTTCTATGCAGTATGTCGTGGTCCTTGTTTGTGTACAATGGGATGTGGTGAGAGTTAGTTTTTCTATGTAGTATGTCGTGATCCTTGTTTGTGTACAATGGGATGTGGTGAGAGTTAGTTTTTCTATGTAGTATGTCGTGGTCCTTGTTTGTGTACAATGGGTTGTTGTGAGAGTTAGTTTTTCTATGTAGTATGTCGTGGTCCTTGTTTGTGTACAATGGGTTGTGGTGAGAGTTAGTTTTTCTAAGTAGTATGTCGTGGTCCTTGTGTGTGTAAAATGGGTTGTGGTTAGAGTTAGTTTTTCTAAGTAGTATGTCGTGGTCCTTGTGTGTGCTTAATGGGTTGTGGTGAGAGTTAGTTTTTCTATGTAGTATGTCGTGGTCCTTGTTTGTGGTGAGAGTTAGTTTTTTCTATGTAGTATGTCGTGGTCCTTGTGTGTGGTGAGAGTTAGTTTTTCTATGTAGTATGTCGTGGTCCTTGTGTGTGGTGAGAGTTAGTTTTTCTATGTAATATGTCGTGGTCTTTGTTTGTGTTGAGAGTTAGTTTTTCTATGTAGTATGTCGTGGTCCTTGTGTGTTGTGAGAGTTAGTTTTTCTATGTAGTATGTCGTGGTCCTTGTTTGTGGTGAGAGCTAGTTTTTCTATGTAGTATGTCGTGGTCCTTGTTTGTGATGAGAGTTAGTTTTTCTATGTAGTATGTCGTGGTCCTTGTTTGTGGTGAGAGTTAGTTTTTCTATGTAGTATGTCGTGGTCCTTTCTTGTGGTGAGAGTTAGTTTTTCTATGTAGTATGTCGTGGTCCTTGCTTGTGGTGAGAGTTAGTTTTTCTATGTAGTATGTCGTTGTTCTTGTTTGTGGTGAGAGTTAGTTTTCCTATGTAATATGTCGTGGTCCTTGTGTGTTGTGAGAGTTAGTTTTTCTATGTAGTATGTCGTGGTCCTTGTTTGTGGTGAGAGTTAGTTTTTCTATGTAGTATGTCGTTGGCCTTGTTTGTGGTGAGAGTTAGTTTTTCTATGTAGTATGTCGTGGTCCTTGTTTGTGGTGAGAGTTAGTTTTTCTATGTAGTATGTCTTGGTCCTTGTTTGTGGTGAGAGTTAGTTTTTCTATGTAGTATGTCGTGGTCCTTGTTTGTGTACAATGGGTTGTGGTGAGAGTTAGGTTTTCTATGTAGTATGTCGTGGTCCTTGTTTGTGTACAATGGGTTGTGGTGAGAGTTAGTTTTTCTATGTAGTATGTCGTGGTTCTTGTTTGTGTTTAATGGGTTGTGGTGAGAGTTAGTTTTTCTATGCAGTATGTCGTGGTCCTTGTTTGTGGTGAGAGTTAGTTTTTCTATGTAGTATGTCGTGGTCCTTGTTTGTGGTGAGAGTTAGTTTTTCTATGTAGTATGTCGTGGTCCTTGTTTGTGGTGAGAGTTAGTTTTTCTATGTAGTATGTCGTGGTCCTTGTGTGTTGTGAGAGTTAGTTTTTCTATGTAGTATGTCGTTGGCCTTGTGTGTGGTGAGAGTTAGTTTTTCTATGCAGTATGTCGTGGTCCTTGTGTGTTGTGAGAGTTAGTTTTCCTATGTAGTATGTCGTGGTCCTTGTGTGTTGTGAGAGTTAGTTTTTCTATGTAGTATGTCGTGGTCCTTGTTTGTGGTGAGAGTTAGTTTTTCTATGTAGTATGTCGTGGTCCTTGTGTGTGGTAAGAGTTAGTTTTTCTATGTAGTATGTCGTGGTCCTTGTGTGTGGTGAGAGTTAGTTTTTCTATGTAGTATGTCGTGGTCCTTGTTTGTGGTGAGAGCTAGTTTTTCTATGTAGTATGTCGTGGTCCTTGTTTGTGGTGAGAGTTAGTTTTTCTATGTAGTATGTCGTGGTCCTTGTTTGTGGTGAGAGTTAGTTTTTCAATGTAATATGTCGTGGTCCTTGTTTGCGGTGAGAGTTAGTTTTTCTATGTAGTATGTCGTGGTCCTCGTTTGTGGTGAGAGTTAGTTTTTCTATGTAGTACGTCGTGGTCCTTGTTTGTGTACAATGGGTTGTGGTCCTTGTTTGTGGTGAGAGTTAGTTTTTCTATATAGTACGTCGTGATTCTTGTTTGTGTTTAATGGGTTGTGGTGAGAGTTAGTTTTTCTATGTAGTACGTCGTGGTCCTTGTTTGTGTACAATGGTTTGTTGTGAGAGTTAGTTTTTCTATGTAGTACGTCGTGGTCCTTGTTTGTGTACAATTGTTTGTTGTGAGAGTTAGTTTTTCTATGTAGTACGTCGTGGTCCTTGTTTGTGTACAATGGTTTGTTGTGAGAGTTAGTTTTTCTATGTAGTACGTCGTGGTCCTTGTTTGTGTGCAATGGTTTGTTGTGAGAGTTAGTTTTTCTCTTTGTTGATATTTACAGAAATGTTGACTGATATTGTATGAAATCAAACTATTAACAAGCACTGTACATCTAGCAGGCGGTTTTTTTCCTAACCATATTAATAATCAAAATATATACATTCTGATAAATTGTACTGCATTATAAACTTAACTGCATCTGTATGACTTTGACTTGGTTGACCGATATGGAATATCTGTCACAAATGACCACGGATATGTTCCACTTGTCGTAAACACTTCCTGGTCCTTTCCTCATTCATGACTTATCACCTGATGTTAACTAGATTAACACGACGGGTGCAACAAGTGGAGCAGGAACTGCTAACCCTTCCGGATCACGTGAGTGGGGTTCGTGTTACTTAATCTTTAGCTGGATGTGTATGTTTTGTAGATCGTTGTTTGTCCTAATAAAGTAGCATCCCTCTTCTCAAACAAATATGAATAACCTCTTAACAGAGTGATAGATTTATTCGTGTCTTACTGGCATGGGCAAGTATTTATTTTAGTGTAACACACTTTGTTAAACTTCGTGATAAATTGCAGAAATAATAGGTCATTTATTACAAAAGTCGCCAAAAATCGAAAAAAACAAAAACAAAAACAAAAACAAAAGCAAAAAAAAAAGCAAAAACAAAAGACAAAAACATAAAAATGGAAAATTATATTTATTGAAATTGGAAATCAGAATCGCCATTGTTTGGTTTTGCAGCAATAAGACGTAAATTGTCTCAGAAATTAGAATATAAAAATAAGATTTTAATCATCCAAACAATTATAGAAATTGATTTCACTAAATTGATAACAAAAAAAGAAAAGAAATAGAGATCTATCACAAGCAAAAACAGCTTTTGTTCATATCCATAGCTTGCAGTGGCGCATTTTTTTTTTACATATCACGTGATCTTTGTTTTCGAAGATAATGCAATCGTAATATTTATAAAAAGTCACACATGAAGATCTGTCTTTTTTTCCATTTCAACGAAATGTCATAATTTTAATCTAAATTTAAGTAGATTATTTCCTTCACTAATACAGAGTAAACCGGATATCCTCGTTGTCAAATTGATAATCTTCATAATGTTGGCAGCAAAACATATGGTGTTCACCATGCTTCTGAAGTTGACATTATGTGCTGTCTGCTGATAAACTCGAGAAATGTGCTTCCGGTGATGTTAGGAAAGTCCAATCAATATTTATACATAACGCTTACAGGAAATTCATGTAGTTTTTATGTAAGATATGTCTTATTTTTAAGAATTTAAAATCGACCTGCCTTGAATAAAAAAAGTGTTGTTTTACTCCTTGCCAACAGTGTTTCATAGCTGTCCAGAACAGATACAAAATAATTAACCTGCTATTGCTCATAGACTTATATCAGTGTGATCATTTTATGTTCCATTATACTAAGCTGTGAGTTCGAATCACGCTCATGACGAGGTGTACTCGATACAACTTTATGTAATAAAGATTGTCTGTGATGTGCGGCATGTCGGTCGTTTTCTCCAATTTCCACAACCAATAAAAGTAACTTCCACTATATAGCTGAAATATTCTTGAAAGTGGCGTTAAACACCACTACTCCCTAACCCTCGATTATGCAAATCTTATTTTCAGTGTTGCAAAAAACTCTTAAAACCGGTCTATACAGAAAATGCAATAGCAATACAACTGATCAATCGTCATTAAAATAATCTAAAATAAAAGTAGATACATTTGTATATAGTATAATAATTTAATTTGATTTGCATACTGCATTCTGGTTGGCTAATCCGCCTAGATAAAATGTTGGTTATACTCGATAACCTGGGTTGGTATTGTGACGTCACCAACCTGTTCATCCGTCAACAACAAATTCAAATAGTCACACGAAATAATCGTAATTTAAATCGAGGAATCATTAAATTTTTTATGTAAAAATTAAATTATAAGAAATATTTGAGATGGTTGACGTATAATAATATATTCCTTAAATGTCACGTTTCTGGAGTAACCTTCAGGGTACGTACATTATCAATAGACTGGCAAGTCTAATTTTGTTACAACACGTGGTAAATATCAAGATCGGCATATTTAATTTAGTGCGCTCGACGGGTTGCTGGAATGAGGTTTAATCAATGAAGATTTCATTTGAACTGTAACTTGATTATAGAATGACAGGACAGTTGCATTGAGAGTTTGTATGTATCTATTGTGATGACTGACGTATCTACACAACATTATGATATTAAAGTTTGTCATTGATTTGCGACAGGTCGGTGGTTTTCTCCGGGTACTCCCGTTTCCTCCACCAATAAATCTGACCACCACGATATAACTGAAATATTGTTTAAGAGGTAGTTAAGCACCATAAACCAGCCAAACAAGCCAACCAACTGACGTAGCCATAATTAGAAATATTTCTAGCATCAGCTGTTAATAAAATAATCACAGGAACAGGAACATGGAGGGTATATGACGCATGTCTTCTGTGAACCATGATCTGTTAGATATGATTGAGTTGATTTATTGTGCTTAACGCCACTTTCATCAATATTTCAGCTATATCATGGCGATCAATTTTAGTGGTGGACGAAGTCGAGTACCCGGAGAGAACCACCAATTAGTAAACTTTATCACTTGCGGCTGCGAGTCGATTGCACCCTTTTTGTAATTTGCAAAGCCGGGCGCGAACCCACGCCGTATCGGTGTTAGGTTTGGTAGCTACACCTATCCATTGATTCAAACCTTATGCGACCCTTTGTTTGGTAGCTACACCTATCCATTGATTCAGACCTAATGCGACCCTTTGCTTGGTAGCTACACCTATCCATTAATTCAGACTTAATGCGACCCTTTGTTTGGTCGCTACACCTATCTTTTGATTCAGACTTAATGCGACCCTTTGTTTGGTAGCTACACCTATCCATTGATTCAGACCTAATGCCATCCTTTGTTTGGTAGCTACACCTATCCATTGATTCAGACCTAATGCGACCCTTTGTTTGGTAGCTACACCTATCCATTGATTCAGACCTAATGCGACCCTTTGTTTGGTAGCTACACCTATCCATTGATTCAGACCTAATGCGACCCTTTGTTTGGTAGCTACACCTATCCTTTGATTCAGACCTAATGCGACTCTTTCCTTGGTAGCTACACCTATCCATTGTTTCAGACCTATTGCGACCCTTTGCTTGGTAGCTACACCTATCCATTGATTCAGACCTAATGCGACCCTTTGTTTGGTAGCTACACCTATCCATTGCTTGAGACCTAATGCGACCCATTGTTTGTTAGCTACAACTATCCATTGATTCAGAACTAATGCGACCCTTTGTTTGGTAGCTACACCTATCCATTGATTCAGACCTAATGCCACCCTTTGTTTGGTAGCTACACCTATCCATTAATTCAGACTTAATGCGACCCTTTGTTTGGTAGCTACACCTATCCATTGATTCAGACCTAATGCGACCCTTTGTTTGGTAGCTACACCTATCCATTAATTCAGACTTAATGCGACCCTTTGTTTGGTAGCTACACCTATCCATTGATTCAGACCTAATGCGACCCTTTGTTTGGTAGCTACACCTATCCATTGATTCAGACCTAATGCCACCCTTTGTTTGATAGCTACACCTATCCATTGATTCAGACCTAATGCCACCCTTTGTTTGGTAGCTACACCTATCCATTGATTCAGACCTAAAGCTACCCTTTGTTTGGTAGCTACACCTATCCATTGATTCAGACCTAATGCCACCCTTTGTTTGGTAGCTACACCTATCCATTGATTCAGACCTAATGCGACCCTTTGTTTGGTAGCTACACCTATCCACTGATTCAGACCTAATGCCACACTTTGTTTGGTAACTACACCTATCCATTGATTCAGACCTAATGCGACCCTTTGTTTGGTAGCTACACCTATCCATTGATTCAGACCTAATGCGATTCTTTGCTTGGTAGCTACACCTATCCATTGTTTCAGACCTAATGCGACCCTTTGTTTGGTAGCTACACCTATCCATTCATTCAGACCTAATGCGACCCTTTGTTTGTTAGCTACACCTATCCATTGATTCAGACCTAATGCGACCCTTTGTTTGGTAGCTACACCTATCCATTGATTCAGCCCTAATGCGACCCTTTGTTTGGTAGTTACACATATCCATTGATTCAGACCTAATGCCACCCTTTCTTTGGTAGCTACACCTATCCATTAATTCAGACCTAAAGCTACCCTTTGTTTGGTAGCTACACCTATCCATTGATTCAGACCTAATGCCACCCTTTGTTTGGTAGATACATCTATCCATTGATTCAGACCTAATGCGACCCTTTGCTTGGTAGCTACACCTATCCATTGATTCAGACCTAATGCGACCCTTTGTTTGGTAGCTACACCTATCCATTGATTCAGACCTAATGCGACCCATTGTTTGGTAGCTACACCTATCCATTGATTCAGACCTAATGCGACCCTTTGTTTGTTAGCTACACCTATCCATTGATTCAGACCTAATGCGACCCTTTGTTTGGTAGCTACACCTATCCATTGATTCAGACCTAATGCCACCCTTTGCTTGGTAGCTACACCTATCCATTGATTCAGACTTAATGCGACCCTTTGTTTGGCAGCTACACCTATCCATTGATTCAGACTTAATGCGACCCTTTGTTTGGTAGCTACACCTATCCATTGATTCAGACTTAATGCGACCCTTTGTTTAGTAGCTACACCTATCCATTGATACAAACCTTATGCGACCCTTTGTTTGGCAGCTACACCTATCCATTGATTCAGACCTAATGCAACCTTTTGTTTGGTAGCTACACCTATCCATTGATTCAGACTTAATGCGACCCTTTGTTTGGTCGCTACACCTATCTTTTGATTCAGACTTAATGCGACCCTTTGTTTGGTAGCTACAACTATCCATTGATTCAGACTTAATGCGACCCTTTGTTTGGTAGCTACACCTATCCATTGATTCAGACTTAATGCGACACTTTGTTTGGTAGCTACACCTATCCATTGATTCAGACCTAATGCGACCCTTTGTTTGGTAGCTACACCTATCCATTGATTCAGATCTAATGCGACCCTTTGTTTGGTAGCTACACCTATCCATTGATGCAGATCTAATGCGACCCTTTGTTTGGTATCTACACCTATCCATTGATTCAGACCTAATGCCACCCTTTGTTTGGTAGCTACACTTATCCATTGATTCAGACCTAATGCGATCCTTTGTTTGGTAGCTACACCTATCCATTGATTCAGACCTAATGCGATCCATTGTTTGGTAGCTACACCTATTCATTGATTCAGACCTAATGCGACCCTTTGTTTGGTAGCTACACCTATCCATTGATTCAGACCTAATGCGACCCTTTGTTTGGTAGCTACACCTATCCATTGATTCAGACCTAATGCCACACTTTGTTTGGTAGCTACACCTTTCCATTGATTCAGACCTAATGCGACCCTTTGTTTGGTGGCTACACCTATCCATTGATTCAGACCTAATGCGACCCTTTGTTGGTAGCTACACCTATCCATTGATTCAGACCTAATGCGACCCTTTGTTGGTAGCTACACCTATCCATTGATTCAGACCTATTGCGACCCTTTGTTTGGTAGCTACACCTATCCTTTGATTCAGACCTAATGCGACTCTTTGCTTGGTAGCTACACCTATCCATTGTTTCAGACCTAATGCGACCCTTTGTTTGGTAGCTACACCTATCCATTGATTCAGACCTAATGCGACCCTTTGTTTGGTAGCTACACCTATCCATTGATTCAGACCTAATGCGACCCTTTGTTTGGTAGCTACACCTATCCATTGATTCAGACCTAATGCGACCCTTTGTTTGTTAGCTACACCTATCCATTGATTCAGATCTAATGCGACCCTTTGTTTGGTAGCTACACCTATCCATTGATTCAGATCTAATGCGACCCTTTGTTTGGTAGCTACACCTATCCATTGATTCAGACCTAATGCCACCCTTTGTTTGGTAGCTACACCTATCCATTGATTCAGACCTAATGCCACCCTTTGTTTGGTTACTACACCTATCCATTGATTCAGACCTAATGCGACACTTTGTTTGGTAGCTACACCTATCCATTGATTCAGACATAATGCGACCCTTTGTTTGGTAGCTACACCTATCCATTGATTCAGACCTAATGCGATCCTTTGTTTGGTAGCTACACCTATCCATTGATTCAGACCTTATGCGATCCTTTGTTTGGTAGCTACACCTATCCATTGATTCAGACCTAATGCGACCCTTTGTTTGGTAGCTACACCTATCCATTGATTCAGACCTAATGCGACCCTTTGTTTGGTAGCTACACCTATCCATTGATTCAGACCTAATGCGACACTTTCTTTGGTAGCTACACCTTTCCATTGATTCAGACCTAATGCGACCCTTTGTTTGGTAGCTACACATATCCATTGATTCAGACCTAATGCGACCCTTTGTTTGGTAGCTACACCTATTCATTGATTCAGACCTAATGCGACCCTTTGTTTGGTAGCTACACCTATCCTTTGATTCAGACCTAATGCGACTCTTTGCTTGGTAGCTACACCTATCCATTGTTTCAGACCTGATGCGACCCTTTGCTTGGTAGCTACACCTATCCATTGATTCAGACCTAATGCGATCCTTTGTTTGGTAGCTACACCTATCCATTGATTCAGACCTAATGCGACCCTTTGTTTGTTAGCTACAACTATCCATTGATTCAGACCTAATGCCACCCTTTGCTTGGTAGCTACACCTATCCATTGATTTAGACCTAATGCCATCCTTTGTTTGGTAGCTACACCTATCCATTAATTCAGACCTAATGCGACCCTTTGTTTGGTAGCTACACCTATCCATTGATTCAGACCTAATGCCACCCTTTGTTTGGTAGCTACACCTATCCATTGATTCAGACCTAATGCCACCCTTTGTTTGGTATCTACACCTATCCATTAATTCAGACCTAAAGCTACCCTTTGTTTGGTAGCTACACCTATCCATTGATTCAGACCTAATGCCACCCTTTGTTTGGTAGCTACACCTATCCATTGATTCAGACCTAATGCGACCCTTTGCTTGGTAGCTACACCTATCCATTGATTCAGACCTAATGCGACCCTTTGTTTGGTAGCTACACTTATCCATTGATTCAGACCTAATGCGACCCTTTGTTTGGTAGTTACACCTATCCATTGATTCAGACCTAATGCGACCCTTTGTTTGGTAGCTACACCTATCCATTGATTCAGACTTAATGCGACCCTTTGTTTGGTAGCTACACCTATCCATTGATTCAGACCTAATGCGAACCTTTGTTGGTAGCTATACCTATCCATTGATTCAGACCTAATGCGACCCTTTGTTTGGTAGCTACACCTATCCATTGATTCAGACCTAATGCCACCCTTTGTATGGTAACTACACCTATCCATTGATTCAGACCTAATGTGACCATTTGTTTGGTAGCTACACCTATCCATTGATTCAGACCTAATGCGATCCTTTGTTTGGTAGCTACACCTATCCATTGATTCAGACCTAATGCGATCCATTGTTTGGTAGCTACACCTATCCATTGATTCAGACCTAATGCGACCCTTTGTTTGATAGCTACACCTATCCATTGATTCAGACCTAATGCGACCCTTTGTTTGGTAGCTAAACCTATCCATTGATTCAGACCTAATGCGACACTTTGTTTGGTAGCTGCACCTTTCCATTGATTCAGACCTAATGCGACCCTTTGTTTGGTAGCTACACCTATCCATTGATTCAGACCTAATGCGACCCTTTGTTTGGTAGCTACACCTATCCATTGATTCAGACCTAATGCGACCCTTTGTTTGGTAGCTACACCTATCCTTTGATTCAGACCTAATGCGACTCTTTGCTTGGTAGCTACACCTATCCATTGTTTCAGACCTAATGCGACCCTTTGCTTGGTAGCTACACCTATCCATTGATTCAGACCTAATGCGATCCTTTGTTTGGTAGCTACACCTATCCATTGATTCAGACCTAATGCGACCCTTTGTTTGGTAGCTACACCTATCCATTGATTCAGACCTAATGCGACCCTTTGTTTGTTAGCTACAACTATCCATTGATTCAGACATAATGCCACCCTTTGTTTGGTAACTACACCTATCCATTGATTTAGACCTAATGCCATCCTTTGTTTGGTAGCTACACCTATCCATTAATTCAGACCTAATGCGACCCTTTGTTTGGTAGCTACACCTATCCATTGATTCAGACCTAATGCGACCCTTTGTTTGGTAGCTACACCTATCCATTGATTCAGATCTAATGCCACCCTTTGTTTGGTAGCTACACCTATCCATTGATTCAGACCTAATGCCACCCTTTTTTTGGTATCTACACCTATCCATTAATTCAGATCTAAAGCTACCCTTTGTTTGGTAGCTACACCTATCCATTGATTCAGACCTAATGCCACCCTTTGTTTGGTAGCTACACCTATCAATTGATTCAGACCTAATGCGACCCTTTGCTTGGTAGCTACACCTATCCATTGATTCAGACCTAATGCGACCCTTTGTTTGGTAGCTACACTTATCCATTGATTCAGACCTAATGCGACCCTTTGTTTGGTAGCTACACCTATCCATTGATTCAGACCTAATGCGA
This sequence comes from Bathymodiolus septemdierum, assembly GCA_963383655.1. Taxonomy (NCBI): domain Eukaryota; kingdom Metazoa; phylum Mollusca; class Bivalvia; order Mytilida; family Modiolidae; genus Bathymodiolus; species Bathymodiolus septemdierum. The sequence continues at coordinate 62,051,867 of OY726527.1, read as the reverse complement.
CCCTTTGTTTGGTAGCTACACCTATCCATTGATTCAGATTTAATGCGACCCTTTGTTTGGTAGCTACACCTATCCATTGATTCAGACCTAATGCCACCCTTTGTTTGGTAACTACACCTATCCATTGATTCAGACCTAATGTGACCCTTTGTTTGGTAGCTACACCTATCCCTTAATTCAGACCTAATGCGACCCTTTGTTTGTTAGCTACACCTATCCATTGATTCAGACCTAATGCGACCCTTTGTTTGGTAGCTACACTTATCCATTGATTCAGACCTAATGCCACCCTTTGTTTGGTAGCTACACCTATCCATTGATTCAGACCTAATGCCATCCTTTGTTTGGTAGCTATACCTATCCATTAATTCAGACCTAATGCGACCCTTTGTTTGGTAGCTACACCTATTCATTGATTCAGACCTAATGCCACCCTTTGTTTGTTAGCTACACCTATCCATTGATTCAGACCTAATGCCACCCTTTGTTTGTTAGCTACACCAATCCATTGATTCAGACCTAATGCCACCCTTTATTTGGTAGCTACACCTATCCATTGATTCAGACCTAAAGTTACCCTTTGTTTGGTAGCTACACCTATCCATTGATTCAGACTTAATTCCACCCTTTGTTTGGTAGCTACACCTATCCATTGATTCAGACCTAATGCGACCCTTTGTTTGTTAGCTACACCTATCCATTGATTCAGACCTAATGCGACCATTTGTTTGGTAGCTACACCTATCCATTGATTCAGACCTAATGCCACCCTTTGTTTGGTAACTACACCTATCCATTGATTCAGACATAATGTGACCCTTTGTTTGGTAGCTACACCTATCCTTTGATTCAGATCTAATGCGACTCTTTGCTTGGTAGCTACACCTATCCATTGTTTCAGACCTAATGCGACCCTTTGTTTGGTAGCTACACCTATCCATTGATTCAGACCTAATGCGACCCTTTGTTTGTTAGCTACACCTATCCATTGATTCAGACCTAATGCGACCCTTTGTTTGGTAGCTACACCTATCCATTGATTCAGACCTAATGCCACCCTTTGTTTGGTAGCTACACCTATCCATTGATTCAGACCTAATGCCATCCTTTGTTTGGTAGCAATACCTATCCATTAATTCAGACCTAATGCGACCCTTTGTTTGGTAGCTACACCTATCCATTGATTCAGACCTAATGCCACCCTTTGTTTGGTAGCTACACCTATCCATTGATTCAGTCCTAATGCCACCCTTTGTTTGGTAGCTACACCTATCCATTGATTCAGACCTAATGCCACCCTTTGTTTGGTAGCTACACCTATCCATTGATTCAGACCTAAAGCGACCCTTTGTTTGGTAGCTATACCTATCCATTAATTCAGACCTAAAGCTACCCTTTGTTTGGTAGCTACACCTATCCATTGATTCAGACCTAATGCCACCCTTTGTTTGGTAGCTACACCTATCCATTGATTCAGACCTAATGCCACCCTTTGTTTGTTAGCTACACCTATCCATTGATTCAGACCTAATGCGACCCTTTGTTTGGTAGCTACACCTATCCATTGATTCAGACCTAATGCCATCCTTTGTTTGGTAGCTACACCTATCCATTAATTCAGACCTAATGCGACCCTTTGTTTGGTAGCTACACCTATCCATTGATTCAGACCTAATGCGACCCTTTGTTTGGTAGCTACACCTATCCATTGATTCAGACCTAATGCCACCCTTTGTTTGGTAGCTACACCTATCCATTGATTCAGACCTAATGCCACCCTTTATTTGGTAGCTACATCTATCCATTAATTCAGACCTAAAGCTACCCTTTGTTTGGTAGCTACACCTATCCATTGATTCAGACCTAATGCCATCCTTTGTTTGGTAGCTACACCTATCCATTGATTCAGACCTAATGCGACCCTTTGTTTGGTAGCTACACCTATCCATTGATTCAGACCTAATGCCACCCTTTGTTTGGTAGCTACACCTATCCATTGATTCAGACCTAATGCCACCCTTTGCTTGGTAGCTACACCTATCCATTGATTCAGACCTAATGCGACCATTTTCTTGGTAGCTACACCTATCCATTAATTCAGACCTAAAGCTACCCTTTGTTTGGTAGCTACACCTATCCATTGATTCAGACCTAATGCAACCCTTTGTTTGGTAGCTACACCTATCCATTGATTCAGACCTAATGCGACCATTTGCTTGGTAGCTACACCTATCCATTGATTCAGACCTAATGCGACCCTTTGTTTGGTAGCTACACCTATCCATTGATACAGACCTAATGCGACCCTTTGTTTGGTAGCTACACCTATCCATTGATTCAGACTTAATGCGACCCTTTGTTTGGTAGCTACACCTATCCATTGATTCAGACCTAATGCCACCCTTTGTTTGGTAACTACACCTATCCATTGATTCAGACCTAATACGACCCTTTGTTTGATAGCGACACCTATCCTTTGATTCAGACCTAATGCGACTCTTTGCTTGGTAGCTACACCTATCCATTATTTCAGACCTAATGCGACCCTTTGCTTGGTAGCTACACATATCCATTGATTCAGACCTAATGCGACCCTTTGTTTGGTAGCAACATATATCCATTGATTCAGACCTAATGCGACCATTTGTTTGTTAGCTACATCTATCCATTAATGCAGATCTAATGCGACCCTTTGTTTGGTAGCTACACCTATCCATTGATTCAGACCTAATGCGACCCTTTGTTTGGTAGCTACACCTATCCATTGATTCAGACCTAATGCCACCCTTTGTTTGGTAGCTACACCTATCCATTGATTCAGACCTAATGCCACCCTTTGTTTGGTAGCTACACCTATCCATTAATTCAGATCTAAAGCTACCCTTTGTTTGGTAGCTACACCTATCCATTGATTCAGACCTAATGCCACCCTTTGATTGGTAGCTACACCTATCCATTGATTCAGACCTAATGCGACGCTTTGTTTGGTAGCTACACCTATCCATTGATTCAGACCTAATGCGACCCTTTGTTTGGTAGCTACACCTATCCATTGATTCAGACCTAATGCGACCCTTTGTTTGGTAGCTACACCTATCCATTGATTCAGACTTAATGCGACCCTTTGTTTGGTAGCTACACCTATCCATTGATTCAGACCTAATGCCACCCTTTGCTTGGTAGCTACACCTATCCATTGATTCAGACCTAATGCGACCATTTTCTTGGTAGCTACACCTATCCATTAATTCAGACCTAAAGCTACCCTTTGTTTGGTAGCTACACCTATCCATTGATTCAGACCTAATGCAACCCTTTGTTTGGTAGCTACACCTATCCATTGATTCAGACCTAATGCGACCATTTGCTTGGTAGCTACACCTATCCATTGATTCAGACCTAATGCGACCCTTTGTTTGGTAGCTACACCTATCCATTGATACAGACCTAATGCGACCCTTTGTTTGGTAGCTACACCTATCCATTGATTCAGACTTAATGCGACCCTTTGTTTGGTAGCTACACCTATCCATTGATTCAGACCTAATGCCACCCTTTGTTTGGTAACTACACCTATCCATTGATTCAGACCTAATACGACCCTTTGTTTGATAGCGACACCTATCCTTTGATTCAGACCTAATGCGACTCTTTGCTTGGTAGCTACACCTATCCATTATTTCAGACCTAATGCGACCCTTTGCTTGGTAGCTACACATATCCATTGATTCAGACCTAATGCGACCCTTTGTTTGGTAGCAACATATATCCATTGATTCAGACCTAATGCGACCATTTGTTTGTTAGCTACATCTATCCATTAATGCAGATCTAATGCGACCCTTTGTTTGGTAGCTACACCTATCCATTGATTCAGACCTAATGCGACCCTTTGTTTGGTAGCTACACCTATCCATTGATTCAGACCTAATGCCACCCTTTGTTTGGTAGCTACACCTATCCATTGATTCAGACCTAATGCCACCCTTTGTTTGGTAGCTACACCTATCCATTAATTCAGATCTAAAGCTACCCTTTGTTTGGTAGCTACACCTATCCATTGATTCAGACCTAATGCCACCCTTTGATTGGTAGCTACACCTATCCATTGATTCAGACCTAATGCGACGCTTTGTTTGGTAGCTACACCTATCCATTGATTCAGACCTAATGCGACCCTTTGTTTGGTAGCTACACCTATCCATTGATTCAGACCTAATGCGACCCTTTGTTTGGTAGCTACACCTATCCATTGATTCAGACTTAATGCGACCCTTTGTTTGGTAGCTACACCTATCCATTGATTCAGACCTAATGCGACCCTTTGTTGGTAGCTACACCTATCCATTGATTCAGACCTAATGCCACCCTTTGTTTGGTAGCTACACCTATCCATTGATTCAGACCTAATGCCACCCTTTGTTTGGTAACTACACCTATCCATTGATTCAGACCTAATGCGACCCTTTGTTTGTTAGCTACACCTATCCATTGATTCAGACCTAATGCCACCCTTTGTTTGGTAGCTACACCTATCCATTGATTCAGACCTAAAGCGACCCTTTGTTTGGTAGCTATACCTATCCATTAATTCAGACCTAAAGCTACCCTTTGTTTGGTAGCTACACCTATCCATTGATTCAGACCTAATGCCACCCTTTGTTTGGTAGCTACACCTATCCATTGATTCAGACCTAATGCGACCCTTTGTTTGGTAGCTACACCTATCCATTGATTCAGACCTAATGCCACCCTTTGTTTGGTAGCTACACCTATCCATTGATTCAGACCTAATGCCACCCTTTATTTGGTAGCTACACCTATCCATTAATTCAGACTTAAAGCTACCCTTTGTTTGGTAGCTACACCTATCCATTGATTCAGACCTAATGCCACCCTTTGTTTGGTAGCTACACCTATCCATTGATTCAGACCTAATGCGACCCTTTGTTTGGTAGCTACACCTATCCATTGATTCAGACCTAATGCCACCCTTTGTTTGGTAGCTACACCTATCCATTGATTCAGACCTAATGCCACCCTTTGCTTGGTAGCTACACCTATCCATTGATTCAGACCTAATGCGACCATTTTCTTGGTAGCTACACCTATCCATTAATTCAGACCTAAAGCTACCCTTTGTTTGGTAGCTACACCTATCCATTGATTCAGACCTAATGCAACCCTTTGTTTGGTAGCTACACCTATCCATTAATTCAGACCTAAATCTACCCTTTGTTTGGTAGCTACATCTATCCATTGATTCAGACCTAATGCCACCCTTTGTTTGGTAGCTACACCTATCCATTGATTCAGACCTAATGCGACCATTTGCTTGGTAGCTACACCTATCCATTGATTCAGACCTAATGCGACCCTTTGTTTGGTAGCTACACCTATCCATTGATACAGACCTAATGCGACCCTTTGTTTGGTAGCTACACCTATCCATTGATTCAGACTTAATGCGACCCTTTGTTTGGTAGCTACACCTATCCATTGATTCAGACCTAATGCCACCCTTTGTTTGGTAACTACACCTATCCATTGATTCAGACCTAATACGACCCTTTGCTTGATAGCGACACCTATCCTTTGATTCAGACCTAATGCGACTCTTTGCTTGGTAGCTACACCTATCCATTATTTCAGACCTAATGCGACCCTTTGCTTGGTAGCTACACATATCCATTGATTCAGACCTAATGCGACCCTTTGTTTGGTAGCAACATATATCCATTGATTCAGACCTAATGCGACCATTTGTTTGTTAGCTACATCTATCCATTAATGCAGATCTAATGCGACCCTTTGTTTGGTAGCTACACCTATCCATTGATTCAGACCTAATGCGACCCTTTGTTTGGTAGCTACACCTATCCATTGATTCAGACCTAATGCCACCCTTTGTTTGGTAGCTACACCTATCCATTGATTCAGACCTAATGCCACCCTTTGTTTGGTAGCTACACCTATCCATTAATTCAGATCTAAAGCTACCCTTTGTTTGGTAGCTACACCTATCCATTGATTCAGACCTAATGCCACCCTTTGATTGGTAGCTACACCTATCCATTGATTCAGACCTAATGCGACGCTTTGTTTGGTAGCTACACCTATCCATTGATTCAGACCTAATGCGACCCTTTGTTTGGTAGCTACACCTATCCATTGATTCAGACCTAATGCGACCCTTTGTTTGGTAGCTACACCTATCCATTGATTCAGACTTAATGCGACCCTTTGTTTGGTAGCTACACCTATCCATTGATTCAGACCTAATGCGACCCTTTGTTGGTAGCTACACCTATCCATTGATTCAGACCTAATGCCACCCTTTGTTTGGTAGCTACACCTATCCATTGATTCAGACCTAATGCCACCCTTTGTTTGGTAACTACACCTATCCATTGATTCAGACCTAATGCGACCCTTTGTTTGTTAGCTACACCTATCCATTGATTCAGACCTAATGCCACCCTTTGTTTGGTAGCTACACCTATCCATTGATTCAGACCTAAAGCGACCCTTTGTTTGGTAGCTATACCTATCCATTAATTCAGACCTAAAGCTACCCTTTGTTTGGTAGCTACACCTATCCATTGATTCAGACCTAATGCCACCCTTTGTTTGGTAGCTACACCTATCCATTGATTCAGACCTAATGCCACCCTTTGTTTGTTAGCTACACCTATCCATTGATTCAGACCTAATGCGACCCTTTGTTTGGTAGCTACACCTATCCATTGATTCAGACCTAATGCCATCCTTTGTTTGGTAGCTACACCTATCCATTAATTCAGACCTAATGCGACCCTTTGTTTGGTAGCTACACCTATCCATTGATTCAGACCTAATGCGACCCTTTGTTTGGTAGCTACACCTATCCATTGATTCAGACCTAATGCCACCCTTTGTTTGGTAGCTACACCTATCCATTGATTCAGACCTAATGCCACCCTTTATTTGGTAGCTACACCTATCCATTAATTCAGACCTAAAGCTACCCTTTGTTTGGTAGCTACACCTATCCATTGATTCAGACCTAATGCCACCCTTTGTTTGGTAGCTACACCTATCCATTGATTCAGACCTAATCCGACCCTTTGTTTGGTAGCTACACCTATCCATTGATTCAGACCTAATGCCATCCTTTGTTTGGTAGCTACACCTATCCATTGATTCAGACCTAATGCCACCCTTTGCTTGGTAGCTACACCTATCCATTGATTCAGACCTAATGCGACCATTTTCTTGGTAGCTACACCTATCCATTAATTCAGACCTAAAGCTACCCTTTGTTTGGTAGCTACACCTATCCATTGATTCAGACCTAATGCAACCCTTTGTTTGGTAGCTACACCTATCCATTAATTCAGACCTAAATCTACCCTTTGTTTGGTAGCTACACCTATCCATTGATTCAGACCTAATGCGACCATTTGCTTGGTAGCTACACATATCCATTGATTCAGACCTAATGCGACCCTTTGTTTGGTAGCTACACCTATCCATTGATACAGACCTAATGCGACCCTTTGTTTGGTAGCTACACCTATCCATTGATTCAGACTTAATGCGACCCTTTGTTTGGTAGCTACACCTATCCATTGATTCAGACCTAATGCCACCCTTTGTTTGGTAACTACACCTATCCATTGATTCAGACCTAATACGACCCTTTGTTTGATAGCGACACCTATCCTTTGATTCAGACCTAATGCGACTCTTTGCTTGGTAGCTACACCTATCCATTATTTCAGACCTAATGCGACCCTTTGCTTGGTAGCTACACATATCCATTGATTCAGACCTAATGCGACCCTTTGTTTGGTAGCAACATATATCCATTGATTCAGACCTAATGCGACCATTTGTTTGTTAGCTACATCTATCCATTAATGCAGATCTAATGCGACCCTTTGTTTGGTAGCTACACCTATCCATTGATTCAGACCTAATGCGACCCTTTGTTTGGTAGCTACACCTATCCATTGATTCAGACCTAATGCCACCCTTTGTTTGGTAGCTACACCTATCCATTGATTCAGACCTAATGCCACCCTTTGTTTGGTAGCTACACCTATCCATTAATTCAGATCTAAAGCTACCCTTTGTTTGGTAGCTACACCTATCCATTGATTCAGACCTAATGCCACCCTTTGATTGGTAGCTACACCTATCCATTGATTCAGACCTAATGCGACGCTTTGTTTGGTAGCTACACCTATCCATTGATTCAGACCTAATGCGACCCTTTGTTTGGTAGCTACACCTATCCATTGATTCAGACCTAATGCGACCCTTTGTTTGGTAGCTACACCTATCCATTGATTCAGACTTAATGCGACCCTTTGTTTGGTAGCTACACCTATCCATTGATTCAGACCTAATGCGACCCTTTGTTGGTAGCTACACCTATCCATTGATTCAGACCTAATGCCACCCTTTGTTTGGTAGCTACACCTATCCATTGATTCAGACCTAATGCCACCCTTTGTTTGGTAACTACACCTATCCATTGATTCAGACCTAATGCGACCCTTTGTTTGTTAGCTACACCTATCCATTGATTCAGACCTAATGCGACCCTTTGTTTGGTAGCTACACCTATCCATTGATTCAGACCTAATGCGACCCATTGTTTGGTAACTACACCTATCCATTGATTCAGACCTAATGTGACCCTTTGTTTGGTAGCTACACCTATCCATTTATTCAGACCTAATGCGACCCTTTGTTTGGTAGCTACACCTATCCATTGATTCAGACCTAATGCGACCCTTTGTTTGTTAGCTACACCTATCCATTGATTCAGACCTAATGCGACCCTTTGTTTGGTAGCTACACCTATCCATTAATTCAGACCTAAAGCTACCCTTTGTTTGGTAGCTACACCTATCCATTGATTCAGACCTAATGCAACCATTTGTTTGGTAGCTACACCTATCCATTAATTCAGACCTAAATCTACCCTTTGTTTGGTAGCTACATCTATCCATTGATTCAGACCTAATGCCACCCTTTGTTTGGTAGCTACACCTATCCATTGATTCAGACCTAATGCGACCATTTGCTTGGTAGCTACACCTATCCATTGATTCAGACCTAATGCGACCCTTTGTTTGGTAGCTACACCTATCCATTGATACAGACCTAATGCGACCCTTTGTTTGGTAGCTACACCTATCCATTGATTCAGACTTAATGCGATCCTTTGTTTGGTAGCTACACCTATCCATTGATTCAGACCTAATACGACCCTTTGTTTGATAGCGACACCTATCCTTTGATTCAGACCTAATGCGACTCTTTGCTTGGTAGCTACACCTATCCATTATTTCAGACCTAATGCGACCCTTTGCTTGGTAGCTACACATATCCATTGATTCAGACCTAATGCGACCCTTTGTTTGGTAGCAACATATATCCATTGATTCAGACCTAATGCGACCATTTGTTTGTTAGCTACATCTATCCATTAATGCAGATCTAATGCGACCCTTTGTTTGGTAGCTACACCTATCCATTGATTCAGACCTAATGCGACCCTTTGTTTGGTAGCTACACCTATCCATTGATTCAGACCTAATGCCACCCTTTGTTTGGTAGCTACACCTATCCATTGATTCAGACCTAATGCCACCCTTTGTTTGGTAGCTACACCTATCCATTAATTCAGATCTAAAGCTACCCTTTGTTTGGTAGCTACACCTATCCATTGATTCAGACCTAATGCCACCCTTTGATTGGTAGCTACACCTATCCATTGATTCAGACCTAATGCGACGCTTTGTTTGGTAGCTACACCTATCCATTGATTCAGACCTAATGCGACCCTTTGTTTGGTAGCTACACCTATCCATTGATTCAGACCTAATGCGACCCTTTGTTTGGTAGCTACACCTATCCATTGATTCAGACTTAATGCGACCCTTTGTTTGGTAGCTACACCTATCCATTGATTCAGACCTAATGCGACCCTTTGTTGGTAGCTACACCTATCCATTGATTCAGACCTAATGCCACCCTTTGTTTGGTAGCTACACCTATCCATTGATTCAGACCTAATGCCACCCTTTGTTTGGTAACTACACCTATCCATTGATTCAGACCTAATGCGACCCTTTGTTTGTTAGCTACACCTATCCATTGATTCAGACCTAATGCGACCCTTTGTTTGGTAGCTACACCTATCCATTGATTCAGACCTAATGCGACCCATTGTTTGGTAACTACACCTATCCATTGATTCAGACCTAATGTGACCCTTTGTTTGGTAGCTACACCTATCCATTGATTCAGACCTAATGCGACCCTTTGTTTGGTAGCTACACCTATCCATTGATTCAGACCTAATGCCACCCTTTGTTTGGTAGCTACACCTATCCATTAATTCAGATCTAAAGCTACCCTTTGTTTGGTAGCTACACCTATCCATTGATTCAGACCTAATGCCACCCTTTGATTGGTAGCTACACCTATCCATTGATTCAGACCTAATGCGACGCTTTGTTTGGTAGCTACACCTATCCATTGATTCAGACCTAATGCGACCCTTTGTTTGGTAGCTACACCTATCCATTGATTCAGACCTAATGCGACCCTTTGTTTGGTAGCTACACCTATCCATTGATTCAGACTTAATGCGACCCTTTGTTTGGTAGCTACACCTATCCATTGATTCAGACCTAATGCGACCCTTTGTTGGTAGCTACACCTATCCATTGATTCAGACCTAATGCCACCCTTTGTTTGGTAGCTACACCTATCCATTGATTCAGACCTAATGCCACCCTTTGTTTGGTAACTACACCTATCCATTGATTCAGACCTAATGCGACCCTTTGTTTGTTAGCTACACCTATCCATTGATTCAGACCTAATGCGACCCTTTGTTTGGTAGCTACACCTATCCATTGATTCAGACCTAATGCGACCCATTGTTTGGTAACTACACCTATCCATTGATTCAGACCTAATGTGACCCTTTGTTTGGTAGCTACACCTATCCATTGATTCAGACCTAATGCGACCCTTTGTTTGGTAGCTACACCTATCCATTGATTCAGACCTAATGCGACCCTTTGTTTGTTAGCTACACCTATCCATTGATTCAGACCTAATGCGACCCTTTGTTTGGTAGCTACACCTATCCATTGATTCAGACCTAATGCCACCCTTTGTTTGGTAGCTACACCTATCCATTGATTCAGACCTAATGCCATCCTTTGTTTGGTAGCTATACCTATCCATTAATTCAGACCTAATGCGACCCTTTGTTTGGTAGCTACACCTATCCATTGATTCAGACCTAATGCCACCCTTTGTTTGGTAGCTACACCTATCCATTGATTCAGACCTAATGCCACCCTTTGTTTGGTAGCTACACCTATCCATTGATTCAGACCTAATGCCACCCTTTGTTTGGTAGCTATACATATCCATTAATTCAGACCTAATGCGATCCTTTGTTTGGTAGCTACACATATCCATTGATTCAGACCTAATGCCATCCTTTGTTTGGTAGCTACACCTATCCATTGATTCCTACCTAATGCCACCCTTTGTTTGGTAGCTACACCTATCCATTGATTCAGACCTAATGCCACCCTTTGTTTGGTAGCTACACCTATCCATTGATTCAGACCTAATGCCACCCTTTGTTTGGTAGCTACACCTATCCATTGATTCAGACCTAATGCCACCCTTTGTTTGGTAGCTACACCTATCCATTAATTCAGACCTAATGCGACTCTTTGCTTGGTAGCTACACCTATCCATTGTTTCAGACCTAATGCGACCCTTTGCTTGGTAGCTACACCTATCCATTGATTCAGACCTAATGCGATCCTTTGTTTGGTAGCTACACCTATCCATTGATTCAGACCTAATGCGACCCTTTGTTTGGTAGCTACACCTATCCATTGATTCAGACCTAATGCGACCCTTTGTTTGTTAGCTACAACTATCCATTGATTCAGACCTAATGCCACCCTTTGTTTGGTAGCTACACCTATCCATTGATTTAGACCTAATGCCATCCTTTGTTTGGTAGCTACACCTATCCATTAATTCAGACCTAATGCCACCCTTTGTTTGGTAGCTACACCTATCCATTGATTCAGACCTAATGCGACCCTTTGTTTGGTAGCTACACCTATCCATTGATTCAGACCTAATGCCACCCTTTGTTTGGTAGCTACACCTATCCATTGATTCAGACCTAATGCCACCCTTTGTTTGGTATCTACACCTATCCATTAATTCAGACCTAAAGCTACCCTTTGTTTGGTAGCTACACCTATCCATTGATTCAGACCTAATGCCACCCTTTGTTTGGTAGCTACACCTATCAATTGATTCAGACCTAATGCGACCCTTTGCTTGGTAGCTACACCTATCCATTGATTCAGACCTAATGCGACCCTTTGTTTGGTAGCTACACTTATCCATTGATTCAGACCTAATGCGACCCTTTGTTTGGTAGCTACACCTATCCATTGATTCAGACCTAATGCGACCCTTTGTTTGGTAGCTACACCTATCCATTGATTCAGATTTAATGCGACCCTTTGTTTGGTAGCTACACCTATCCATTGATTCAGACCTAATGCCACCCTTTGTTTGGTAACTACACCTATCCATTGATTCAGACCTAATGTGACCCTTTGTTTGGTAGCTACACCTATCCATTGATTCAGACCTAATGCGACCCTTTGTTTGTTAGCTACACCTATCCATTGATTCAGACCTAATACGACCCTTTATTTGGTAGCTACACTTATCCATTGATTCAGACCTAATGCCACCCTTTGTTTGGTAGCTACACCTATCCATTGATTCAGACCTAATGCCATCCTTTGTTTGGTAGCTATACCTATCCATTAATTCAGACCTAATGCGACCCTTTGTTTGGTAGCTACACCTATCCATTGATTCAGACCTAATGCCACCCTTTTTTTGTTAGCTACACCTATCCATTGATTCAGACCTAATGCCACCCTTTGTTTGTTTGCTACACCTATCCATTGATTCAGACCTAATGCCACCCTTTATTTGGTAGCTACACCTATCCATTGATTCAGACCTAAAGTTACCCTTTGTTTGGTAGCTACACCTATCCATTGATTCAGACCTAATTCCACCCTTTGTTTGGTAGCTACACCTATCCATTGATTCAGACCTAATGCGACCCTTTGTTTGTTAGCTACACCTATCCATTGATTCAGACCTAATGCGACCCTTTGTTTGGTAGCTACACCTATCCATTGATTCAGACCTAATGCCACCCTTTGTTTGGTAACTACACCTATCCATTGATTCAGACATAATGTGACCCTTTGTTTGGCAGCTACACCTATCCTTTGATTCAGATCGAATGCGACTCTTTGCTTGGTAGCTACACCTATCCATTGTTTCAGACCTAATGCGACCCTTTGTTTGGTAGCTACACCTATCCATTGATTCAGACCTAATGCCACCCTTTGTTTGTTAGCTACACCTATCCATTGATTCAGACCTAATGCGACCCTTTGTTTGGTAGCTACACCTATCCATTGATTCAGACCTAAAGCTACCCTTTGTTTGGTAGCTACACCTATCCATTGATTCAGACCTAATGCCACCCTTTGTTTGGTAGCTACACCTATCCATTGATTCAGACCTTATGCCACCCTTTGTTTGTTAGCTACACCTATCCATTGATTCAGACCTAATGCGACCCTTTGTTTGGTAGCTACACCTATCAATTGATTCAGACCTAATGCCATCCTTTGTTTGGTAGCTACACCTATCCATTAATTCAGACCTAATGCGACCCTTTGTTTGGTAGCTACACCTATCCATTGATTCAGACCTAATGCGACCCTTTGTTTGGTAGCTACACCTATCCATTGATTCAGACCTAATGCCACCCTTTGTTTGGTAGCTACACCTATCCATTGATTCAGACCTAATGCCACCCTTTATTTGGTAGCTACACCTATCCATTAATTCAGACCTAAAGCTACCCTTTGTTTGGTAGCTACACCTTTCCATTGATTCAGACCTAATGCCACCCTTTGTTTGGTAGCTACACCTATCCATTGATTCAGACCTAATGCCACCCTTTGTTTGGTAGCTACACCTATCCATTGATTCAGACCTAATGCCACCCTTTGCTTGGTAGCTACACCTATCCATTGATTCAGACCTAATGCGACCATTTTCTTGGTAGCTACACCTATCCATTAATTCAGACCTAAAGCTACCCTTTGTTTGGTAGCTACACCTATCCATTGATTCAGACCTAATGCAACCCTTTGTTTGGTAGCTACACCTATCCATTAATTCAGACCTAAATCTACCCTTTGTTTGGTAGCTACATCTATCCATTGATTCAGACCTAATGCCACCCTTTGTTTGGTAGCTACACCTATCCATTGATTCAGACCTAATGCGACCATTTGCTTGGTAGCTACACCTATCCATTGATTCAGACCTAATGCGACCCTTTGTTTGGTAGCTACACCTATCCATTGATACAGACCTAATGCGACCCTTTGTTTGGTAGCTACACCTATCCATTGATTCAGACTTAATGCGACCCTTTGTTTGGTAGCTACACCTATCCATTGATTCAGACCTAATGCCACCCTTTGTTTGGTAACTACACCTATCCATTGATTCAGACCTAATACGACCCTTTGTTTGATAGCGACACCTATCCTTTGATTCAGACCTAATGCGACTCTTTGCTTGGTAGCTACACCTATCCATTATTTCAGACCTAATGCGACCCTTTGCTTGGTAGCTACACATATCCATTGATTCAGACCTAATGCGACCCTTTGTTTGGTAGCAACATATATCCATTGATTCAGACCTAATGCGACCATTTGTTTGTTAGCTACATCTATCCATTAATGCAGATCTAATGCGACCCTTTGTTTGGTAGCTACACCTATCCATTGATTCAGACCTAATGCGACCCTTTGTTTGGTAGCTACACTTATCCATTGATTCAGACCTAATGCCACCCTTTGTTTGGTAGCTACACCTATCCATTGATTCAGACCTAATGCCACCCTTTGTTTGGTAGCTACACCTATCCATTAATTCAGATCTAAAGCTACCCTTTGTTTGGTAGCTACACCTATCCATTGATTCAGACCTAATGCCACCCTTTGATTGGTAGCTACACCTATCCATTGATTCAGACCTAATGCGACGCTTTGTTTGGTAGCTACACCTATCCATTGATTCAGACCTAATGCGACCCTTTGTTTGGTAGCTACACCTATCCATTGATTCAGACCTAATGCGACCCTTTGTTTGGTAGCTACACCTATCCATTGATTCAGACTTAATGCGACCCTTTGTTTGGTAGCTACACCTATCCATTGATTCAGACCTAATGCGACCCTTTGTTGGTAGCTACACCTATCCATTGATTCAGACCTAATGCCACCCTTTGTTTGGTAGCTACACCTATCCATTGATTCAGACCTAATGCCACCCTTTGTTTGGTAACTACACCTATCCATTGATTCAGACCTAATGCGACCCTTTGTTTGTTAGCTACACCTATCCATTGATTCAGACCTAATGCGACCCTTTGTTTGGTAGCTACACCTATCCATTGATTCAGACCTAATGCGATCCTTTGTTTGGTAGCTACACATATCCATTGATTCAGACCTAATGCCATCCTTTGTTTGGTAGCTACACCTATCCATTGATTCAGACCTAATGCCACCCTTTGTTTGGTAGCTACACCTATCCATTGATTCAGACCTAATGCCACCCTTTGTTTGGTAGCTACACCTATCCATTGATTCAGACCTAATGCGACCCTTTGTTTGGTAGCTACACCTATCCATTGATTCAGACCTAATGCCACCCTTTGTTTGGTAGCTACACCTATCCATTAATTCAGACCTAATGCGACCCTTTGTTTGGTAGCTACACATATCCATTGATTCAGACCTAATGCCATCCTTTGCTTGGTAGCTACACCTATCCATTGATTCAGACCTAATGCCACACTTTGCTTGGTAGCTACACCTATCCATTGATTCAGACCTAATGCCACCCTTTGTTTGGTAGCTACACCTATCCATTGATTCAGACCTAATGCCACCCTTTGTTGGTAGCTACACCTATCCATTGATTCAGACTTAATGCCACCCTTTGCTTGGTAGCTACACCTATCCATTGATTCAGACCTAATGCGACCCTTTGTTTGGTAGCTACACCTATCCATTGATTCAGACTTAATGCGACCCTTTGTTTGGTAGCTACACCTATCCATTGATTCAGACCTAATGCGACCCTTTGTTTGGTAGCTACACCTATCCATTGATTCAGACCTAATGCCACCCTGTGTTTGGTAGCTACACCTATCCATTGATTCAGACCTAATGCGACCCTTTGTTTGGTAGCTACACCTATCCATTGATTCAGATCTAATGCGACCCTTTGTTTGGTAGCTACACCTATCCATTGATTCAGATCTAATGCGACCCTTTGTTTGGTAGCTACACCTATCCATTGATTCAGACCTAATGCCAACCTTTGTTTGGTAGCTACACCTATCCATTGATTCAGACCTAATGCCACCCTTTGTTTGGTAGCTACATCTATCCATTGATTCAGACCTAATGCGACCCTTTGTTTGGTAGCTACACCTATCCATTGATTCAGATCTAATGCGACCCTTTGTTTGGTAGCTACACCTATCCATTGATTCAGACCTAATGCGACCCTTTGTTTGGTAGCTACACCTATCCATTGATTCAGACATAATGCGATCCTTTGTTTGGTAGCTACATATATCCATTAGAAACTTCGAATTGAAAGCAACACATATATTGCCGAGCTATAATTTACTATGATCAGACTTCTTAGCCATGATATTGTATTACAATGTTTATGATGACATCTGATAAACTTACCATTGAATCCTCTATAGTTCTGTCAAATTTGTTTCACCTTATCTTAACAAGAATCAAATCCTCGCCATTAATGTAAATGATGAACTTGATAGCAGACAGTCCCGTGAAGTAAAAGGCATGACCTTTTATTACAAAGATCGATAACTCTTATATTTGGTTAATATAGTTAAATTGATAAAAAATATTTCAAATAAAAGTTGTTAATGACATTTTAGACTAGATGTAGATAATAGTTATCTACTACAAGAATCAATACAATTCTTATATACGTTTCTAGTTCAACATGCTATGTAAATGAACACATTTTTGTTTTTAATTTGATGACGAAAGCAGACAAAAGTTTTGAATAAATTAAACAGAATTAAGAAACATGAACTAAGAAAGACTAGATAGCGTACATTGTATATTAGTTTAACGTATTCCGGTTTTTATTACCGATCCCCTTTGCAAGTATTGAAATAATTTAACCCGTCACTTTTTACTGAAGTGCCTGTACCAATCCCGAAAAGTGAGCGGTCATGTAAATGTGTGTAAAGAACATCTATCTTCCCTCTGTTGCTACGATTAATCGAATACATTTTAGGACTGTTCTGATCGTGTGGAAACGTTTCGATTTTTTCACTACGGCGATGGATGGTCAAATCATTTCAGAAAGAATTCCGATTGACTATACTAATAAAACATCATGAATCTGGCTCTACTAATTATACATAGTTTCCTTATTAAAATCGTAGATATCAAATATAGTGGTGACTTAATGTATTATATTATACCGGTATTATGTTGTGTATCCATTATTCCATGGCGTATTTAATTAGTTGATATAGTAAACAACAAAATATAAAAACAAGGAATCATAAGAATTTACTTGTTGATAGTCATGCAGGGGCGGATCCAAGTTTTCAAGTAAGGGGGGGGGGGGGGAGCACTTAAACAAATTGCGCCGAGTGGAGGAAGGCGCGAAAATTGTTGGTGTATTTCGTGTGAAAAATCACGATTTTACGCCAATTAATCTTATTTTTTTCCAATTTTAGGGGGACGCGCGCCGGGTGCACCCCCCCCCCCCCTCCCAACTGGATCCGCCCCTGCCATGTAGGTGTAGGGTAATGATTTTACATATTAGTAGAAGGTCTCTTTTCTTATTTACGTTATTTATGTTTGTTTGTGTATAGTAATGTCCAACACCTATTGCACTGTGTCTTTTGTTTTGTTTGTATTCGTCTTGTGTACCCAATGTTACCAGTTTTTCTGGATTGTTCATATTTTATTGCCACTTCGGTTTTCTCTAGTGTTTACTTGAGAATTAATTCAAGTAAACTATAGCTTACACGTAGTTTGTACATAGATAATTAAAGTTTAAGATACCAAAAGATGTTATCAGAATCCGTAAATCGAAGGACAGCCAACACAAGGGTCAAAAAAACTTTTAAAAATGTCTTCTGACTTATTTTACTGAGTCATTAGTACCTTTGATCCATTACTAAAATGTCTCTAGAGTGGATTTACTAAAATGTCTCTAGAGTGGATTTACTAAAATGTGTCTAGAGTGGATTTACTAAAATGTGTCTAGAGTGGATTTACTAAAATGTCTCTAGAGTGGATTTACTAAAATGTGTCTAGAGTGGATTTACTAAAATGTGTCTAGAGTGGATTTACTAAAATGTCTCTAGAGTGGATTTACTAAAATGTGTCTAGAGTGGATTTACTAAAATGTCTCTAGAGTGGATTTACTAAAATATGTCTAGATTGGATTTACCAAAATGTCTCTAGAGTGGATTTACTAAAATGTGTCTAGAGTGGATTTACTAAAATGTGTCTAGAGTGGATTTACTAAAATGTGTCTAGAGTGGATTTACTAAAATGTCTCTAGAGTGGATTTACTAAAATGTGTCTAGAGTGGATTTACTAAAATGTGCATAGAGTGGATTTACTAAAATGTCTCTAGAGTGGATTTACTAAAATGTCTCTAGAGTGGATTTACTAAAATATGTCTAGATTGGATTTACCAAAATGTCTCTAGAGTGGATTTACCAAAATGTCTCTAGAGTGGATTTACTAAAAATGTCTCTAGAGTGGATTTACTAAAATGTCTCTAGAGTGGATTTACTAAAATGTCTCTAGAGTGGATTTACTAAAATATCTCTAGAGTGGATTTACTAAAATGTCTCTAGAGTGGATTTACTAAAATGTCTCTAGAGTGGATTTACTAAAATGTCTCTAGAGTGGAATTAACAAAACCTTGCAAAAGCAAAAAACCAGCCATGTATAAGTACATCTCCATTATCACTTCTTTTGTGCTTGTTTGTTTTTGTTTATGTATTCTTTTTTTTTCTTTTTTTTTCTTTGTTTGTTACCTTTGTCAGTTTACCCCTTTTTTTAATTCACAATTGATTCCTATAGCGAATTGATGATTGAAGCCCTCAGCATTCTGGGTAGTTGTCAGCAAACATTGGCACCTGAGGTGTGTAAAGTGGCTCGAACCTCCGTTAGTGGTAATTAACCTGTCATCAGATTAGGTACTTATTCCGTTCATTATGTCGACCTTATTTATACCGTTCGAGTGCTCTCTGATGGTTTCCAATACTTCAATCTACACATACCTACCAATTGTCTACATTGTTGTTATGTCTATAAATAATTTAGTATGTTTTGTTACATTTTTTGATCAGTTATTGGTAATTAATTATTGATAACCGATAATTAGCCTATTATTGGTAATTAATTATTTATTACAGGTATTTAACCTATTATTGGTAATTAATTATTTATTACAGGTAATTAATTTATCTCTACAGTATCAATCAATTACAGATTTAATCATAGATTTAACAGAATAACATCTTACTACTGTAAACAATACAGACCGAAACGTACCTTTATAAGTTCAGTGCTATGATTTAAAATTAAAAAAAGAGAATATTGTAATAAAAAAAAAAGACAAGCAAACTAAATAAAGAAAAATAAAAACAGAAGTTCATGATCTATTCAATATTTTTTAAATGATGATTTTTGCAAATTTGAGTTATATCCGAAATAATCAAATTTAATGAAGAAATAAATGCCGTCAGTATTTCAGTTTCTGGTCACTAAGATGAATTTTGATTTTAATCGATTGTTTGGCTGAAGAGCAACTTTATATCCTAATTATATGTCTTTACGTTCAGAGTTCCGTGTTGTGATGTCCGCTACAATTTTCGTACAAAAACGATGTTCGATTCGTTTTTTCCTTCAGTTGTTTGTAGGTGGGTGTAGGTGGGCGCATGTTTTATTTACGTTATATGTGTTTGATTGCACATATTGGTGTCCAATACACATTGTGTTGAGTTTTTGTTTTATTTTTCTTCGTCCTGTGTGTCCTATGCCTCTGGATTGTACATTTTGATTGCCCCTTCGGTATTCTCCAACCTCTGGGTTGTACATTTTGATTGCCCCTTCGGTATTCTCCAACCTCTGGATTGTACATTTTGATTGCTCCTTCGGTATTCTCCAACCTCTGGGTTGTACATTTTGATTGCCCCTTCGGTATTCTCCAACCTCTGGGTTTTACATTTTGATTGCCCCTTCGGTATTCTCCAACCTCTGGGTTGTACATTTTGATTGCCCCTTCGGTATTCTTCAACCTCTGGGTTGTACATTTTGATTGCTTCTTCGGTATTCTCCAACCTCTGGGTTTTACATTTTGATTGCCCCTTCGGTATTCTCTAACCTCTGGCTTGTACATTTTGATTGCCCCTTCGGTATTCTCCAACCTCTGGGTTGTACATTTTGATTGCCCCTTCGGTATTCTCCAACCTTTGGGTTGTACATTTTGATTGCCCCTTCGGTATTCTCCAACCTCTGGGTTGTACATTTTGATTGCCCCTTCGGTATTCTCTAACCTCTGGCTTGTACATTTTGATTGCCCCTTCGGTATTCTCCAACCTCTGGGTTGTACATTTTGATTGCCCCTTCGGTATTCTCCAACCTTTGGGTTGTACATTTTGATTGCCCCTTCGGTATTCTCCAACCTCTGGGTTGTACATTTTGATTGCTTCTTCGGTATTCTCCATCCTCTGGGTTGTACATTTTTATTGTCCCTTCGGTATTCTCCAACCTCTAGGTTGTACATTTTGATTGCCCCTTCGGTATTCTCCAACCTCTGGGTTGTACATTTTGATTGCCCCTTCAGTATTCTCCAACCTTTGGGTTGTACATTTTGATTGCCCCTTCGGTATTCTCCAACCTCTGGGTTGTACATTTTGTTTGCTTCTTCGTTATTCTCCAACCTCTGGGTTGTACATTTTGATTGCCTCTTCGGTATTCTCCAACCTCTGGGTTGTACATTTTGATTGCCCCTTCGGTATTCTCCAACCTCTGGATTGTACATTTTGATTGCCCCTTCAGTATTCTCCAACCTCTGGGTTGTACATTTTGATTGCCCCTTCGGTATTCTCCAACCTCTGGGTTGTACATTTTGTTTGCTTCTTCGTTATTCTCCAACCTCTGGGTTGTACATTTTGATTGCCCCTTCGGTATTCTCCAACCTCTGGGTTGTACATTTTGTTTGCTTCTTCGGTATTCTCCAACCTCTGGATTGTACATTTTGATTGCCTCTTCGGTATTCTCCAACCTCTGGGTTGTACATTTTGATTGCCCCTTCGGTATTCTCCAACCTCTGGATTGTACATTTTGATTGCCCCTTCGGTATTCTGCAACCTCTGGTTTGTACATTTTTATTGCCCCTTCGGTTTTCTCCAACCTCTGGATTGTACATTTCGATTGCCCTATCGGTATTCTCCAACCTCTGGATTGTACATTTTGATTGCCCCTTCGGTATTCTTCAACCTCTGGATTGTACATTTTGATTGACCCTTCGGTATTCTCCAACCTCTGAGATTGTACATCTTGATTGCCCCTTCGGTATTCTCCAACCTCTGGATTGTACATTTTGATTGCCCCTTCGGTATTCTCCAACCTCTGAGATTGTACATTTTGATTGCCCCTTCGGTATTCTCCAACCTCTGAATTGTACATTTTGATTGCCCCTTCGGTATTCTCTAACCTCTGAGATTGTACAATGTGATTGGCCCTTCGGTATTCTCCAACCTTTATTTAATATGTTCTCCGTTTTTGAAGTCAAAAGATATAATTATAATTATGGCTCTGACATTTCGTATGTGGGTTAAAAACAAATGATAACAGACTTATTGCATGCTGGAACCAGATACTCCTTCTTACTCCCATCAATAAAATATGATGAAATATGAACAAATGCTCAGAATTTACAATTAAATCCATGTATAATGACATAAAGAAGGCATTTCAGCTTTAATAATCACGATACTGATATTAAAATAGGAAAAAACAAGAATTGATAATATCATAAAATATAGTTATATTCATCTATTGGGTGGTTACATTTGTAACATGACTTCTGCAGTAAAAACTACTTACATAACAACAATGTCTAAGTATGTTATTAAACAGAGTTATTGGAGATGATTATATAAGTGTTAGAGAAAACTGAAGTAGCAATAAACAAATTGGGCAATCCATAGACACTGACAAGATTTAGAAAATAAGACAAAGACAAAGACAAAAACAAAGACAAAAACAAAGCAAATAAAAAAAAAAAAATAAAAAATATACAAAAAACTAATCTAAATAAAAACAAACGAAAAAAAAAAAAACAAAAAAAAACAAACAAACAAAACCAAAAATAAAACAATGAAACTAAAGAGGAAAGCAACAGAGACCCCATCACAATATTGGTGGTGGACCCTGGTGTTCACTAAAAGTAAGTAGTTCCTGTCTATTATAAAACACCCGATATGTTACTGATATAATCTAGACACACACGTGTCACACCATTATACAAGCACAAACACAAATAATGTAAACAGATCATGACTGCTTCTACAAATAGTCTAGACACACACGTGTCACACCATTATACAAAGATAAATAATGTAAACAGATCATGACTGCTCCTACAAATAGTATAGACACACACGTGTCACACCATTATACAAAGATAAATAATGTAAACAGATCATGACTGCTCCTACAAATAGTCTAGACACACACGTGTCACACCATTATACAAACACAAACACAAATAATGTAAACAGATCATGACTACTTCTACAAATAGTCTAGACACACACGTGTCACACCATTATACAAACACAAATAATGTAAACAGATCATGACTGCTCCTACAAATAGTCTAGACACACACGTGTCACACCATTATACAAAGATAAATAATGTAAACAGATCATGACTGCTCCTACCAATAGTCTAGACACACACGTGTCACACCATTATACAAAGATAAATAATGTAAACAGATCATGACTGTTCCTACAAATAGTATAGACACACACGTGTCACACCATTATACAAAGATAAATAATGTAAACAGATCATGACTGCTCCTACAAATAGTCTAGACACACACGTGTCACACCATTATACAAACACAAACACAAATAATGTAAACAGATCATGACTGCTCCTACAAATAGTATAGACACACACGTGTCACACCATTATACAAAGATAAATAATGTAAACAGATCATGACTGCTCCTACAAATAGTATAGACACACACGTGTCACACCATTATACAAAGATAAATAATGTAAACAGATCATGACTGCTCCTACAAATAGTCTAGACACACACGTGTCACACCATTATACAAACACAAACACAAATAATGTAAACAGATCATGACTACTCCTACAAATAGTCTAGACACACACGTGTCACACCATTATACAAAGATAAATAATGTAAACAGATCATGACTGCTCCTACAAATAGTCTAGAAACACACGTGTCACACCATTATACAAAGATAAATCATGTAAACAGATCATGACTGCTCCTACCAATAGTCTAGACACACACGTGTCACACCATTATACAAACACAAACACAAATAATGTAAACAGATCATGACTACTCCTACAAATAGTCTAGACACACACGTGTCACACCATTATACAAACACAAATAATGTAAACAGATCATGACTGCTCCTACAAATAGTCTAGACACACACGTGTCACACCATTATACAAACACAAACACAAATAATGTAAACAGATCATGACTGCTCCTACAAATAGTCTAGACACACACGTGTCACACCATTATACAAAGATAAACACAAATAATGTAAACAGATCATGACTGCTCCTACAAATAGTCTAGACACACACGTGTCACACCATTATACAAAGATAAACACAAATAATGTAAACAGATCATGACTACTCCTACAAATAGTATAGACACACACGTGTCACACCATTATACAAAGATAAATAATGTAAACAGATCATGACTGCTCCTACAAATAGTCTAGACACACACGTGTCACACCATTATACAAACACAAACACAAATAATGTAAACAGATCATGACTGCTCCTACAGATAGTCTAGACACACACGTGTCACACCATTATACAAAGACAAACACAAATAATGTAAACAGATCATGACTGCTCCTACAAATAGTCTAGACACACACGTGTCACACCATTATACAAACACAAATAATGTAAACAGATCATGACTACTCCTACATATAGTCTAGAAACACACGTGTCACACCATTATACAAACACAAATAATGTAAACAGATCATGACTGCTCCTACAAATAGTCTAGACACACACGTGTCACACCATTATACAAAGATAAACACAAATAATGTAAACAGATCATGACTGCTCCTACAAATAGTCTAGACACACACGTGTCACACCATTATACAAGCACAAACACAAATAATGTAAACAGATCATGACTGCTCCTACAAATAGTCTAGACACACACGTGTCACACCATTATACAAACACAAATAATGTAAACAGATCATGACTGCTCCTACAAATAGTCTAGACACACACGTGTCACACCATTATACAAACACAAACACAAATAATGTAAACAGATCATGACTGCTCCTACAAATAGTCTAGACACACACGTGTCACACCATTATACAAACACAAATAATGTAAACAGATCATGACTGCTCCTACAAATAGTCTAGACACACACGTGTCACACCATTATACAAAGATAAACACAAATAATGTAAACAGATCATGACTACTCCTACAAATAGTCTAGACACACACGTGTCACACCATTATACAAACACAAACACAAATAATGTAAACAGATCATGACTACTCCTACAAATAGTCTAGACACACACGTGTCACACCATTATACAAAGATAAACACAAATAATGTGAACAGATCATGACTGCTCCTACAAATAGTCTAGACACACACGTGTCACACCGTTATACAAAGATAAACACAAATAATGTAAACAGATCATGACTACTCCTACAAATAGTCTAGACACACACGTGTCACACCATTATACAAAGATAAACACAAATAATGTAAACAGATCATGACTACTCCTAAATATAGTCTAGACACACACGTGTCACACCATTATACAAACACAAACACAAATAATGTAAACAGATCATGACTGTTCCTACAAATAGTCTAGACACACACGTGTCACACCATTATACAAAGTTAACACAAATAATGTAAACAGATCATGACTGCTCCTACAAATAGTCTAGACACACACGTGTCACACCATTATACAAAGATAAACACAAATAATGTAAACAGATCATGACTGCTCCTACGAATAGTCTAGACACACACGTGTCACACCATTATACAAAGATAAACACAAATAATGTAAACAGATCATGACTGCTCCCACAAATAGTCTAGACACACACGTGTCACACCATTATACAAACACAAATAATGTAAACAGATCATGACTGCTCCTACAAATAGTCTAGACACACACGTGTCACACCATTATACAAACACAAACACAAATAATGTAAACAGATCATGACTGCTCCTACAAATAGTCTACACACACACGTGTCACACCATTATACAAAGATAAACACAAATAATGTAAACAGATCATGACTACTCCTACAAATAGTCTAGACACACACGTGTCACACCATTATACAAACACAAACACAAATAATGTAAACAGATCATAACTGCTCCTACAAATAGTATAGACATACACGTGTCACACAATTATACAAAGATAAACACAAATAATGTAAACAGATCATGACTGCTCCTACAAATAGTCTAGACACACACGTGTCACACCATTATACAAAGATAAACACAAATAATGTAAACAGATCATGACTGCTCCTACAAATAGTCTAGACACACACGTGTCACACCATTATACAAATACAAATAATGTAAACAGATCATGACTGCTCCTACAAATAGTCTAGACACACACGTGTCACACCATTATACAAAGATAAACACAAATAATGTAAACAGATCATGACTGCTCCTACAAATAGTCTAGACACACACGTGTCACACCATTATACAAAGATAAACACAAATAATGTAAACAGATCATGACTGCTCCTACAAATAGTCTAGACACACACGTGTCACACCATTATACAAACACAAATAATGTAAACAGATCATGACTGCTCCTACAAATAGTCTAGACACACACGTGTCACACCATTATACAAAGATAAACACAAATAATGTAAACAGATCATGACTGCTCCTACAAATAGTCTAGACACACACGTGTCACACCATTATACAAACACAAATAATGTAAACAGATCATGACTGCTCCTACAAATAGTCTAGACACACACGTGTCACACCATTATACAAACACAAACACAAATAATGTAAACAGATCATGACTGCTCCTACAAATAGTATAGACACACATGTGTCACACCATTATACAAACACAAATAATGTAAACAGATCATGACTGCTCCTACAAATAGTCTAGACACACACGTGTCACACCATTATACAAACACAAATAATGTAAACAGATCATGACTGCTCCTACAAATAGTCTAGACACACAAGTGTCACACCATTATACAAACACAAATAATGTAAACAGATCATGACTGCTCCTACAAATAGTCTAGACACACACGTGTCACACCATTATACAAACACAAATAATGTAAACAGATCATGACTGCTCCTACAAATAGTCTAGACACACAAGTGTCACACCATTATACAAACACAAATAATGTAAACAGATCATGACTGCTCCTACAAATAGTCTAGACACACACGTGTCACACCATTATACAAACACAAATAATGTAAACAGATCATGACTGCTCCTACAAATAGTCTAGACACACACGTGTCACACCATTATACAAACACAAATAATGTAAACAGATCATGACTGCTCCTACAAATAGTCTAGACACACACGTGTCACACCATTATACAAACACAAATAATGTAAACAGATCATGACTACTCCTACAAATAGTCTAGACACACACGTGTCACACCATTATACAAACACAAATACTGTAAACAGATCATGACTGCTCCTACAAATAGTGTGTGACTTATAATGAAAGATATTAAACTAAGCAATACGTCAGTTTTTATATATTGTTGTAAAATTTAATTAGGCCTTAGGATACATTTTTCAAAGAGTAAAACAGAAAAAATACCATATTATCTAGAATATCTATACAGTGATATACCATATTATAAAATACGATATTATCTAGAATATCTATACAGTGATATACCATATTATAAAATACGATATTATCTAGAATATCTATACAGTGATATACCATATTATAAAATACGATATTATCTAGAATATCTATACAGTGATATACCATATTATAAAATACGATATTATCTAGAATATCTATACAGTCTTATACCATATTATAAAATACGATATTATCTAGAATATCTATACAGTGATATACCATATTATAAAATACGATATTATCTAGAATATCTATACAGTGATATACCATATTATAAAATACGATATTATCTAGAATATCTATACAGTGATATACCATATTATAAAATACGATATTATCTAGAATATCTATACAGTGATATACAATATTATAAAATACGATATTATCTAGAATATCTATACAGTGATATACCATATTATAAAATACGATATTATCTAGAATATCTATACAGTGATATACCATATTATAAAATACCATATTATCTAGAATATCTATACAGTGATATACCATATTATAAAATACGATATTATCTAGAATATCTATACAGTCTTATACCATATTATAAAATACGATATTATCTAGAATATCTATACAGAGATATACCATATTATAAAATACCATATTATCTAGAATATCTATACAGTGATATACCATATTATAAAATACGATATTATCTAGAATATCTATTCAGTGATATACCATATTATAAAATACGATATTATCTAGAATATCTATACAGAGATATACCATATTATAAAATACGATATTATCTAGAATATCTATACAGTGATATACCATATTATAAAATACGATATTATCTAGAATATCTATACAGTGATATACCATATTATAAAATACCATATTATCTAGAATATCTATACAGTGATATACCATATTATAAAATACCATATTATCTAGAATATCTATACAGTGATATACCATATTATAAAATACCATATTATCTAGAATATCTATACAGTCTTATACCATATTATAAAATACGATATTATCTAGAATATCTATACAGTGATATACCATATTATAAAATACGATATTATCTAGAATATCTATTCAGTGATATACCATATTATAAAATACGATATTATCTAGAATATCTATACAGTGATATACCATATTATAAAATACGATATTATCTAGAATATCTATACAGTGATATACCATATTATAAAATACCATATTATCTAGAATATCTATACAGTCTTATACCATATTATAAAATACGATATTATCTAGAATATCTATACAGTGATATACCATATTATAAAATACGATATTATCTAGAATATCTATTCAGTGATATACCATATTATAAAATACGATATTATCTAGAATATCTATACAGTGATATACCATATTATAAAATACGATATTATCTAGAATATCTATACAGTGATATACCATATTATAAAATACCATATTATCTAGAATATCTATACAGTGATATACCATATTATAAAATACGATATTATCTAGAATATCTATACAGTGATATACCATATTATAAAATACCATATTATCTAGAATATCTATACAGTCTTATACCATATTATAAAATACGATATTATCTAGAATATCTATACAGTGATATACCATATTATAAAATACGATATTATCTAGAATATCTATACAGTGATATACCATATTATAAATACGATATTATCTAGAATATCTATACAGTCTTATACCATATTATAAAATACGATATTATCTAGAATATCTATACAGTGATATACCATATTATAAAATACGATATTATCTAGAATATCTATACAGTGATATACCATATTATAAAATACGATATTATCTAGAATATCTATACAGTGATATACCATATTATAAAATACCATATTATCTAGAATATCTATACAGTGATATACCATATTATAAAATACGATACTATCTAGAATATCTATACAGTGATATACCATATTATAAAATACGATATTATCTAGAATATCTATACAGTGATATACCATATTATAAAATACGATATTATCTAGAATATCTATACAGTGATATACCATATTATAAAATACGATATTATCTAGAATATCTATACAGTGATATACCATATTATAAAATACGATATTATCTAGAATATCTATACAGTGATATACCATATTATAAAATACGATATTATCTAGAATATCTATACAGTGATATACCATATTATAAAATACGATATTATCTAGAATATCTATACAGTGATATACCATATTATAAAATACGATATTATCTAGAATATCTATACAGTGATATACCATATTATAAAATACGATATTATCTAGAATATCTATACAGTGATATACCATATTATAAAATACGATATTATCTAGAATATCTATACAGTGATATACCATATTATAAAATACGATATTATCTAGAATATCTATACAGTGATATACCATATTATAAAATACGATATTATCTAGAATATCTATGCAGTGATATGCCATATTATAAAATACCATATCATCTAGAATATCTATACAGTGATATACGATATTATAAAATACCATATTATCTAGAATATCTATACAGTGATATACCATATTATAAAATACGATATTATCTAGAATATCTATACAGTGATATACCATATTATAAAATACGATATTATCTAGAATATCTATTCAGTGATATACCATATTATAAAATACGATATTATCTAGAATATCTATACAGTGATATACCATATTATAAAATACGATATTATCTAGAATATCTATACAGTGATATACCATATTATAAAATACGATATTATCTAGAATATCTATACAGTGATATACCATATTATAAAATACGATATTATCTAAAATATCTATACAGTGATATACCATATTATAAAATACGATATTATCTAGAATATCTATACAGTGATATACAATATTATAAAATACGATATTATCTAGAATATCTATACAGTGATATACCATATTATAAAATACGATATTATCTAGAATATCTATACAGTGATATACCATATTATAAAATACGATATTATCTAGAATATCTATACAGTGATATACCATATTATAAAATACCATATTATCTAGAATATCTATAGTCTTATACCATATTATAAAATACGATATTATCTAGAATATCTATACAGTGATATACCATATTATAAAATACGATATTATCTAGAATATCTATACAGTGATATACCATATTATAAAATACG
Organism: Bathymodiolus septemdierum; assembly: GCA_963383655.1. Lineage (NCBI taxonomy): Eukaryota > Metazoa > Mollusca > Bivalvia > Mytilida > Modiolidae > Bathymodiolus > Bathymodiolus septemdierum. The sequence continues at coordinate 62,021,102 of OY726527.1, read as the reverse complement.
ATATTATCTAGAATATCTATACAGTGATATACCATATTATAAAATACGATATTATCTAGAATATCTATACAGTGATATACCATATTATAAAATACGATATTATCTAGAATATCTATACAGTGATATACCATATTATAAAATACGATATTATCTAGAATATCTATACAGTGATATACCATATTATAAAATACCATATTATCTAGAATATCTATACAGTGATATACCATATTATTAAATACGATATTATCTAGAATATCTATACAGTGATATACGATATTATAAAATACCATATTATCTAGAATATCTATGCAGTGATATACGATATTATAAAATACCATATTATCTAGAATATCGATACAGTGATATACCATATTATAAAATACGATATTATCTAGAATATCTATACAGTGATATACCATATTATAAAATACGATATTATCTAGAATATCTATACAGTGATATACCATATTATAAAATACGATATTATCTAGAATATCTATACAGTGATATACCATATTATAAAATACCATATCATCTAGAATATCTATACAGTGATATACCATATTATGAAATACGATATTATCTAGAATATCTATACAGTGATATACCATATTATAAAATACGATATTATCTAGAATATCTATTCAGTGATATACCATATTATAAAATACGATATTATCTAGAATATCTATACAGTGATATACCATATTATAAAATACGATATTATCTAGAATATCTATACAGTGATATACCATATTATAAAATACGATATTATCTAGAATATCTATACAGTGATATACCATATTATAAAATACCATATTATCTAGAATATCTATACAGTGATATACCATATTATCTAGAATATCTATACAGTGATATACCATATTATAATATACGATATTATCTAGAATATCTATACAGTGATATACCATATTATAAAATACGATATTATCTAGAATATCTATACAGTGATATACCATATTATAAAATACGATATTATCTAGAATATCTATACAGTGATATACCATATTATAAAATACGATATTATCTAGAATATCTATACAGTGATATACCATATTATAAAATACGATATTATCTAGAATATCTATACAGTGATATACCATATTATAAAATACGATATTATCTAGAATATCTATACAGTGATATACCATATTATAAAATACGATATTATCTAGAATATCTATACAGTGATATACCATATTATAAAATACGATATTATCTAGAATATCTATACAGTGATATACCATATTATAAAATACCATATTATCTAGAATATCTATACAGTGATATACCATATTATCTAGAATATCTATACAGTGATATACCATATTATAAAATACGATATTATCTAGAATATCTATACAGTCATATACCATATTATAAAATACCATATTATCTAGAATATCTATACAGTGATATACCATATTATCTAGAATATCTATACAGTGATATACCTTTACTGTAGATGAAACAGACCAACCTTCAAATATTTCCTTCGACACATCGACAACGAGCAATATGTACGTTCGTACATGAACTAAACAGCTGATTGTATCTTTAAAGATATAGTTATTGTTCTTAATGGCTATTACAAGTCTATGATCTTTACAATATTGTTATTATCACTGTTCTGTGTTATTGATTTTACCATCTTTGATTCTTTTCTTCATCTTGTTTTGTCAATTACAAACTTACGTTAATATATTTTCCGTTTTGCTTTATTTACTTAGGGACCGACCGTTTAACTTGCAGGGGGGGGGGGGGGGGGGGTTATTTTGTTTTTGTTTCGTTTAGATTTTTTTTTCGGACAACACGAGAGTTAGAATATTTTTTCTTTTTTCCAGAATGTAACATTAGGTTATATGACAAAAACTCTGAATCAGATTAAATTTTTATTCTCCACCAAAATCAGAATATTTTTTTCAGTAACATTGGGAATCAGAATATTTTTTTAGAAAATAACCACCCCCCCCTTCCCCGGAAGGTCCTTATGCATGTCACATCACACATATACATTAAGGACAAGTGTTGATGTAACGGTTCTACTGAGTACATGGCGTTAATTATTTACGTACCAGCAATTACTCGTGTGTTGCCGTCAAACAGTACGAGGATACATAAATAACGTCCACGTTAATCGTCTAGAAACATCCATACATCAAATAATTATGTTTCTTTCTATTTCACGTAGGTTTTCCCTCTCTATCCCCGATAAGACATTTATTGGATTTTTTCCCTCTATCACCGACAAGACTTTTATTGGACTTGACTATATATATATACGTCTGAAAATTAAACCAAACAGTGTTAGAATTAGATCTTAGAGCTGTCAAATTTTTGTTCTTCCCTCGGCGGGATTTGAACTCACACCATTGATAAATAGCGAAGAAGCCGGAATACCCGGAGAGAACCATCGACCATGGGCAAACAACTGGTAAACTTTATCACTTGCGAATGCGAGTCGAGTGCACCCTTTTTGTAATTTACAAGCCCGGGCGCGAATCCACGCCGTATTGGTGATAGTATTGTATGAGTTGTTAGGTAATCCAACTACCTAACTCATTGAGACACCCAGGCTCTCAATATTTCCCAATAATAGAATTAAAGACAGAAGCATGAAGATGTCTTTTATATTATTGTCACGGTTTTTATATACGTGTATAATAGAGTTGTTATCTACAGTCAAGCCTGATTTAGTGACCACCTCTATTAAGCAATAACTTGTAACTAATTAATTTGTATTTCCCTTCACAGTGCATTTCACATCAATTAAACCCGTATTAAACGACCACCTGTTTTATGTGACCATATTTCACTCTTCCCTTGGAAGGTCCCATGAGACATGTTTGACTGTATAGGCCCTTTGGCTTAATGCTTCCAAATACTTTTAAATCATTTAGCTTTCCAATATTTCGATATTGAGCGTAGCCATTGAATGCTATTCTAGAAACGCGTCGTGCCCACTATATATGATATCTACGTTTTTATATTAAATTATTCCCATGGTTTTACAAACGTGTATACAACGTAGATATCAATTTTAGCGCAATATAGTGCTAACTTCTGTGTCTGAAATATATGCAGCTAACAGCCGCCATTTCTACCGGACCTGTCAGTTCCATTATTGTACATCGTAAGCGACATATTTCTATCAATAAAACACACAGACAAGCCAATCTAAACAATATTGAATAAACCCAATTTAATATTCATAGAATTGCTACGAGATAGACAGACGAAATATTACATATCAATCTAATATGAATGATTTTCAGCAAAATATTGTAGTATTTTTGTCTCATTGAGTTAAGTATAAAATAAACTCAATGTTTTGTTATGTTTCTACAGCTATAGAAATAAAAATAAACCTTGTACTTTTATAGTTCAATGAATTAACATGTAAAGTGGATATGTCTAATAACCAGCCAATAATTAATGGGGAGCGACGCCCGCATAAACAATAAATAAAATACAGCTGTTTCTATACGACTTTCAACACATATTTTAATTAGATTTGTTATATATGTTGTAATATAAAATATAGAATTGCGCAAGGCCTTCAATTAATTCTTGTATCTGTCACATGACGGCCTCCAGCTAAATTATTGACATTGCAAATTAGGAAAAAACACATTTCGATGCCGTAATTCAAGTCTAATTTCCCCACCCCGACACTTTGTGTGAAATATAGCAATTTCCAACTGAATTGTCTCTGATATCTAGTAATTCTTACTCTGATTACCTCCCTTTTGTATCTTCAAACTCCTCTTATTGATTACTTTCAGTACATGTTTTTGTTTCATGGTCCGTTTATTTCATATTTGATCTGAATGTTAAGAGCAGGGGCGTAGCTGGAAGTAAAACTATCTGCAATCAAAGAACTTCGGCGAGGGGTCTGGGGGCCGCTTAAAGGTAGGGGACCAGGGGGCGAAGACTCCCGGAAGCCCTGCGTTTCCAGCAATTAGAGAGGATAATTCCTGTTGTTAAATCGCTCCTTTTTTTACCATCACGTTTCATACAGAAAACATTCATCGTCTGACAGAACACTTCAGGAAGTTAATATATATGAACAAAGGAAATATGAGGTACAACACCTGTTAAAAAAGAAATGCCTCGATTCCTGAAACCTGCGACTTGTTCCTATAAATTCAGTTTTATATATACCGTCCGCCTTGGTTATTAAAATTTTATTTTTAGAAAACATGAATGTTTGTTCTGATGGATACTAAATATTTGCTTATTAAAAAGCTTTGCAGATTTAACGGAGATGTTACAAAGTACAACTGAAAAATTATTTAAACACAAATAGGAACACGTTATTGCATGCACCTTTTGATTCGCAGTCTGTTCATATTGCCATATTGTCCACCTGTGTTAAGTGTTATTTTTTATATTTGTAATAAAAATTTGGCAATACAAATAATTCAAAATGATGAAAGTAATGAATTCCTGTTGTAAAAATCAAAACACATAGTAGTTTGCGTTATTCATTTTATATTTGAATTTAATGTCCGTAGCCAAAGTCAATATGATGAGATTTTCCTAAAGTAAATGAGCGCATGTCGATGTCAATGTCAATGTCTCTGTGCACATGCAGTACAGCTAAAGAAGTCAGGCGGTCCTGCAACATTGGTGTCCTCAAGTACGTTTTAAGGCGACGGAGAGCAGAGAATGATCTCACCGTCGTAGCTGTGATGGCAGGCATGGTGTAAAGTATCAACAAAACGGTGCTGATCGAAGGATAGAGCTCTTCGTTTGTGACGTTGAGGGTGTCCTTCAGATTCGATGGTTTAGCGGTTGTCAATGTTGCCCAACGGGCTTTCCACCTTTTGATTTCGGCTTTAAACATAACTATGTCGCAACGTAAATCGGTTTTGTATGTGTCAAATATAACGTCTACGGTTTCTGGTGTTAGTCTAGGCAATTTCATTGGTATCAAATATTGTGCCTGGTATCTGCCGCCATTTTCAAGTAATCTCGCGGTAAGCTCTGTTATGTAATAGTCCAGAAACGGGTAGTACATAGACCGCTGCCAAAACTGGCTAGGGTTATCAGCGGGATGACCAGCTCGGTTGGGTTGATCTATCAGCCCGGTATCCTTGGAATAGTAGGTAGAATTTCAAACTGATCGGCAATAGAAACGGCCATATAAAATAACGGGTCCCACACAGTTTGGTCGTTTCGTTCCGAAGTTAATTGATTAATAACAACTTCACTCTCTTTGACCGCTTCTACCAAATCGCATTTTACTCCTTGCAAAAATGTCGATAAATGGACGGTTGATTTTAAAATGTGTTCCGCGGCCACAAGCGCGATAATAAATTCGAATCTTAAAATAGCGGCAAGGTACTGTCCGGCTTTTTCGTCTCCATCTTGTTGTAGCTGTTCTAAAGCGTGTACAACAGGAAATAACACACGAAAAGTGTACAAGTAGTCTGCACGGCTGGTCCAACGTGTCTCGCACAAAGTACGCAATTTCCAGCGCGAATCCTTCAACTATTTAATTACTTACCATCTAAATAACCATAGTCGGTCACGGGAGCTTATAACAGTTTTGTACGATATTGCTGATCAGACTAACTTCTAAATTGTAACAAATAAAACAAAGAAAATAAGCTATTTTCCACAAACAATATAAGTCCCGCCACTTGACCTTCTTGTAATTTTCCGTCTGCATGCATTTAAATTAGGATCGATACTCTACATTGCCTTCTACCGTAATTGTAAGACTGAGTTTATCCAATCGCTGTTCGACAAATAAATACAACATCGTACAATAACATTTAGCCATGCAGTGCATACATCTACATTACGCTATGTGGAGAAACATGTTGTTCTGTCTGATTTCAATGCCAATTTCAATAATTTTGCAGATCCCCCCCCCCCCCCCTCACTTGACCCGCCGCGCATCATCCACTGTCTTGCCCTAACTACTATTGACAATTTCAGAAAAAAATCTCCATTTAAATGCTGCTGGTTTGAAGTGTCTACTTTTATGAGACAGGTTTTAACAATTGAGTAGGGACTGGCGTATGGAATGTGTCTGCTTTTAAGAGACAGTTTTTGTACAACAGAATAGGGAAGGTGTCTGGTTTTTTTGGTTTTTTATACATAGATATTTCAATTATCAGTAACACAATAAAATGATACATCTCCTTCATACAACAATACCACTTCACGACAGAAGACACTATTATATTCCATGGCATTCACATTCATTCACAAAAAAACATGAGACAATACCCCTACAGACAATAATGAATAATATTTGTTTAAAGAATTTAGTTCTTGCTTTTTTTTTTATTAAGTTATTGATAATGTAAACTAATGTTTTATATAGTTTAATGTACCTGGAGGGAAAGGTAAACTGTGAGTAAGCATTTGGCTCCCATTCCGATTTCAACAAATTAACTGTTGTTTCATGCTTAGTTAACTCGTCCTCTGTATAGTGTCCCAATATCTGGATACGGAGGACCAACATGAGTTGAGGCATTAGGCTTTTGTGAATCTAATGGACTTGGTAATGACTCTAGTAGAGAATCAGATACACCAGCTTGGCTTGTATCGAACGATGAAGTATCCTTAGGATTGAAGTAAATATCTTGTTTCTTCATGTCAAACTTTGAATGTTGACCATGCTCAACTTCCGAAAATTATAAATACCGGAACAAAAACCCGTAATCGTAAAAGCAATCTCCGGAATAAAGATCAATATCATCTTTCTTCAGAAAAACACGTTATAATGATTATTAATTATACTGAAAAAAATGGGATTCTTCCCATGTCAGTAATAATATTCTTTAGTGCAAGCATAACATTTTTTTTTGCCGAAATGATGTGCAAGCAATTAATTTTTTGCGTAAGGGCAGCTACGCGCCTGAAGAGGCAATAATTAGGAACCCGTATCCAGAGGCCAGATATTCATCATCCCCTGTCGGTGTCACTTCACTGATGATAAGTTTGAGGTTCGAAAGAGGAGTGAGATATTGTATTGTTGCTGGTAATATTGACGGCCATTAATACTTCACATTTTAATTTAAATTAAAACATGGCGTATCTGTCTGACTTGATCAAAGGATGTTTTAATGTCTCTCATTATACAACAACACAGATATATGTAACAGGTTTCACGTAAATACGTCACACATGCAGGTCCATTATACATACCTGTAAATACGTCACACATGCAGGTCTATTGTACATACCTGTAAATACGTCACACATGCAGGTCCATTGTACATACCTATAAATACGTCACATATGCAGGTCCATTGTACATACCTATAAATACGTCACATATGCAGGTCCATTGTACATAACTATAAATACGTCGCACATGCAGGTCCATTGTACATACCTATAAATACTTCACACATGCAGGTCCATTGTACATACCTATAAATACGTCACACATGCAGGTCCATTGTACATACCTATGAATACGTCACACATGCAGGTCCATTGTACATATCTATAAATACGTCACACATGCAGGTCCATTGTACATACCTGTAAATACGTCACACATGCAGGTTCATTGTACATACCTATAAATACGTCACACATGCAGGTCCATTTTACATACCTATAAATACGTCACACATGCAGGTCCATTGTACATACCTGTAAATACGTCACACATGCAGGTTCATTGTACATACCTATAAATACGTCACACATGCAGGTCCATTTTACATACCTATAAATACGTCACACATGCAGGTCCATTGTACATACCTATAAATACGTCACACATGCAGGTCCATTGTACATACCTGTAAATACGTCACACATGCAGGTCCATTGTACATACCTGTAAATACGTCACACATGCAGGTTCATTGTACATACCTGTAAATACATCACACATGCAGGTCCATTGTGCATACCTATAAATACGTCACACATGCAGGTCCATTGTACATACCTGTAAATACGTCACACATGCAGGTCCATTGTACATACCTATAAATACGTCACACATGCAGATCCATTGTACAATTTTTCAGATATTAGATTTAGTATGTTGCGTTGGCCCATAATGTGTCTTTACGTTCTGTGTTGTGATGTCTGCTAAGATTTCAGCATAACACCGATGTTCTGTTCGTCTTTACTTCCAGTTGTTTGTAGGGAATGTCTTATTTACGTTACTTGTGTTTGTCTGCGTATAGTGGTGTCCATCACATATTGTGTTTTTCTTTTTCTTCGTATTGTGTACCCTATGTTGAAAGTTTCTCTGGATTGTACATTTTGTATTGCTCCTTCGATGTTCTCTAATGTTTATTTAGTTCAGTTGTTGGTGCGTTAAAGATTCCCGATTATGTCATCATTTCACATTTATATTCCTATTGTTGTTAAGAGCGCATGTCCTAATCTTAAACTTTATACATTGCTTTTTTCCGTAATATGGATACTATTAGTTCAATAAAAGAGAGTCGACGACATTAACCATCATTTAAATATCAGAGAGTACACAAGGCCATCGAGAAAACACGAGAAAGCTTTTTGTGACAAGAATAACGAATTAAATATCGACTGAATACAGACTGTAACTATAGATAACTGACATATTAAACATCACTGTCTAAACAAATTAATATGTATTTTATACTTTACTTCAGTCCTTTAAGTGAGTACGTTATTCACTGAGTGATTATCTTATTTCAAGTTTGACATTTTTGGTCAATTAAAAAATAATAAAGCAGAAGATAAAGATATATAATTTGGTTGATTTTGGCTATCTTGTTTGTTTTACTTGATGACAAAGACATGTAGGAAGAGTTTGAAGGAACACAAAGGGTAATCAGAACCAATAAGTCAAGGACAGACAACACAATAGTAACAAAAAAACAATCTACAAAACACTAAATCTAAATTAGATATCTACGTTTTCATAACTGCATTTCCCAAATAATGTAATTATTATTGACACTATGGTTATTCTCCCTCGCTCGGGTCATAGGTCACATTGGCCGAGTATGGCTATCTTGTTTAGACCATTAGGTTTAATTGCACTCGAAAAAGGTTTAAATTATTTGTCTTTCCAATCTTTCGACTTTGAACGTACCTGATGAATGCTGTTCGAGAAACTCGTCGTGAGCACTAACTATTGGATATATACGTTTCTATAACAATATACATATCCAGAAATTGATGGTAGTTTCCTCATAAATATTCATCATATTTAAATTAGATTTTGATCACGTGACTGCAGTTTCAAGCTTTATTAGATTTGTCAAAAAATAGCATACAGTACGGAAATTCAATGTGTCCGTCAATGATTCGAAAATTAAAAGTTATTGTTTATTTCCGCAAAGTTTTTCTTCTGTCAAAATTCAAATATTTTTGTTTTGTAACGATTTTAGACATGTCTTTGATATCGCGATCATGCAAAAAATGATCATATCATATTTAATGTGGGAACCCCGAGTTTAGAAGCGAGAAATATAAGGTTAGTTAATATAATTACATATATTATTGAGGAATCTAAATTAATTTCAGAAAATATGTCGCCAAATGTCATTCATTGCTAAATGTTGTGTCACACGCCACCAGTTTCATGTATTTCAAACATTTTTACATAGACTCTTAAGGCCAAATAAGGTTCGTCGCCTCGGATTTTCATTTAGTCCAGGAATCTCGAATATTTAATTGTTTTCATTAAATATTATCTCATTTAATTCAGCTTGATTCAATGTATCATTTTCAAGTTCAGAAAATGACACAGATGCAATTATGAATGATATCGTCTATATAGATCATGCGAAAATTGCAGACGTTCCGGCGTCGCCATCTTAGATATGCAAATGAGCAAAGTACCCATCAATTCTGGCTATGACACATGACAATATTTCTGACAACTAGGTCTAACTTTTGATAAATGCGTGTATTGACGATTAAATGAAGTACCAAGTCAGGGTCATTACGGTTTTCCCAGTTTTCCGGTTGTTGAATGATTTTGTCTGTTTATATACTTATGAGTTTTGACTTTCCCTTTGGAAGATTGTTCGGAGTTCGGTAATTTTGTTATTACCCTTATTTCAAATAGCCTCATTATTATTTATGCTACAATTGTCTTAACCTGTGTGACGGGTGTCTATAGGAGATTTCTAACACATTTTTTAATCTGTATTCATAATTCTATCAAGCTAATTGACCTTTCGTTATCACCACCACCGGGGGAGACATCTGGTTGTTCAATAGTCGATCCCTTATTATGGTATACTATACACAATAGGCAGATGACAGAGTTCCACGTGTTCCTAAATCAACGTCAGTCAAATGCTATTATGACATGTCACTGTAACATGGGCGACACGTGTTGTTTGTTTGATACGGAAGTAGGTTTGACCTGTTTTCTGGACACAGCTCAGCTGCTGACACAAAACCTTCTCAAGCAATGCTACGTTGATCTTATGTTGAAGTCATCGTAGCAAAAAATATGTGGTCATCAGAAACTGGTTGAATGTCACCAAATATTTCAGTCTTTCTTCTAACATTGATAAGATTTTTAAATATGAGTAGCACGTCAGACATCCTATACGAAAGAGGATCTCCATACCCGTCGCCAGCACCTGTGTTCATCCTCGGTTTTTTATTGTTTTCTGTGTTTTTTTGTTTTGTTTGTCATCGTTCGGCGTTATGTGAGCAATGTTGCTAGTGTCTCTAGATTGTCCTTCGGGTTTCTCGAACTCCTTTCACTACAATATGTTCAGTGTCTTGCTGCTCAATGTTGCCTGTGTCTCTGGATTGTCCATTCTCGGTTGTCCATTCGGTTTTCTCTAAATTTTACTTAGTAGTAAATACCACATTAAGAATGCCAATATCATGTTCTATTCGAGCTTGGAATTTACACGTAAGACTAACGTCGCACTGAATAACATTGAATCTTTACAAGCAAACTGTGTTTTTTTTTAATTGATATAATAAAATTATTATCTAAACTTTGTAGTACTTCGTGAAATTCTATTTTCTGTCGTATTCTTTGTTATGTATCTAGTTTTAATTTGTTCTCCTTCTTTGATGTTTAATATCATCCATCGAAGATAAGGTTGTAATTAATTATCTATATGCATTCAAAATTTTTGTTTGTTTTTGTTGCTAGTTTTGCTTTGTTATTCTTGTTTGAAGATAAATATTGTTCAATAGAAGACAAGTTTACAGTTGATAATCTATATACATACATGTCTCGTGTTTTGTTAGTTTTACTTTGTTATTTTTCTGTGATGTTAAAGACTACTATACAATCAATATCTATAGTTGCATGATTTTTGCATCATAGAATTTAAATTTAACCTTAACCTTAAACTATTGTGAACAAATATGCAAGTATGAAATAAACAAATTAAATAAAACAAGTCACATGACCATCATCAGGTATGGTTAACATAGATGAAAATCAAAGGACTTAATCGTCTCGTGGAGCAAGAAATCAAAGGACTTAATCGTCTCGCGGAGCAAGAAATCAAAGGGCTTAATCGTCTCGCGGAGCAAGAAATCAAAGGACTTAATCGTCTCGCGGAGCAAGAAATCAAAGGACTTAATCGTCTCGCGGAGCAAGAAATCAAAGGACTTAATCGTCTCGCGGAGCAAGAAATCAAAGGGCTTAATCGTCTCGCGGAGAAAGAAATCAAAGGACTTAATCGTCTCGCGGAGCAAGAAAGCAGAAGGACTCATCATGACAGGCAAAACTGGCTACTCCATTCATTACTTTTTTCGTGTTGCTCGAATTGATAACGTTTTTGGATTGACTTGGTGTGGTTTTATGGATTTTAACGCCACTTTCAACAATATTTCAGTTATATCGTGGCTGTCAGTTTTATTGGTGGAGGAAACCGGAGTCCCCGGAGAAAACCACCGGCCTGTCGCAAGTCACTGACAAACTTGTTGTATCGAGTACAACTTTGTCTTTGTCTTTGTACAGGTAAAATTCCTCCGGAATTCGGAGCACTCCAATTAAGGATAAAATTATAAAACCTAACTTAACGGGCACATACTTAAAAAGATACGTATTTACAGTTATGATCAAATATACGTAGTAGTTAAAAGTTCATCATTTCCATGTTGTATAAATTTTATACACGGTAGTAACGTATTGTAAGTACAACTCGCTATGAACGGGCTTCGAACTCACAACTTTAGTGGTGATAATCACTGATTGCAGAGGTAAATTCAACCACCAAATACCTTCACGATCACGACGACCCCTTAATGAAGCAATATGAAATATGTAAAATCCACAATGGAATTTATTGTCAGAGAAGAGAATTTAATATTGATATCATGGAACGCCGGAAATAATTATTTACATGAAATGGAGTATAGTAGAAACTATAGTATGTTGCTAATTATGGACATAATTCTTAATATGTTTAAGGGGAACTCGTGGTGAGTCCCACGCGCTAGACTTAATGGTCATTTTGTGTGGAATCACTATTATATTGTAGAATTGTCAGGGTCTTTTATCGGATAAGCAACTTGACTATAATGTAATAGTATCCATTTAATCTATAAACCCATCCAACCGATGAGATAATTCTGAGACAATAGCTGCCATAAATTGGTCTTATGTATCAAAATAAATCATAAGAAGCTATTTCTCTAGCTACAATAACGCCATATAAGGAGTGCTATAGAATTATCTATGGCTGTCGTAACCAAGACTTTATGGCCTGCCGTAATCGGCTCCTATGTCGTAAAGGGGGAAATATACTGTAAATAAAGAATGTGATATATATTTATTGGCGTAAAGTATATAATTCAGGAAGCCATATTTTAGATTTAAGTCGCGTGTTAGCTTACTTTTAGATAATGAACTTTGTACTTTTGCGATAATGACCAATCAAAATTACTTTATAAGTTTTTTTTTATTGATATTTTTGTGTATACTGTGAATTTTATACACGGTAGTAACGTATTGTAAGTGCATATAGGTAAGACAATTACAGTTGAACCTGTATAAAGAGGTCACCTTAGGAACAAAGAAAAAATGGTCTCTTAAGACAGGTGACCTCTTAAAAGAGTTTCAGTTTATATAAAATTTTCTATCACAGGTCAAGAAAAAACTGACCTTTTTATACAGGTGACTGCTTAATAGAGGTAGATGAACAAACAAGCAAATCAAAACCACAGAAACTAAAATGATGAGCAACAATAACGGTGGTCAACTCAGGAGCTTGTGAACTGTAAACAGTTCCTGCATCTTATAAGACACCGGCCATGATACTCATATCATATCATTATAATATGAAATAGGCACGGCCATGAATGCTCGCGAATCTGAAAATTATGTGGCAATTTCACGCTCATCCAGTACATCAAAAAGTGTCGAGACTTTTTGGGCCGAGATATATCGGGGACGACTTTTTTTAGGGCCGAATCTAGTCTCGTTCAATCGAACTGTCGTTCCTTACGAAATCTCAAAAGTTAACTTCCGCGTAGAAACAAAAATTCTTGTCAGTATGTCAGAAGAGATTTAATATATTTAAAAATATCAATATAAGTAAAACAAGCTAACAGAATGACTTATTACACACGGGTTCCGGGTTTCAGTGGTATCGGACGCATGCGCCTTATGTTAAGAAGATCTTCATTAGTTGAGTGTGTTAGTGTGTTACTCGGAACGTGCTTACAATGCGTGGAACTTTTTTTTAACCATCAGTATGTGCAGCCATGTTTGTCAAAAAATCCTAAATACACATTTTATACCATAAAGAGCTCGCTGACGCTCGCATATAATTTATGTTATAAGGTCACTCACGTGTGGCCCGTTATTATGTATTCTTCAGATCTAACTCACCGCGACAGTAAAGGGAAGAAGGTGAAAGATCTCATTTTAATCATGTTGTCATTTCTTGAAATTCTTGTATTTTAGACTTAAAATAACGTGTTACTGAATATTTTGATATTTAACTTTTATGATGTTGACCAATCAAAATATCATCAAACGACGCCATTTTCAACAATATAGATAAACCATCAGCTTCAAAAAAATCTTTCATTTCCGTTTAGAAATTGTATCATCCCCAGGTATTTAATTCTTTCTAATGTTTTTTGTGTATTTGTAATACAATGAAGAAGATATTTCTGTATTAAATCGTGTCTTATATTGTTATCGTAAGAAGAGATCAACTATTAAATAATATGCTTGAAATATATCATGTTTTTGTATCTAATAAACATCTTAAATAATCAAGAACAGAACGAAAACAATACTATTTACCAGTAGTCGTTTTTGCTATATACTTTTGTTTACAGATGTCAAGAGGTCATCAGTAGCTGTAATTATTTGTACTTGTAGTAGTAAACTTAACTACTATACGATCACTACCACGACGGACCAAACTTAACTACTGTACGATCACTACCACGACGGACCCAACTTAACTACTGTACGATCACTACCACGACGGACCAAACTTAACTACTGTACGATCACTACCACGACGGACCAAACTTAACTACTGTACGATCACTACCACGACGGACCCAACTTAACTACTATACGATCACTACCACGACGGACCCAACTTAACTACTATACGATCACTACCACGACGGACCCAACTTAACTACTATACGATCACTACCACGACGGACCCAACTTAACTACTGTACGATCACTACCACGACGGACCCAACTTAACTACTATACGATCACTACCACGACGGACCCAACTTAACTACTGTACGATCACTACCACGACGGACCCAACTTAACTACTGTACGATCACTACCACGACGGACCCAACTTAACTACTGTACGATCACTACCACGACGGACCCAACTTAACTACTATACGATCACTACCACGACGGACCCAACTTAACTACTATACGATCACTACCACGACGGACCCAACTTAACTACTATACGATCACTACCACGACGGACCCAACTTAACTACTGTACGATCACTACCACGACGGACCCAACTTAACTACTATACGATCACTACCACGACGGACCCAACTTAACTACTATACGATCACTACCACGACGGACCCAACTTAACTACTATACGATCACTACCACGACGGACCCAACTTAACTACTGTACGATCACTACCACGACGGACCCAACTTAACTACTGTACGATCACTACCACGACGGACCCAACTTAACTACTATACGATCACTACCACGACGGACCCAACTTAACTACTATACGATCACTACCACGACGGACCCAACTTAACTACTATACGATCACTACCACGACGGACCCAACTTAACTACTGTACGATCACTACCACGACGGACCCAACTTAACTACTATACGATCACTACCACGACGGACCCAACTTAACTACTATACGATTACTACCACGACGGACCCAACTTAACTACTATACGATCACTACCACGACGGACCCAACTTAACTACTGTACGATCACTACCACGACGGACCCAACTTAACTACTATACGATCACTACCACGACGGACCCAACTTAACTACTATACGATCACTACCACGACGGACACTTTTTCAAATAGGAAACGATAAAACCTGATCGGCAAAGTGCATTAGCAAATTGGTTTCGACAGATCATTGCCTCCTTTTGTGTCAGAATAAAAATTATCACCTTCTGATATGAATTTGAACATTAAGAAAGACGTGTGTGCTGTAGATTCATTACTAGAGTACGTTTTACTGTTGTTGGTAGCACTAGAGCGATACTCCTGGGAATACTTCTAGACCGTTATATATCTTACCATAAGATAATGTATCTACCGCCAACCACCATGTTATTATTCCTAAGTGTTATAAAACCACTTAATCTTAGTTAATTCCGTATATCTAATCGTAGTTACCCCCGTTACTTTCTTTTATTAAAGTACTTCCGCTTCGTATCAGGATATTGATATTGGGGAATAGATATTATGATTAAGTTAAACTATTTGTGTTTCGAAAGCATACATTTCAATCTCGCCTTACTTGCTTAAGATTCTGGGATCCCGAAAGATACACTACATACGGTTGAAAATGTATATTAACATAAGAGGGAATAGTGTTAGGGATGTGGTGTTTAACATAGGAGGGGATAGTGTTAGGGATGTGGTGTTTAACATAGGAGGGGATAGTGTAAGGGATGTGGTGTTTAACATAGGAGGGGATAGTGTTAGGGATGTGGTGCTTAACATAGGAGGGGATAGTGTTAGGGATGTGGTGTTTAACATAGGAGGGGACAGTGTTAGGGATGTGGTGTTTAACATAGGAGGGGATACTGTTAGGGATGTGGTGTTTAACATAGGAGGGGATAGTGTTAGGGATGTGGTGCTTAACATAGGAGGGGATAGTGTTAGGGATGTGGTGTTTAACATAGGAGGAGATAGTGTAAGGGATGTGGTGTTTAACATAGGAGGGGATAGTGTTAGGGATGTGGTGTTTAACATAGGAGGGGATAGTGTTAGGGATGTGGTGTTTAACATAGGAGGGGATAGTGTTAGGGATGTGGTGTTTAACATAGGAGGGGACAGTGTTAGGGATGTGGTGTTTAACATAGGAGGGGATACTGTTAGGGATGTGGTGTTTAACATAGGAGGGGATAGTGTTAAGGATGTGGTGTTTAACATAGGAGGGGATAGTGTAAGGGATGTGGTGTTTAACATAGGAGGGGATAGTGTTAGGGATGTGGTGTTTAACATAGGAGGGGATAGTGTTAGGGATGTGGTGTTTAACATAGGAGGGGACAGTGTTAGGGATGTGGTGTTTAACATAGGAGGGGATACTGTTAGGGATGTGGTGTTTAACATAGGAGGGGATAGTGTTAGGGATGTGGTGCTTAACATAGGAGGGGATAGTGTTAGGGATGTGGTGTTTAACATAGGAGGAGATAGTGTAAGGGATGTGGTGTTTAACATAGGAGGGGATAGTGTTAGGGATGTGGTGTTTAACATAGGAGGGGATAGTGTTAGGGATGTGGTGTTTAACATAGGAGGGGATAGTGTTAGGGATGTGGTGTTTAACATAGGAGGGGATAGTGTTAGGGATGTGGTGTTTAACATAGGAGGAGATAGTGTAAGGGATGTGGTGTTTAACATAGGAGGGGATAGTGTTAGGGATGTGGTGTTTAACATAGGAGGGGATAGTGTTAGGGATGTGGTGTTTAACATAGGAGGGGATAGTGTTAAGGATGTGGTGTTTAACATAGGAGGGGATAGTGTAAGGGATGTGGTGTTTAACATAGGAGGGGATAGTGTTAGGGATGTGGTGTTTAACATAGGAGGGGATAGTGTTAGGGATGTGGTGTTTAACATAGGAGGGGATAGTGTTAAGGATGTGGTGTTTAACATAGGAGGGGATAGTGTTAGGGATGTGGTGTTTAACATAGGAGGGGATACTGTTAGGGATGTGGTGTTTAACATAGGAGGGGATAGTGTTAAGGATGTGGTGTTTAACATAGGAGGGGATAGTGTTAGGGATGTGGTGTTTAACATAGGAGGGGATAGTGTTAGGGATGTGGTGTTTAACATAGGAGGGGATAGTGTTAGGGATGTGGTGTTTAACATAGGAGGGGATAGTGTTAGGGATGTGGTGTTTAACATAGGAGGAGATAGTGTAAGGGATGTGGTGTTTAACATAGGAGGGGATAGTGTTAGGGATGTGGTGTTTAACATAGGAGGGGATAGTGTTAGGGATGTGGTGTTTAACATAGGAGGGGATAGTGTTAAGGATGTGGTGTTTAACATAGGAGGGGATAGTGTTAGGGATGTGGTGTTTAACATAGGAGGGGATACTGTTAGGGATGTGGTGTTTAACATAGGAGGGGATAGTGTTAGGGATGTGGTGCTTAACATAGGAGGGGATAGTGTTAGGGATGTGGTGTTTAACATAGGAGGAGATAGTGTAAGGGATGTGGTGTTTAACATAGGAGGGGATAGTGTTAGGGATGTGGTGTTTAACATAGGAGGGGATAGTGTTAGGGATGTGGTGTGTAACATAGGAGGGGATAGTGTTAGGGATGTGGTGTTTAACATAGGAGAGGATAGTGTTATGGATGTGATGTTTAACATAGGAGAGGATAGTGTTAGGGATGTGGTGTTTAACATAGGAGGGGATAGTGTTAGGGATGTGGTGTTTAACATAGGAGAGGATAGTGTTATGGATGTGATGTTTAACATAGGAGAGGATAGTGTTAGGGATGTGGTGTTTAACATAGGAGGGGATAGTGTTATGGATGTGATGTTTAACATAGGAGGGGATATTGTTAGGAATGTGGTGTTTAACATAGGAGGGGATAGTGTTAGGGATGTGGTGTGTAACATAGGAGGGGATAGTGTTAGGTATGTGGTGTTTAACATAGGAGGGGATAGTGTTAGGTATGTGGTGTTTAACATAGGAGGGGATAGTGTTAAGGATGTGGTGTGTAACATAGGAGGGGATAGTCTTAGGTATGTGGTGTGTAACATAGGAGGGGATAGTGTTAGGTATGTGGTGTTTAACATAGGAGGGGATAGTGTTAAGGATGTGATGTTTAACATAGGAGGGGATAGTGTTAGGTATGTGGTGTTTAACATAGGAGGGGATAGTGTTAAGGATGTGATGTTTAACATAGGAGGGGATAGTGTTAGGTATGTGGTGTTTAACATAGGAGGGGATAGTCTTAGGTATGTGGTGTGTAACATAGGAGGGGATAGTGTTAGGTATGTGGTGTTTAACATAGGAGGGGATAGTGTTAAGGATGTGATGTTTAACATAGGAGGGGATAGTGTTAGGTATGTGGTGTTTAACATAGGAGGGGATAGTCTTAGGTATGTGGTGTGTAACATAGGAGGGGATAGTGTTAGGTATGTGGTGTTTAACATAGGAGGGGATAGTGTTAAGGATGTGATGTTTAACATAGGAGGGGATAGTGTTAGGTATGTGGTGTTTAACATAGGAGGGGATAGTGTTAAGGATGTGATGTTTAACATAGGAGGGGATAGTGTTAGGTATGTGGTGTTTAACATAGGAGGGGATAGTCTTAGGTATGTGGTGTTTAACATAGGAGGGGATAGTGTTAGGTATGTGGTGTTTAACATAGGAGGGGATAGTCTTAGGTATGTGGTGTTTAACATAGGAGGGGATAGTGTTAGGTATGTGGTGTTTAACATAGGAGGGGATAGTGTTAGGTATGTGGTGTTTAACATAGGAGGGGATAGTGTTAGGTATGTGGTGTTTAACATAGGAGGGGATAGTGTTATGGATGTGATGTTTAACATAGGAGGGGATAGTCTTAGGTATGTGGTGTTTAACATAGGAGGGGATAGTGTTAGGTATGTGGTGTTTAACATAGGAGGGGATAGTGTTATGGATGTGATGTTTAACATAGGAGGGGATAGTCTTAGGTATGTGGTGTTTAACATAGGAGGGGATAGTGTTAGGTATGTGGTGTTTAACATAGGAGGGGATAGTGTTATGGATGTGATGTTTAACATAGGAGGGGATAGTCTTAGGTATGTGGTGTGTAACATAGGAGGGGATAGTCTTAGGTATGTGGTGTGTAACATAGGAGGGGATAGTCTTAGGTATGTGGTGTTTAACATAGGAGGGGATAGTCTTAGGTATGTGGTGTTTAACATAGGAGGGGATAGTCTTAGGTATGTGGTGTTTAACATAGGAGGGGATAGTCTTAGGTATGTGGTGTTTAACATAGGAGGGGATAGTCTTAGGTATGTGGTGTTTAACATAGGAGGGGATAGTCTTAGGTATGTGGTGTTTAACATAGGAGGGGATAGTCTTAGGTATGTGGTGTTTAACATAGGAGGGGATAGTCTTAGGTATGTGGTGTTTAACATAGGAGGGGATAGTCTTAGGTATGTGGTGTTTAACATAGGAGGGGATAGTCTTAGGTATGTGGTGTTTAACATAGGAGGGGATAGTGTTAGGTATGTGGTGTTTAACATAGGAGGGGATAGTGTTAGGTATGTGGTGTTTAACATAGGAGGGGATAGTGTTAGGTATGTGGTGTTTAACATAGGAGGGGATAGTCTTAGGTATGTGGTGTTTAACATAGGAGGGGATAGTCTTAGGTATGTGGTGTTTAACATAGGAGGGGATAGTCTTAGGTATGTGGTGTTTAACCTAGGAGGGGATAGTCTTAGGTATGTGGTGTTTAACATAGGAGGGGATAGTCTTAGGTATGTGGTGTTTAACATAGGAGGGGATAGTCTTAGGTATGTGGTGTTTAACATAGGAGGGGATAGTCTTAGGTATGTGGTGTTTAACATAGGAGGGGATAGTCTTAGGTATGTGGTGTTTAACATAGGAGGGGATAGTCTTAGGTATGTGGTGTTTAACATAGGAGGGGATAGTGTTAGGTATGTGGTGTTTAACATAGGAGGGGATAGTGTTAGGTATGTGGTGTTTAACATAGGAGGGGATAGTGTTAGGTATGTGGTGTTTAACATAGGAGGGGATAGTCTTAGGTATGTAGTATTTCAGTTATATCGTTCTCTCTCTATGTGGTATCATTTAAGTCATTTATTTTAAGGTTAGCTTGATCTATGCAGTGATAATATCAGAAATTATTTTGATATCATTACGATTTGACTGTTCGTCGTTAAGCCGAGTAATATTAAATGTCTGGTGGCAGCAGAGTAATATTCATCCGGCCAGTTGTCAATGTTACGGCACTGATACTGCTCGTCGTTAAGCCGAGTAATATTCATCCGGCCAGTTGTCAATGTTACGGCACTGATACTGTTCGTCGTTAAGCCGAGTAATATTCATCCGGCCAGTTGTCAATGTTACGGCACTGATAATGTTCGTCGTTAAGCCGAGTAATATTCATCCGGCCAGTTGTCAATGTTACGGCACTGATACTGTTCGTCGTTAAGCCGAGTAATATTCATCCGGCCAGTTGTCAATGTTACGGCACTGATACTGTTCGTCGTTAAGCCGAGTAATATTCATCCGGCCAGTTGTCAATGTTACGGCACTGATACTGTTCGTCGTTAAGCCGAGTAATATTCATCCGGCCAGTTGTCAATGTTACGGCACTGATACTGTTCGTCGTTAAGCCGAGTAATATTCATCCGGCCAGTTGTCAATGTTACGGCACTGATACTGTTCGTCGTTAAGCCGAGTAATATTCATCCGGCCAGTTGTCAATGTTACGGCACTGATACTGTTCGTCGTTAAGCCGAGTAATATTCATCCGGCCAGTTGTCAATGTTACGGCACTGATACTGTTCGTCGTTAAGCCGAGTAATATTCATCCGGCCAGTTGTCAATGTTACGGCACTGATACTGTTCGTCGTTAAGCCGAGTAATATTCATCCGGCCAGTTGTCAATGTTACGGCACTGATACTGTTCGTCGTTAAGCTGAGTAATATTCATCCGGCCAGTTGTCAATGTTACGGCACTGATACTGTTCGTCGTTAAGCCGAGTAATATTCATCCGGCCAGTTGTCAATGTTACGGCACTGATACTGTTCGTCGTTAAGCCGAGTAATATTCATCCGGCCAGTTGTCAATGTTACGGCACTGATACTGTTCGTCGTTAAGCCGAGTAATATTCATCCGGCCAGTTGTCAATGTTACGGCACTGATACTGTTCGTCGTTAAGCCGAGTAATATTCATCCGGCCAGTTGTCAATGTTACAGCACTGATACTGTTCGTCGTTAAGCCGAGTAATATTCATCCGGTCAGTTGTCAATGTTACGGCACTGATATACTTTTATTATATATATTTATTATCGGAATTTACTACCTAAATAATACATTGTTTTAAAGCAACGGTTTTCCTCCCTCGGGCATATAGGTAACCTGAACCGAATACGCCTATCCTGCTTATGACGTTGGCTTCACTTTGAGAGAGCAAGGCAATGCGTCTTTTCACCCTTCAATTACCATCTTGTTTACATATCTTATAACCTGATATTAAAATGGCTAGGTCAATACAATCAATAAATCTTAGAACTAATTAAGCTTAACAATTGTAGTTTCCGTTTAAACTAACATATTTCTATACAACCTGTGTAATTGTATTCAGGAGTAGAATTTGTCTTCATCCAATATATAATGATCGATTCCTAATGATTGATCCCTAATTATCGATACAGGTAGTACATATTAAACCATACATAATCTGTTACAGTTGTTTAATGTATGATAATACACGAGGATATATGTCCTACTTTACCTGTTGGGTGCGTTCGACACGTAAGGAATGTACATGTAAATTGTAAATATCTAATTGTGAAAGTACGCCTATCAGGTGCGCTCATAGACACAAACATGGAACGCCAAATAACTCAAAGATTTTTGGGAACAACTAATCCGAAGTCCCTAAACAGTGTTACACAATTGGCTATTGTAACCTATGTCGGGGGGGGGGGGGGGGGGGATTACCGGGTGGCTCAATGAGTTACGTGTTACGTAGTTGTAGCGCCCGGGTGGCTCAATGAGTTAGGTAGTTGTAGAGAGGCCCGGGTGGCTCAATGAGTTAGGTAGTTGGATTACCAAGCAACTCATACAAGCCTATCACCAATACGGCATGGGTTCGCGCCCGGCTATGTATCTTACAAAAACGGTGCACTCAACTCGCATCCGCAAGTGATAAAGTTTACCAGTTTCTTGCCCATGGTCGGTGTTTCTCTCCGGATACTCCGGCCTCTTCCACCACTAAAACTGGTCGCCATGATATAGCTGAAATATTGTTGAAAGTGGGGTTAAACACAATAAAATCAATCAATCTAATATTCAGTGCCGAAGCACTATCTACTGGGCACATGATACCCTCGGGGACTAGACTCCAAAATAGAGAGCGTTCATTTTATCAGTTCGCTATAATCGTTATACAATGATATATTTTACTAGATTTAAGAATATTTTGAGTGCGGTTTATATCCACTTCCTGTATGCTGCGCTGTTTGATTTGACAACGTAAATTTATCATGTTTTTTTATGTAGGTCATCTTTAATTATCTCCCCTGAAAAACATGACTAAATGAGAATACAGTCAAACCAGTATTAAGAGGTCATGACCTTTGGGACAAAATCAAGGTGACCATATAAGACAGGTGGCCTCTTAAAAGAGGTTCAATTCATATGACAGGACCAAAAACAGTGACAAAGTGACCTTTTGATACAGATGACTGCTTAATAGAGGTGACCGCATGGATAGATTCGATTGTGCATTTTTTTTTTTAAAAACGATATTTACCGTTTTTGTCTTAGCTATGATATTGATCAATTTCTTCATTTGTTATCTCTATAAATCAGTCTATAATTGTAGCAATACATATACCATTGTGATTCTAGTAAAACAGTTGTTGACTCAACACTTTCTGTAATCATCACTGTTTCTATAATAAAATCTTGAGAATAATCAGTAAGAATAGCACTTCTACACCTGCTTCCACTGTTAAGTAATGCCTAGTTGATCTTAACACTCATCCAAGACATAATATTCTAAATCACAAAAATAACCAATGTTGACCTCGAAAATATAATTGTCAATATCATAGCCAAGAAACCCAAAGTAAATATCGTTTTTTTTTGCAAAATGTCCAATCGAACCTGTCCATGCGGTCACTTCTATTAAGCAGTCACCTGTAGTAAGAGGTCATTTTTTGGTCCTGTGATATAGAATTTCATACGAATTGAATATTTCTTTAGAGGTCATCCAAGACATAATATTCTAAATCACGAAAATATTTAATGTTGACCTTGCGGAAGGTCGCTGGTTTTCTCTAGATACTCCAGGTTTCTCCATCAATAAAACTAACCGTCCTGATATAGCTGAAATACTGTAGCGAGTGGCGTAAAACATCGTACCAAATTAACAGGTATACACACAAACATGCAAATCATACAAATTATAATAGTAGTTTATTGTGTACATATTCTAATTAAAAATTGGGAGAAGATGTTTGTAAATAAACGTTAGAGAATACCGAAGGGAAAATACAAAGGACAATACAGAGAAACTGGCGATATAGTGTACACAAGACACAGGACAAGTACATGTTAGAGAATACCGAAGGGAAAATACAAAGGACAATACAGAGATACTGGCAACATAGTGTACACAAGACACAGGACAAATAAACGTTAGAGAATACCGAAGGGAAAATAAAAAAGGACAATCCAGAGAAACTGGCAACATAGTGTACACAAGACGAAGAAAAATAAAGCAAAAACACAACACAATATGTGTTGGACACCATTATATGTAAACAAACACAAATAACGTAAATAAGATGTGAGCTCTATTAAAATGTAAAATATCCATTTGAGATATGGATATGTCTAATCGGTCAACCAGATCGTCATGACGACAGTAGAATTTGTGTAGCGATGACTTCAACCTAGAAACAACAGTTTTCATTGGCGTACAGATTTTTTGTTTAAATGTCATACAAGATAACAACAGATTATACAAATCATAATAGTAGTTTATATGTATCCAATTTAGTTCAAAATTCGGGAGAAGATGTTTGTATATAAACGCTAGAGAATACCGAAGTGACAATAAAAAAAGGACACCCCAGAAAAACTGGCAACATAGGGTACACAATGCGAAGAAAAAGAAAACAGAAACACAACGCAATATGTGTTAGACATCACTGAGCGTAAACAAACACAAATAATGTAAATAAGACATGAGCTCTCCTACAAATAACTGGAGGTAAAGACGAACCGAACATCGTTTTTATGCGGAAATCGCACTTCTGTAATTCAAAACATTGAAATTCAGTAATTCCAATTAGCAGTCAAACACACCCAAAAAAAACCACCAGACAAATAAAACAAGATATAATAGTTGTTAATATGCACGAATTCTAGGTCAAAATTTGGGACACGATTTTTATGATATTGATTTGTAATACCTCGTCAATTAAGATAAGTTCACTCATAGTTCACGTGTTTTGTAAACGTGCGGCATTTTTTGAGATTATAATGAATTCAACTGACAAGGATATTTGCTTCAGTCATTACGATGACATGATTTACAATTCCAACACGACAGCTCAATTGCTAAGTCTTGTTATCTTAAACCCCCATCTAAACAATTTTGCTTTCACAAAATGGGCAGAATAAACGTCATCGATATTTATTTGAAAACCAACAAAGACATACAAGTCTTAAAAATTAAACATAATTATACTGTACATAAAGCTGAATTCAATCCTATAATTGCATCTTCATGTCACCAATTTTCCCCCCGACTATAAAGTCACGTGGCTATGGCATTGTTAGTGTAATATCAATCCGTCTGATTCTTCTCATTATGTGATAATCTATTACTGAAAAAAACATTTTAGAGATGGATTTTAAAAGTCGAAATCGTGTGAAAACATTTCTTAGTTTGCAAAACGTTTAAGCGCGTGACTACGGTTTGATAGGTTAGAGTTCATGTCAGATTATGGGTGCTTAGCGCCTTTTTAATATAATATTTCAGCTTTATCGGTCAGTTTTATTGCTAGGGGAACCGACCTGCCGATACAAACAGTATCTAACCAGGACAACAACGTCATTTCAACATTAACGTGGACACAAATCCATTACGTTGTACCCACGTTGCTTCAACATTGAAATAACGGTATGAGTCTGATATGTTTATTCTTGTCCTGTATTGTTGTTAGGGTAGAAACAACACACAGCTTTAATAGACTTTGGTTTGACCTTACGGGGGTCAACCATGCTCGGAGCAATCGCGCAAATAATTAAACCACCATTTCTGCATGTAATTAGATCTGAAGAAATTTATTTACAGATTATTTGTTTAAAATAAAACAAATTATACCATAATCATAACGAATAAATAACAAAACAATATCTTTGTAAACAATATCTTTGTAAACAATATCTTTGTAAACAATATCTTTGTAATAAATAACAGTTGTAAACAATATCTTTGTAATAAATAACAGTTGTAAACAATATCTTTGTAATAAATAACAGTTGTAAACAATATCTTTGTAATAAATAACAGTTGTAAACAATATCTTTGTAATAAATAACAGTTGTAAACAATATCTTTGTAATAAATAACAGTTGTAAACAATATCTTTGTAATAAATAACAGTTGTAAACAATATCTTTGTAATAAATAACAGTTGTAAACAATATCTTTGTAATAAATAACAGTTGTAAACAATATCTTTGTAATAAATAACAGTTGTAAACAATATCTTTGTAATAAATAACAGTTGTAAACAATATCTTTGTAATAAATAACAGTTGTAAACAATATCTTTGTAATAAATAACAGTTGTAAACAATATCTTTGTAATAAATAACAGTTGTAAACAATATCTTTGTAATAAATAACAGTTGTAAACAATATCTTTGTAATAAATAACAGTTGTAAACAATATCTTTGTAATAAATAACAGTTGTAAACAATATCTTTGTAATAAATAACAGTTGTAAACAATATCTTTGTAATAAATAACAGTTGTAAACAATATCTTTGTAATAAATAACAGTTGTAAACAATATCTTTGTAATAAATAACAGTTGTAAACAATATCTTTGTAATAAATAACAGTTGTAAACAATATCTTTGTAATAAATAACAGTTGTAAACAATATCTTTGTAATAAATAACAGTTGTAAACAATATCTTTGTAATAAATAACAGTTGTAAACAATATCTTTGTAATAAATAACAGTTGTAAACAATATCTTTGTAATAAATAACAGTTGTAAACAATATCTTTGTAATAAATAACAGTTGTAAACAATATCTTTGTAATAAATAACAGTTGTAAACAATATCTTTGTAATAAATAACAGTTGTAAACAATATCTTTGTAATAAATAACAGTTGTAAACAATATCTTTGTAATAAATAACAGTTGTAAACAATATCTTTGTAATAAATAACAGTTGTAAACAATATCTTTGTAATAAATAACAGTTGTAAACAATATCTTTGTAATAAATAACAGTTGTAAACAATATCTTTGTAATAAATAACAGTTGTAAACAATATCTTTGTAATAAATAACAGTTGTAAACAATATCTTTGTAATAAATAACAGTTGTAAACAATATCTTTGTAATAAATAACAGTTGTAAACAATATCTTTGTAATAAATAACAGTTGTAAACAATATCTTTGTAATAAATAACAGTTGTAAACAATATCTTTGTAATAAATAACAGTTGTAAACAATATCTTTGTAATAAATAACAGTTGTAAACAATATCTTTGTAATAAATAACAGTTGTAAACAATATCTTTGTAATAAATAACAGTTGTAAACAATATCTTTGTAATAAATAACAGTTGTAAACAATATCTTTGTAATAAATAACAGTTGTAAACAATATCTTTGTAATAAATAACAGTTGTAAACAATATCTTTGTAATAAATAACAGTTGTAAACAATATCTTTGTAATAAATAACAGTTGTAAACAATATCTTTGTAATAAATAACAGTTGTAAACAATATCTTTGTAATAAATAACAGTTGTAAACAATATCTTTGTAATAAATAACAGTTGTAAACAATATCTTTGTAATAAATAACAGTTGTAAACAATATCTTTGTAATAAATAACAGTTGTAAACAATATCTTTGTAATAAATAACAGTTGTAAACAATATCTTTGTAATAAATAACAGTTGTAAACAATATCTTTGTAATAAATAACAGTTGTAAACAATATCTTTGTAATAAATAACAGTTGTAAACAATATCTTTGTAATAAATAACAGTTGTAAACAATATCTTTGTAATAAATAACAGTTGTAAACAATATCTTTGTAATAAATAACAGTTGTAAACAATATCTTTGTAATAAATAACAGTTGTAAACAATATCTTTGTAATAAATAACAGTTGTAAACAATATCTTTGTAATAAATAACAGTTGTAAACAATATCTTTGTAATAAATAACAGTTGTAAACAATATCTTTGTAATAAATAACAGTTGTAAACAATATCTTTGTAATAAATAACAGTTGTAAACAATATCTTTGTAATAAATAACAGTTGTAAACAATATCTTTGTAATAAATAACAGTTGTAAACAATATCTTTGTAATAAATAACAGTTGTAAACAATATCTTTGTAATAAATAACAGTTGTAAACAATATCTTTGTAATAAATAACAGTTGTAAACAATATCTTTGTAATAAATAACAGTTGTAAACAATATCTTTGTAATAAATAACAGTTGTAAACAATATCTTTGTAATAAATAACAGTTGTAAACAATATCTTTGTAATAAATAACAGTTGTAAACAATATCTTTGTAATAAATAACAGTTGTAAACAATATCTTTGTAATAAATAACAGTTGTAAACAATATCTTTGTAATAAATAACAGTTGTAAACAATATCTTTGTAATAAATAACAGTTGTAAACAATATCTTTGTAATAAATAACAGTTGTAAACAATATCTTTGTAATAAATAACAGTTGTAAACAATATCTTTGTAATAAATAACAGTTGTAAACAATATCTTTGTAATAAATAACAGTTGTAAACAATATCTTTGTAATAAATAACAGTTGTAAACAATATCTTTGTAATAAATAACAGTTGTAAACAATATCTTTGTAATAAATAACAGTTGTAAACAATATCTTTGTAATAAATAACAGTTGTAAACAATATCTTTGTAATAAATAACAGTT
The DNA here is from genome assembly GCA_963383655.1 of Bathymodiolus septemdierum. Classification (NCBI taxonomy): domain Eukaryota; kingdom Metazoa; phylum Mollusca; class Bivalvia; order Mytilida; family Modiolidae; genus Bathymodiolus; species Bathymodiolus septemdierum. Next base: position 61,992,481 of record OY726527.1, on the reverse strand, counting down.
GTAAACAATATCTTTGTAATAAATAACAGTTGTAAACAATATCTTTGTAATAAATAACAGTTGTAAACAATATCTTTGTAATAAATAACAGTTGTAAACAATATCTTTGTAATAAATAACAGTTGTAAACAATATCTTTGTAATAAATAACAGTTGTAAACAATATCTTTGTAATAAATAACAGTTGTAAACAATATCTTTGTAATAAATAACAGTTGTAAACAATATCTTTGTAATAAATAACAGTTGTAAACAATATCTTTGTAATAAATAACAGTTGTAAACAATATCTTTGTAATAAATAACAGTTGTAAACAATATCTTTGTAATAAATAACAGTTGTAAACAATATCTTTGTAATAAATAACAGTTGTAAACAATATCTTTGTAATAAATAACAGTTGTAAACAATATCTTTGTAATAAATAACAGTTGTAAACAATATCTTTGTAATAAATAACAGTTGTAAACAATATCTTTGTAATAAATAACAGTTGTAAACAATATCTTTGTAATAAATAACAGTTGTAAACAATATCTTTGTAATAAATAACAGTTGTAAACAATATCTTTGTAATAAATAACAGTTGTAAACAATATCTTTGTAATAAATAACAGTTGTAAACAATATCTTTGTAATAAATAACAGTTGTAAACAATATCTTTGTAATAAATAACAGTTGTAAACAATATCTTTGTAATAAATAACAGTTGTAAACAATATCTTTGTAATAAATAACAGTTGTAAACAATATCTTTGTAATAAATAACAGTTGTAAACAATATCTTTGTAATAAATAACAGTTGTAAACAATATCTTTGTAATAAATAACAGTTGTAAACAATATCTTTGTAATAAATAACAGTTGTAAACAATATCTTTGTAATAAATAACAGTTGTAAACAATATCTTTGTAATAAATAACAGTTGTAAACAATATCTTTGTAATAAATAACAGTTGTAAACAATATCTTTGTAATAAATAACAGTTGTAAACAATATCTTTGTAATAAATAACAGTTGTAAACAATATCTTTGTAATAAATAACAGTTGTAAACAATATCTTTGTAATAAATAACAGTTGTAAACAATATCTTTGTAATAAATAACAGTTGTAAACAATATCTTTGTAATAAATAACAGTTGTAAACAATATCTTTGTAATAAATAACAGTTGTAAACAATATCTTTGTAATAAATAACAGTTGTAAACAATATCTTTGTAATAAATAACAGTTGTAAACAATATCTTTGTAATAAATAACAGTTGTAAACAATATCTTTGTAATAAATAACAGTTGTAAACAATATCTTTGTAATAAATAACAGTTGTAAACAATATCTTTGTAATAAATAACAGTTGTAAACAATATCTTTGTAATAAATAACAGTTGTAAACAATATCTTTGTAATAAATAACAGTTGTAAACAATATCTTTGTAATAAATAACAGTTGTAAACAATATCTTTGTAATAAATAACAGTTGTAAACAATATCTTTGTAATAAATAACAGTTGTAAACAATATCTTTGTAATAAATAACAGTTGTAAACAATATCTTTGTAATAAATAACAGTTGTAAACAATATCTTTGTAATAAATAACAGTTGTAAACAATATCTTTGTAATAAATAACAGTTGTAAACAATATCTTTGTAATAAATAACAGTTGTAAACAATATCTTTGTAATAAATAACAGTTGTAAACAATATCTTTGTAATAAATAACAGTTGTAAACAATATCTTTGTAATAAATAACAGTTGTAAACAATATCTTTGTAATAAATAACAGTTGTAAACAATATCTTTGTAATAAATAACAGTTGTAAACAATATCTTTGTAATAAATAACAGTTGTAAACAATATCTTTGTAATAAATAACAGTTGTAAACAATATCTTTGTAATAAATAACAGTTGTAAACAATATCTTTGTAATAAATAACAGTTGTAAACAATATCTTTGTAATAAATAACAGTTGTAAACAATATCTTTGTAATAAATAACAGTTGTAAACAATATCTTTGTAATAAATAACAGTTGTAAACAATATCTTTGTAATAAATAACAGTTGTAAACAATATCTTTGTAATAAATAACAGTTGTAAACAATATCTTTGTAATAAATAACAGTTGTAAACAATATCTTTGTAATAAATAACAGTTGTAAACAATATCTTTGTAATAAATAACAGTTGTAAACAATATCTTTGTAATAAATAACAGTTGTAAACAATATCTTTGTAATAAATAACAGTTGTAAACAATATCTTTGTAATAAATAACAGTTGTAAACAATATCTTTGTAATAAATAACAGTTGTAAACAATATCTTTGTAATAAATAACAGTTGTAAACAATATCTTTGTAATAAATAACAGTTGTAAACAATATCTTTGTAATAAATAACAGTTGTAAACAATATCTTTGTAATAAATAACAGTTGTAAACAATATCTTTGTAATAAATAACAGTTGTAAACAATATCTTTGTAATAAATAACAGTTGTAAACAATATCTTTGTAATAAATAACAGTTGTAAACAATATCTTTGTAATAAATAACAGTTGTAAACAATATCTTTGTAATAAATAACAGTTGTAAACAATATCTTTGTAATAAATAACAGTTGTAAACAATATCTTTGTAATAAATAACAGTTGTAAACAATATCTTTGTAATAAATAACAGTTGTAAACAATATCTTTGTAATAAATAACAGTTGTAAACAATATCTTTGTAATAAATAACAGTTGTAAACAATATCTTTGTAATAAATAACAGTTGTAAACAATATCTTTGTAATAAATAACAGTTGTAAACAATATCTTTGTAATAAATAACAGTTGTAAACAATATCTTTGTAATAAATAACAGTTGTAAACAATATCTTTGTAATGAAAGCTTTGAATTGAAAGTCATCACAATAAAACAAGGGAAAGTTTGAAGAGGTCACCGGATTCCGTAAAACAAAGATATGTATATTAAAATAGATGGCATATGTGAATTAGTAGAGCTATTA